>JADKLZ010005243.1:16856913-16871527 GCA_021533235.1 Biomphalaria straminea
GTTTATCTTACATTGACCCATTTCGTAGAGCTTTCCACCAAACATATCAAACTTTTATTTTACGTTTCCAAACAAAATTACAATTTTCATCGAACGAGAAACGAATATAGAATTTCTGGACTCTATTTATAGAAACAAAGCGAACGATCGATGAGAGAAAAAAAAAAGTCTCCAGAAAATGTCTGCTGAAATTTCAACCAATGACGCAGGGGCTATCGTGAGTCTATTGTTTTGGATGAAAGAAACATGAGTGAGCTGGTGAATTGTGCAATGCCCACAGGTCAGTTTAGTCTTTGCAGCATTTCTCCCCTGCTACCTCCCAGGACCAGCTCAGATGACCCGGCCAAACTGAACACTTGTTTTTAAATATCTGAAACAAAAAGTTGTGTATTTGTTGGTATCTGCGTGTTGTCTCCCCTTGTCAAGTCTGACACTGCGTTGCCTTAAGATAAAGGAGAAGAAAACATTTTAATGCAATTTTTCTTAAAGGATCGGCCTAAAAAAGAATTGGATCACAACAGTAAAAGAATGCTTAAGAACCAGTGTAGATGTTATTGACGGAAACGGAAATTACCGATTAAGTAGAATGTCGATTATCCGGATTAATTGAAAACTGGGTCTGTCCGAATACACAATCGTTCGGATAACCGAAAGCGCCATTTCACCAACAACATACAGACAATGTCGGGCTTTGGGGGTATCGCGCCGTACGTAAAGTTAAACTACTTCGACCTGTTCCCACGTAACAGAAACACGTGCTACGGGACAGAAGCTCGGGAAGCAGTGCACTAGCTGAAGTGTCACATCAGAAAGAGAACTTAGATATCGTATTGTAGAACAAAAGCAGTCCGGATATTTGACATTCCGGCTGTCTGATGTCCGGATAAACGAAGTGAATGTCAGTTTCTATGGCTACTTGACAAAAAAAAAAGACAATAAAACAAAAACGAAAAAATTTAGTCAGGAAATCTGTAATTTCAGAAATTTGCTACAGTTGGTTGTGTCTTTGTTTTCAACGTAATTCAATTCTAGTTCTATTTCAAATAAATGACTTGTTTTATGATAGTTCAGTTTTACTTTGTGTTCAATAATTCCTATTTATTTCATCTTTTTCATTTGGAGATTCAAACTACATTGGGGCCTTTTTGAGTTTTATTTTATTTCAGTTTTAATAGGCTTTTGAATTTATTTCTTTTGTTACATCTTTTACAGGGGCGTAGCTAGGGGTTCGGGGGCCCGGGGGGATCGACCTCTTTGGGGGCCCCTTGCATTTTGGCATTCGACATATGACATGACATAATGTACGCAAAAAATATATAAGCCCAAGATCAAATAGGTTCAGTATATCAGTAAACTTAACAAAAGAAATATCATTAAGACTCTTTTAATAAAATTTAATAGCTAAATAATGCACACGTGACAAATCTCGATTCATATAGCTTCACGTCGTGCATTCTGTGCAGCAAAGACATCTATAACATCATCCACATCGATACTTTCTATTATTTGTGACTTCACTGACATTAAAGCCATGATAAGCCTTTCTTGCGTCATTGTGCTCCTGTGATAGTTTTTGATGAACTTGAGCTTTGAGAATGACGCAATGGAAGTGGCCTGAGTTAGCGGTATTCGGAGGAGGTTGTAAAGTTATTACCATATGAAGCCCGTTTCCGCAATATATCTATTGTGGATCGTATTACTGATTTGTTGATCAAAACTGCTCGTACATCAATGACATCATTGAACAAGCGATTTTCCATTTATTTCATCATACAAACAAAAAAAAAGTAACACAGTTTGTCATAAGCGTGTCATCATCCAACAGGTGTCTTGGTTCAAGAAGAAACCCAAAGGTATCCATTTTTTCCAGCCTTTGTAATCTGTCCTTCATCGCCATTTGAAATCTGCCCAGCACTTCTGTCGCAACACGTTTGAATTGCAGTTCTATTGACAGTCCTACATTAGAACTCAACTTCCCATAAAGTCTTTTCTTTCTTCTGGTTGTTTTGGTTACATGGAATCCATAGTATTCACTACCTTCTTTTGCTTTTTCGTTGGATTGAGTGATCAGTTTCATCAGTTTCTCGTCATTTAGCAGAAAGCATGCTTGAGTATAGAAATACTCCGATAAGCATCACAGCTGCTGATGAGTAGAAGACTCAGGGACATTAATCCAACTGATCCAAAACTATTGAAATCATCGGTAACTGAAAATGCAGATACATTACGCAACGAACGACAGATGAAAAGCAAAGTGAAATACGATGCAAAAGCAAGACTACCTAAAGATTACTCTTTAGAGAGAAATTGAGAGTTCGTCTAGATCAAACATGGCAGAAAGTAGTTCTCATAAAAAAAATTCCTCACCAAGATCTTACATCATAAACAAGCAATGGGAAAACATACAGAAGAAATCAACGCTTTTTGAACAAGGGTTTCAATCACGATATCTTTGGGTACTATGATACCGATGAAGGCAAAGAACAGTAAACTGTTAGAACAAACGAAACAGACAGTTATAGACCAACGTATAGAGAACCTGTTGTGCCAGTCAAGACAACCAGAAGTGGTCGAATTGTTAAAGTTCCTAGTAGATATCAGTTTAAGAACTTTAGTAGGAAGGATGTGATAATAACTTGAAAAGGAAGGGTCTCTGGGGTTAATTTGGGAAAAAAATATTGCTTTTGGATTTATGCCTAACAGACGTATTCGCTAGCCAGACAATCGGCTACTCATTGTGTCTGCGTTATCATAGGTTTAACCAATGCATCACGCTGTTTTGTAGCTCCACCCTGGTCAACCCGAAAAATGGACAATGCTAGCATTTTTAAGAATAATAATTATTAAGAATATGCTGTATATCATACAGTTTTATTCGTGGCCAGTAGCGGCCTTAGGGAGCGGCAAGTGACGCTTGAGGGGGGCCCCGCGATTGGAGATTTTATTGTCACAAATTTGATCATCACATATTTTCCCATACAATCCTATTGGATGTCAATGTTTTGTATACGAAATAAAATATTTGGATTGGTTGCTTCCGTCTATTTGTTTTTTTTCCCAATAGGCTATGGCCATGGGAGTAATTTTTACAATTTTTTTAAATTGAAAGAATTTTCTTTATGCAGAACAATTACAATACAGTATATATAGCACTTAGCGGGCCAATAGTAAGCCAACAATGGCTACGCAATGTTCTATGTTTTGTAACAAAAAGGAAGGCCCACAGCGTTAAGGCAGACATACTGTCTTGTTATTGTTACAGCGTTAGAGACGGATTAGCCGGTTAGCGTGATGTGGCACGGTATATATAGTTTATCCTTACGGGGCCCCGCACATGACACACGCACAGGGTCCCGCGCACTGCTAAGGACGCCCCTGTTCGTGGCAACAAAGAGAGTAATGTTATTAGTTTTTGCTGCAAGCACGTTTGATCTCTTTTGAAAGTAAAATAAATCGGCAACAAATCTATTAAAGATTTGCATTTTAAAATGTAAAACTAACTTTAACTTTTCTCTTTCGGAAAAGTATTTTAAAAGGTACTGGTACTTGACACTATTTGTCAATCAAATATATTAATTTATGTATTTACAAACAAATTTCGCACACCCGTTTGGGGGCCCCCCCTAAGTGGGGGCCCGGGGGGATTTTCAAAAGCTCCCCCTCCCTCCCCCCCCCCTACGCTACGCCACTGTTCTTTTAGTTTCATTTTGCTATTAATGCTCTGAGACGAAAAGTGTTCTCAATGACCCTGGCTACCTACATAATCGCTGCGCTACAAAAAATGACTCATAACTAGATCTAGACTACTATCTTCAGCCATTTTTGTAATTTGGTTTCAGAAATGTCTCAAATTTTAATTTCTGTTGTACAGACACACATAACTTTCACCTGGTCATTTGTAAAACGAACATTAACTGTGCCCAGGGCCGGTCCTAGGCCATTGCAACCTATGATGTCGCAGTGGGCCCCGCGCTTTCATAGGGCCCGCGCTAACCCTAGGTGTAATTATTAAATTGCAAAATATTTACGAAAAATTCCATGAAATCTCCTGAATTTATTCAAATCTCATGAAACCGTAAGGAAATCTCATGAAAAATAGACAAGGCTCGTAAAATAAAGTTAATCTGATTGGATTTCTATACATAGTAAAGAATGAATAAAATTCAAAGTCGATTTTTTTTTATAATACAAAATCTTAATTTTCACTTATTATCCTTTTTCCCACCCATCATAGGCCCCGCGCAATCAGTTTTGCATAGGTCCCCGCAATCGCTAGGACCGGCCCTGACTGTGCCACTTTATCATGTAATCTGGTTCTTTCCATTTCTCCAAATTCTGAAGGGCGTCTCCTGAGAATCTGCTCACCCGTGTCTTAATTTTGACCAGTGTTGGTAGTTGGTAGATCTAGACGTCTTTTTGAGCGGAAATGTTGAGAAATCTGTTTACTTGAGATGTTTTAAATTACATTAGCGAGATCTTAAATACAACTCACCAGCAGAATAAATAATATATTATAATAATAAGATAATCCGGTCTCTTAAACACAATTTATTACATAGATAAGGACATAGTCCAAGTCATCAAAATTCATTGCAAGCCGTCTCATCGTCTCTCGTCCGTTATTCGTCCCTAAGCTCTTTCCGTTCTGACTTTTTAATGTACTGTCGAGGCATTAAGGAAATACCCAATTAAACCCAACTTCTAGGCGTCTATTGAGACATTACACTAGCCAAAAGTTTTTCCAAGGACTGCCTGTCGTTCATCTTCCTGATACTTAACATTGAAAAGAGAAGTATAATATTCTTCTTCTCTTATAAAATACAGACGTTACTTCAAAAAAAAAAAGAAGATGATTACGTCCTACGCGTTGTGCATTTAGTCATGCATGTTAACCAATGACCTAAACTTCGCCAAGTCACTGGTTTTCCTGTCTAGCTCAGGCAAATGATTCCATGCTCTAATAGCGCTATTGAAGAAGGAGCATTTGTACACATTTTTACTAGCATATAGAACGAGGAAAGTGCCTTTATCTTTGTGTCTTTCTGATTTTTTGTGTTATAACTTCGCTATATAAATAATTTTTCATTGACCGACTTCTGTAAGTAATCAGCATTGATAATATCACATTTGATGTATTCACCTTTCGGTTTACTGTATAAGATATGTAACTACTCTTTTCTTTTCAAATGGCAAACGATCACGTTTCACAAATCTATATTTTCTTTGTTAATTTGTTAATTTCATATTTAATACCCATGTTTATAGAGCACGAAATGATACCTCCTTAAAAAATGATTCTAGATGTGCTAATAAGGTCGACATAAAGCGGCTAATTTTTTTTTATTGTTGCTGTAATAAAATTTTTTTATCTGATTAGTCGGTCATTTTTACTTGATTGATATTGATTACTTCATCTTGATTGAAAACTAAAAAGCAAAGTAAACCTTTCAGACCTTGGGGCAGTTATGTAAAAGTCTATTTCTACAACCGACGGCTAACGAGGGTGTTCTATTACCATCAACAACGAGCAACCTTCTTTAATTTCTCAGGGACTAAAGATTCCTGAAATTCAAAACCCAAATCTTCATCGGAATCAGAATCTACGACCACTCGTTCTGAAATCAAGCGTTCTGTAATTTAGATACAACGTTGGGGGTCCCAAATTTGAAAGTCCCCCCGGGACCCCACTTAAGGGAGCCCGCCAAATGAATGTCTTAAATTTTTTGTACATTAAATAAAAAATATTTCGCCACTGCCACGTAATCTTCATATTCAAGTGGAGTCCAAAATACTAGACAGACAGATGATCTAAATCAGTGGTTCTCAAACTTTTGTCCTTAACGGAACACTTCGTATATTCTAAATATTTAGCGGAAAACGTTGCTTTTTTTATGGAGATATAGTCACGTGGTAGCCTTCTCATTACCTACTTCAGTAGTTCTTGTAACACCTCTATAGGCCTCAGGGAACAGTAGGGTTCCACGGAACACAGTTTGGGAAGCACTGATTTAAAGGATATTATAGACTGCACAGAAAGCACGATGTGGGGCGATATGATTTGAGACTTATCACTTGTGCGTTATCTCGCCAACAAACAACGGTATTATTCATTAAAAGAGTCTTGATGATTTTTTTTTTTTTGTCAATTTGACTCATCTACATTACCAATTAGAATTTAGACCTGTATGTCTATCAAGTACATGATCTCAGGCCATGATGTCGAATGTCAAAATGCAGGGGTTCCTAAAAAGGTCTTGCCCCCCTCCCCCAGGCCTCCAAACCCCTAGCTACGCCACTGGATTAAACGTTATCATTGTGTATGTTTTCTAATGTTCGTTAGCATTATAAGATTTTTAAAAAATAAGATATACGTTTTAATTCTGATGTCTGTGCATTTGTTTTCTATTTTCAATTCGCCATTTCCATTCCTTGAAGTGCTAATGTTTTCACACTATTGTCTTTACGTCACCATCTCACGCGCTCTAGAAGTCTCGTGCCTCACGTCCAGCCAGTCAGAAACTTGGTTACATTTGAAGGTAGCCAACCGCTTGCCCAGTTTATAGTATCGATTTTATCTATCTCCATGGTTTAGAGTTTCATCTACACAACAGAAGATTGGAATGTTTCTAGTCAAGTGATGTGTGTGTTTGTGTGATTGTTGTATGTGTGTGTGGGATGGTTGTGTCTGTGTGTGGGATGGTTGTGTCTGTGTGTGGGATGGTTGTGTCTGTGTGTTTAGTCTCATCTACATAACAGAAGAGAAAACTATTTCTAGTTTAATGAAAATGTAGTGATCTAGTTTTAACCTACACAAGATGATCGTAGGTGAAGTTTAATGTCCTGTGTGTGTGTGTCTTCTTCTTGCACTGTGTCTTATCTTATCTTATACAATACAGACGTTACTTCAAAAAAGAAGATGATTACGTCCTACGCGTCATGCATTCAGTCATGCATATTAACCAATGACTTAAATTCTGCCAAGTCACTGGTTTTCCTGGCTAGCTCAGGCAATCCATTCCATGCTCTAATAGCTAGTGTAGAAGGAGCTTTTGTACAAATTTGTCCTAGCATATGGTACGAGGAATGTGCCTTTTTCTTTGTGTCTTTCTGAGTATTTTATTAAATTTTGTTTTTGAATTTGAAGATTATGGTTCAGTGTTTTATGTATAATTGCTACTTTACTTTTGAGTCTTCTATCCTGAAGGCTTTCTAAATTTAGTGATTTTACTAATGGTGTTACTCTAGTCAAATGTGAATATTGATTTGTTATGAACCTCACTGCTCTATTTTGTGTCTGTTCTAGTTTCTTAATGTGTTGGTGAGTGGGGTTGTGGGAATCATATCGCATGTTTTAGTGCAGGTTTTTTCTTTATGAGACATCAGCTTGAAAGTTTTGTTTTTGTTTTGCCTGTTTTAGATTTTCCTTCAGAATTGAAGCTTAAACTTCTAGCAGGTTGGTAGAAGAATGGGGGGGGGGACGAGGTTTGAACCTGAGCCCATGGAGACGACAGTCCAAGGCACATACCATACGACCAAGTAGCCACCTAATGTAGCGAAGAGAAAGAAAGGTTATGTCTTAATGTTATTGTTTATACTTTCAGACACAACCAAATAGAATGTGATGTTTGCATTGACCTCTCTATAGACAAGAAATAGGAAATGATTTTTTTTTCACTTGTGGGAGTTCTCGAGAAAACAAGTGTTGCTAGAACTCCAGAACAGAATGTTTCTATTTAGTTAATGATTAAAGGTTTACCGGAATACAGTTTGTAAAACACTAGTTTAGAGTAAAGTGATTATTAAAAGAGTAAAGTAAAAGTTCCCCTTTCAGACCTTGTGTTCTATAGGGAAGATGATGAGTGGGTGTGTGTCATCTTAGTCTGTGGCCTACACTTAACGAGGGTGTCATGTGGCCAGCACAACGACCAACCGCCTGCCTTTACTTTTCCCCAACTAATATCAGGTACCCATTACAGCTGGGTGGACTCAGAGGCGCCCAAGAATCCCGAAATAAAAAAACCCAGTCTTCACCAGGATTCGAACCCGGGACCCCAGATTCAGAAGTCAAGCGCTTCACCACTCAGCCACCGCGCCTCTTAAAGTCATTATTAGCGAGCAGGTAAATGCTGCTAGCGCCCTGCCGTAAATATTAAAATTACTTTATTTTATTTAAGGTCGCCCCCACCTCCGTTACGTGGATGTGATAAAACGGGATTTAAAATCAGTGAACATTGATACTGCCCATCAGTGGCGTAGCTACCGATGTGCGGGTGGTGCGGGCCGCACAGGGCACCAAGTGTAGAGGGGCACCAAAATTCCCCAAGTGTGTATTAATTTCCTATTTCCCTGAGCTTTTCAGTAAAAATGACTAATTGTAAAAAAAATAATTGTATGGACATAAACTACTGTATTTTAAACATGAACTAACGATTTACAAACTAGTCATGTTGCTATTTTGCGGTTATCGTCTCTACATGCGAGAGAAGTTTTTTCCAAACTTAAACTGATCTACTTGCGATCAACGATGACAAATTTACGACTCACTAATTTGGCCATTTTGTCCATTGAACAAGAGCTGGTGGAAAAAATAGATTTTGATAAAATTATTGATACTTTTGTCAGCAAGGAAGCGCGTATAATTCACTTGTAGTATGTTTATGTAAAAGGGATTGTTTTGAATTAACAGTATACATGGAGAACAGGAGACGTACCACAGGAATGGAGAAACGCAAACATAATACCCATCCTCAAGAAAAATAAGCCACCAGGAGACCCTAAAAGCTATAGACCAATATCTTTAACATCAAACATTGGCAAAATGGCAGAAAAAATGATTAATAACAGACTTTATTGGTGGCTAGAAAGCACTTGCTCCCTCCACAACGCACAAGCTGGCTTCAGGAAAGCAAGTAGAACAGAAGACCACCTCTTTCGCTTTATACAGGACACAATAGAAGGGTTCCACGAAAACAAACACACTACAGCAGTATTTATAGATTTGCAACAAGCCTATGATAGAGTGTGGAGAAAAGGTCTATTTTTGAAGATGAAAAAAATGGGCATCCATGGAAAAATGTACAGCTGGATCAGGGCTTTCCTAAAAAACAGAACCATCCAAACCCGATTTGAAGGCGCCATCTCTAGTAAAAAAAGTTTGGAAGAAGGCCTACCGCAAGGGTCAGCCCTTAGCTGTACACTCTTTCTAATCTTCATGAATGACCTCCCAGACCTCATTTCAGTCAATAAGGCACTTTACGCAGATGATCTCCTAATTTGGACAACAGAGAAATATCCAGTGCTGACTAGATCCAAATTAAACAGAGCCCTCACAACTATCTCCACGTTTTCAAAATTATGGAAAATGGAAATAAACAAAGAAAAGTCAGTTTATTCAATCTTTAGCCACAGTAACAAAATAGCAAAAAGAAACTACATCCTAAAAATAGACTCACAGCCAATAAATAAAGAAGAAAATCCAACTTATCTTGGTGTAAAATTAGACCAAAGACTGTCTCTAAAACACTTTATGGCTGATTTAAAAGAAAAGGCATCTCAGAGATTAAACATAATGAAACACCTAGCAGGAACATCCTGGGGAGCTGAAAAGAAAACCTTAAGACAGTTATACACTGGATATGTCAGATCTGTCATGGATAACTGCCTCTCCATACAAGTAGCTGCCAACAAAACCTATCAGTCAGCTTTGGACGCAGTCCAAAACCAAGCCTTGCGTCTGGTCAGTGGAGGTATGAGAACCACTCCCACAGCTGCCTGTGAAATAGACTCAAATATTGAACCTCTTAAGTTAAGGCGCAACAGAGCAGCTTTAGAAGCCATTGAGAGATACAGAAGGTTGGAGGATGACCATCCAAATAAATTATTAACACAGAGAAATAGGAAAAACAATAAAAAAAAGCAAAGAACACTGATTCAAATTACTGACGAACTAGCCTTAAAACACCATCTACCCAATAACAGAGAAAAAATCACCAGATTCCCAAACATAACTCCTGGACTTAACTATAAACAACCAACAATTAAAACACATCTAATAAATAATACTCTGACAAAAGAATCAAATCCACTGGAGCTCAAAGTAGGCACGCTTGAAACAATTGAAAGCTATCCAAAAACAACCATCCATATATACACAGACGGATCAGCCTTCAAAGCCACCATCAATGCCGGTCTTGGTGCCTTCCTGGTCTTCCCCAAAAACATACACTTTGAAATAAGTGCACCCTGTGGCGACTACTGCTCAAACTTCCAAGCTGAAATTGAGGCAATTACCATAGCCTTGCAGACAGTCGAAAATAAATTACATGAAGGAATACAAGCACCATCAGATATTGTTGTCTTTACAGACTCACAATCCACTCTTCAAGCACTTAACAGCAGCACCACAAAAAGCCCAAGAGAGTTGACAACACTAAAAATGATAATACACCAGATGATGACCAATTTAAACATCAACATCATATTACAGTGGATCCCTGGACACATTGGTGTCATGGGAAATGAAAGGGCAGATAAGCTCTCAAAGGCAGGATCATCTATGGAACAACCAGATAGACCTGTCAACTACCTCACCCTAAGGTCAATGCTAATCAACAACTACAAAGAGGAGTGGCTTAACCAATGGGCTACAGGAAACACAGGCAGAGCCATGTACAAAGAAATGAACATGCCTAACAAACTGGACAGTATTAACTTCCTCCCCCGCAAAGAGCAATGTACAATCTTCCAACTAAGAACAGGACATACACCACATTTAAATTATCATCTCAATAAAATAAATCCCACACAACTCCCACTTTGTAGACACTGCTCCCACCCTTATGAAACTGTAAACCATATCCTTTTTGAATGCCCCCTCCTAATCCACCTTAGGCAGACCCTACTACCACTACAGCCCAACATAACCAACACCCTTTATGGCAGTGCTGAGCAACTGAAAAAAACAGCACAGTATTTTTCCTTGGCACAGTCTGCAAAAGAGCTGACAGCTCAGCAGTAAAAAGCTGGTTAGAAGAAGAAGAAGAAGAAGAATTAACAGTATTTGATTAATGAATACATATTATTTTGAACAATGCTATTATTTAGTTGTTTTTTTTTTGGGGGGGGGGCATCAAGATGAGGTACCGCACCAGGCATCATATACTCTAGCTACGCCACTGCTGCCCATTGAGAAGACGTAGCCCTAGGCCGCACTAGTTAGACGGTGCCCAAAAAAGCCTACACGTAGACAGCGAGAAAACATGAGCCTCGGCTCTTGAAGAAATGCGTGCATTTTTATTACACAAATAACAAAGTAGTGTTTAAGAGGGAAGACATATTAGGAACTCCATTTATTACGTAAAACACTAGCGGTGCTGCACTGACGCACTAGTGTGCAAATGTACATATAATACTATTATGTTACAGAAGAAACATGCACACAGACAGATATATCCATGGAGACAGAGACACAACGATGAAGACAGTCAGAGACACAGTGATGGAGACAAAGACACGGCAATGGAGACAGAGACACAGTAATGGAGACAGAGACACAGTAATGGAGACAGAGACACAGTGATGGAGATAGAGACACAATGATTGAGACATAGACACATGGATGAAGACAGAGCCAAGGCGATGGAGACAGCCACAATAATAGAGACAGAGACACGTGTATGGAGACAGAGACACTGTTATGAAGACAGTGACACAGTTATGGAGTAGACACATACAGAAATTGTTTTGTTACTTTACTTTTGCTTTCTTCTTTTTTTTTCAAATTTCCCCTTGTGACGAGATACTTAGGTTATCGAAGTTTAAGTAGATTTTTCTTTAGTTTGATTTTAAATGCGGTTATTCGTTATGCTGGTCGCATGACACCCTCGTAGACCGTCGGTTATAGCAACAGGAGAACTTAACACAGGGCCGGTCTTAGGCCACTGCAACATATGGCCGGTCTTAGGCCACTGCAACATATGCGGCCGCAGTGGGCCCCGCACTTTCAAAGGCCCGCGCGATGCGAATACTTTGTCTAAACTATTAAAATTGAACCATTTTAACTCAGCATTAAAGGATTCCTGTAATTCTCCTAAAATTACAAAATATAAGAAAAAAATTATGAAAATCTCCTGAAATTATTAAAACTCATGCATATCTTAAAACAAAGTTGTCATTTTGGGGTGTCATTCAATAAGGAAAACTCCAATATTACTCGGGATTAAAAAAAAACGGTATTGTCAGATTTCATTCAATAAAAATGTAATAATAAGCCGAACTTTAATCAAAACAAGAAGTTCAAATGCTTAATTTACTTCAGTAGTCGCTGGCATACAAATGCAGATCTAAATCTATCTCGACTTCTTAGGAAAAAAAAAACAACAAAAGCGATATTTTGCTATTCGATAGTAAATCTAAAACAGATCTGAATGTTTATCGGCTTTCTTTTGGATAACTACAATCTACTACTGCAGACGGCTCGTAAAGTTAATTTGACAGTGACTTTGTACTTAGTAAAATATAAATAAATGCAAAGACATATTTCTTTTCTAATACAAAATCTTAATTTTCACTTATTATCCTTATCACAACCCAAATTAAGCCCCGCGAAATCCATTTCGCATAGGGCCCCGCAACATGTAGGACCGGCCCTGACTTAACATCATCTGTCCTATAGAACGCAAGATCTGAAAAGGAGACATTTTTTTTTTCTTTAATTAGTGTATTTTGTTTGCACTTCAATTTCTTGTGACTAGATTCTTGTGTTTTATAAGTTTTAGTAATTGTTTAGTTGTGTTTTAGTTTATATATTCATTTTTTTTTCTAATTAAATTCAGATTTTTTTGTTCAAATCTCGATTGCTGAGAAAAAAATGATATCAGTAAGAGAGTTACGTTTAGAACTGTTTCTAATGTTTTGTTATGTTTTAATAAGTTGTCAGTTGAATGTTTTATATTTCTATTGCGTCTATCTCTTGTGTTCTATTTAATGTTCGTGCGATGATACGATTTTTTTTTCTAAACAATGACCTTGTTTTTTTTTGTTTTTTTACAAACAAAATGGAATTGTTAAATGCAATAAAAAAATTATATTGGCCAACATGTTTGTTCTCATTAAACGCCAGTTATTAAATTCTTGAACAAGTTCAATTAGTGCTACTGGATATTTGTAGATAGTTCTTTCAAGTTTGGAGGCGTCTCTTTTTTTTAAACTCAGATAATGAGCACTAATGTCGGAATCTCTCCCCCCACACACACACATACACAAAGCACCCCCAAGTCCCCCCCTTTTTTTGTCCTAATCAATTTTTTTCCTCGTCTATTTTTTTTTTCTTCTTTTGTTTCTATCTCTCTCTCTCTCTCTTTATTATTTTTCCATTTCATCCTCTTTCTCTCTATGTCTCTCTTCCAACCTGTTTGTTGTCGTTGCTGTGAGTTTAATGCAATAGAGGAGACAGATGTTCGGCTCAGAAAGGGGAGGGAGATGAGACACAAATTTTGATCTACGAGTGTCTGTTACAGGGTTGTACATTAATGGCGAGGGCGGGTAATTTTATTAGTGCACTGAAACAGACGAAATAAAGAAGGGGGGGGGGTTTCATGCAAACACATTCAAAGAGAGGGTAGGGTAAAAGGCTGGAGGGAAAGTGAGGGCAGCCGCAAAGATATGGGAGGTAATAATCTTCAGATATGCCAGAGGCTGCGAGAGACCTGTTTTTTTTGTAATTCTTTCTATAGCAGTTTGTAGCTAATGGCAGAGTAAAAAGACAAGTTATTTGCTTTAAAAAAATCAATAAAACAAATAAATATTTTGGGGTTTGGGTTAATCATGTCACAAAATTGTTCGATAACACATTTTTTTTAAATTGTATTATTTATGTTTATGTTTGGTTGTCTATATTTTTTTTATAATATTGGCAGGGTGTGAGTGTTGATACTCAGTCTTCGAGTTCTATCTCTACCCACGTAGTTCTAGACTAACTATACCTTGTAAGCGTATTAGGCCTAGATCTATATTCTTAATGCAAAACTTGAATAAAGCTTCAAGAATCTGTTGTTTTTTTTAACAAAAATGAAAATAATTTTTTATTGAACAAAAATACCAACAACTAGGGACTTCAATGTATTGTCTGTAAGAACACAAGTGAAATGAAACTCTCGCAACTTCTCTCATTTTTCTTTCCCCCCTATTTACAACCTCCATTGCATGACGCGTTGGACGTAATCATCTTCTTTTTTTGAAGTAACGTCTGTATTGTATAAGATAAGATAAGATTGCGATAGACTTCCTCGTGATTACTTCAAAAACAAGCACATACACAAACACACACACTCGTTCGAATGTATACTGACGTTAAATCAAATGAAGTAAATGTCTTATCTTAGCTCGTTCTTCGGTTGTCCCTGGATGTATACGTCAGGGACTTAGCACTTTCCTTATTGTACTTCCTATGTAAAACATATGTGGCACTTTTCATGCTTGACACCGCCTGGGAACAATGTCCATAATGTTCTGATCTTCACACGTAACATTACTAGAGCCACTAAACCTTTTTCGATTAGCTTATCTAACTTTGTAATTGAGATCAATTCTCATACGTGGTCTGATACATGGTGTG
>JADKLZ010005243.1:16907012-16918226 GCA_021533235.1 Biomphalaria straminea
AGTAAAGTATCTCAGAAACATGTAAGACATTTTGGAACATTTAAAACATTTATAGATATCTTAGTCATTCTATGTTCCACAACAAGAAGGCCATAAAACAATATACCTAAATGTATCTCTATTGAAGAACGAAACTTTTTAACAATTCGAGTAAACTCATTTGTACACAATTTTACATGAGCTATAGATGTTTCAGCTAAACGGGTAAACCCCATTTTCATAGTCTACTTTCAATTTCGTATGCAAATCAAAAAGTGTTAAGGCAACATCTTGCCATGTTTGTCATACGGTACGTCATAATCGAATGCACTAGATCATATATAGATAGATAGACAGACAGATAGATAGATAGATAGATAGATAGATAGATAGATAGATAGATAGATAGAAAGATAGATTGATTGATTGATTGATTGATAGATAAATAGATAGATAGATATTAGAACTAATGAGTTGTCGAGTCAAAAGATATAAAAGAAAATTATTCCAGATCTCAACTCTACTTGAACTCTTATAATGGAGTCTTATATCTATAAATAACTTTTCTACGTGGCTGGGATGTAATCAATCGAGCTCGCGTTCCAAAGTGCTTTATCTTTATCTAGAGGCCTAAATTAAAAGTCTATTCTGCATCTTGAATGCACTATCAGCATCCTCTCTGGTTTCATTGATTGCACAAGAACCCAGCGTTCCTCTTTGAACTCATTTTTTTTTATAATCTACTTGATATTCTTGATCCCCAAGATTCTCATACATCTAGTAGACAGCGTAATGCTGGAAAGCATTTATGAGAATTTTTTGTTTTCTTCTTGAATCTTTGGCTACATTTTTTTCTCCTTCTTTTCTTCTATCTTCGATCTCCATTGTCCGTCCTACGATCTCCATTGTCCGTCCTACGATATCCATTGTCCGTCCTACGCTTTATCACGTTACGATATTTGGAAGACAGATCGATGACGACGATTAGGTGGATTGCCCTCTCCAGCCTCCCCTCCTTCCCCGTCCCCTCTGCCTGGACACATTGTCCAGACGTGAAGATACGTATTGAAGTCTACTGGGCGAGCGCTGGTGGATTGGCTGTGTATAACAATTAGCTGGCAGGTCTGTATGGTACTGTCAAATCATTATTTGATACGTCTTTCAAAGAATGTATAATGGCTGACACATCTTTACAGTGCTAGATAAATATTATTTAAAACGTCCTTATAATAATAATCTGACACATTTTTTTTTTATTTCTGATATATAATAATAAGATAACATATCTTAAACAAGAATTTAGAAAAAAAAATACTTTTTAAAAAACAAAGCTCATACTAAGCGCACTTGTATTCATTAGTTTAGATCAGCCATGTAATTAAATTTGCAACAGATCTAGACTACTACTAATAAACCTGTGCGATTAGAAATAGTTTTACCAAATGTTTTTGTGAAGCGAAATTTTAATGCTTTTTGCTTTTTCAAAACGCAATGATCCTATCGCTTGTCCGGGCCAGTTGGAAAGGGGTTTGTGAGGAGACGAAATACAGAAAACCATTATCTTTTTTTTTAAATGCATTTATGTATAGAAACAAATGTAAAAGACAACAATTGAAACAGAAGGGCTCATACCTACTCGAGTGTAGTTCGGGTGATGTAGTCATCACTGCCAGCGAAGCTCTATGAAAATAGAAGGTTTTATAGTTTTCAATTGTTAGTTTCAAACTTTAAAGCCGCCAGCTATTTACAGCGCATAAAAAGGACTAATTCAACTTTTAACATCGCACTAGTGAAGTTCATTATCTTCCCCTTGTTTAAATATTAAATTAACTATTTGATTTTTTATTTATTTATTTATTTTTTTGAAATTGATTCTTGTGCTGTCGGAGAAAAGAAATAATTATGCAAAATTTCAGCTTGATCCGAGATTTAGAGAAATAACGTGTACACATTTTTACCAGACAGAGTAAGTTGATTTAGTCTTTGTAGAAAAATGATGTGTAATGTTTGACTGATACATCTTTATAGTGATGTATAATTAGCTAACAAATCTTCATAAGGCTGACATAAGCGGACAGTTCTTTATATCGCATTCATTGGCCACCTTTAGTCGTAGAACAATTATGGTTCAACTTGCACACTTCCTCGTGTGCCTGTGGAGCCCTATTTTGGAGAGACACTCCCGTCCACAAGTATCGCAGGTAAAGGTGGTCTTCATTTCAGTGGTAGAGAACTGGCCATTTTTTGCATTGTCCGTTTTTCTTACAGAGCTGAGGCACATGCTTTTTTTGCTGTCCATAGCTTTCTTTGTCTCTGTCTCTCTCCATCTGGTGCGGTCTAGAGCTATGTCTTCCAAATGGTCAGTATTGATGTTCACTGATTTGAGGTCTCGTTTTATTACATCTTTGTAACGGAGGTGGGTGCGACCAGTTTTTCTTGAGCCAGTTGCGAGTAGCCCGTAGAGGATGAGTTTCGGTATGCGATTGTCCTCCATCCGGCGAACATGTCCAAGCCAGCGCAGGCGGCGTTGTCTGAGGGCTGTAAAGATGCTGGGAATACCTGTTCGTGCAAGGATCTCAGTATTGCACACTTTTTCTTTCCATGTGATTTTCAAGATCCTACGAAGACATCGCAAATGGAATATGTTTAGTTTTCTCACTTGCTTTGCGTATGTGGTCCATGATTCACTGCTATACAGTAGAGTACTCATAACGCTCTCCTTGTAGACTTCCATTTTGGTCACTGTAGTGAGCTTCTGGTTTTCCCAAACTCTTGACCTGAGACTAGCGAAGGTCTAGGCAGCTTTTCCTATGCGTTTTATTATCTCCTCATCTAGAGAAAGGTCGTCTTGAATTGTGGATCCCAGATAGCAGAATTCATTAACGGCATCCAGCTTGTTATCATCTATGAGGATGGACGGTGGTGCTGTAGCAATTGGTCCCATAACATTTGTTCTTTATATCTATTGCACTACGATTCCACAACTAGTAGAGCTGATGTTTTTGAAGCTTTGTGTGTGTGCCTGTCTGTGTGTGTCGCATTTTAAGGTTATGTGAAATAGATTCTTTTAAAATTCAATCTAGGTACAGGAGCAAAATCTATTGCAACAAATATTACCCTACGTAGAGCATATGATTTTAAGAAATCTTCCTCTACATGGACATTAAAAATGTATAACTTCAAGATGGTATGCCATAAATATTGGAAATCATTACTTGTTGTTGAGTTTGATCCACTGTGTTAAATAACTTTTAAATGTAATGAAAACGTTAAAAACCTGTTATATCTATCACCACAATTTCAAAATGAATTTTTTTTATCTTCTGGGATCCTCAGGTCAACAAATTTTGTTTTAAATATTTGAAAACATATATCTCTTTTTCTCAAGTTCAAAATCAAGATAGATGGTACTTCCAGTTAGAGGGCAGGCCTAAAACAATGTTTCTCAAACTTTTAATAGTGCCCTACTCTAACCCCAAAATTATTTTTTTAAAATACCTTGCCTTCCCCTTATCCAGCTAGTGGGCCTGTTAACTCCGGGGCCAAACGTTTGCCTGCATTTGTATTTTAGTCTTCTAGTAACAAGCGTTATGACTTATTCTTCTTCCTGAAGCTTCTCACAAAAAAACAGTTTGAAAGGTTCTACTTAGGAGTTGAAACGACTTCACTCAATTTATTAATTTATTTTTTAAACATTCGTAATCGATCAATCTGACTTGATTAACAGACACATGTGGATTATCACACCAGTGCAATTATAACAACTTTTTATCCTTGAAAACAATTGCGCCCCCTTTTGTTTGCACCATAATGAGGGGAGAGACACCCCACACAAGAAACGATGTCCACAAAATGTAAACAACACAAAAAAATAAGGGAACAAACTATACTGAAAACTGAATCAAAATATCTAGAAATTGTTGATGATATTAATGTAACGCACGTTGACAAGTTGTAATACACATAGCGCATTGTATCTAGCACGGTGAATACATCTGATAAACCGCGAGTGGTTGTCTCTTGTAGGATCAAAATTAGCAGAACGGTCATTTATGAGACATATCAAGAAACAGAGAAATAAATGATATGTATGTGAAAATGCTTGATAGCTACAAATATTTTTGTTCCTAAATTATATCTATTTTTAGTTGAAAATTTCCAGAAAATCTTTATATTTAATTGAAAATTTCCAGAAAATCTTTTTTTAAATTGCAAATTTCCAGAAAATCTATTTTTTTTAATTGAAAATTTCATAATTTTTTTCTATTCACAATTTCCAGAAAATCTGTTTGTTTTATTGAAAATTTCCATAAATTTTTTTATTCACAATTTCCAGAAAATCTTTTTTTTTTTAAATTCATATTTCTAGAAAATCAAATTTCTCTTACACAATTTTTTGTCTCCTCTCTGTTTGCGGCTGTTTCTATGCTATACAGGCCTGTGCCGGTCACTAGCTTAAATAGTTGATTTCTGTCAATGAAGATATTATTTTTTAATTTTGTGTGTATGGAAGAATATAACTATTTCTATGAGGCACATCTGCAGCAGAAGTCAACGAAATTTTGGCCTGAAAAAAACAAAGGCAGGCCACTCCTGCTCTATCATGTTTGTCTGCTACTTTTGGTCACTTAACATACAAAATATCACGTCCGTCATCTATTCATTTTTTTGTAGAAACCACAATTGTTACATATTATAATTTAAAAAATGAACTTTTTCGTTAGAAATTTTTTTTTTTCAATTATCAGCTTTTTAGCCTTGGACATCAGTTGTCGAGCAGTTTTCATCCTAGGAATTCTTGTGCTTATGCTTCTTTTCTTTGCCTCTTCTTGGGCTCTGCCTCTTTTTGGGCTCTGCCTCTTTTTTTGGGCTTTTTGCCTCTTTTTTGGGGCTTTCCTTTTTTTTTTATAAACAAAGTTTTATTATTATAGATACCAATGGTAATATACATGAAACATGAGCAAGAAACATTTTAAAGATCTATATCTAACTATAGAGTATATGTACGAATAATTTTTATTAATTTTCGTTTTCCTTTCTCTATTTTGACAATTTTTCATTGTTTCCCTTGGGAACCGGAACACTACTTCCTTATCACTGTTATGACATGATTAGAGCATAGATTTATTTCGGGAATAATTAAGGGGTAAGATTTACTTAGTGACGAAAGTGATGAATAGTGGGATTAAAAATAAGAACGCTTTAGGTCGACTCTATCAAGAAGACGTTATTTACAGACGGCTAGCACAGAAAGACAGACGGATTCCCTTATTGATTATTAAACGTATTGTAAAGTTGAATCGATTGTCGACTTACTATATTGCTTGTTCGGCCTTCGTTGGTGTTTTTTCAGTAGTGACAGTTACCTCCTGTACAACACCGCGAGTAGGCACGCAACAACTGGCCACCCCGACGGGTCGTGCAGATAGCCAATGAGAGATAACGCTATACGACCATAGTCTGTACATAAGTATGTAAATATATGTTATTTCAAGTATTTTATTCCTAATTGTTTACAGGTGGCAGTTATGTCTAGTAGTCATTACTAGATAGGTCATTGAGTAATTGTAGTTATTTTCAGATAGTGTACATAGTTATATACTTAACGTTGTAGTTTATTTGGTTGGGAATATGAACCTATTGTTTATGAATGCGTAGTATGTGTGTATCATTAGAAAGGGCATTGATAAGGCGACGATGTATTTTGTTTTATCACGGAACAAGTAAGTTTGTGGTTTCACTTGTGATCACAATCATTCATCAGTTAAGAGTTAGGTCGATTTGGGACAAGTAAGTGGAGAAAGGAAATTAAATGCACTTATTAATGCCCGTCAAACGTTAGGTAAATAGTGGTGAACAAGTGGTGATGCATGTCCATTTGTCATACCAGGGAAATGTCTGTCCTGACGTGCGAGAACCTCGGGAACATGTTGTGACATCGACAACTTGACACACCTATGGTGTCAGCATGAGCTATGTATACCGTTTATGGTCACCTACTGGACACCACATGGGTGGAAAAGAACTTGATTATGGGCATTGTAGCTGAACCGAAGTGAAGACTCAAGTTGTTGTTTTTGATGTTTCCCCATACGTTTTGGCCTTTGCTCATTTTAAGACTAAGACTGTAGAAAAAAAATTGACTGACAATTTTTTTTTAGCGGGAGGGGGAGGAGTTGTTATGACATAATTAGAATATAGATTTATTTCGGGAATATTTAAGGGGTAAGTTTTACTTAGTGACGAAAGTGATGAATAGTGGGATTAAAAATAAGAACGCTTTAGGTCGACTCTATCAAGAAGACGCTATTTTTATCTGAGATTATTTACAGATGGCTAGCACAGAAAGACAGACGGATTCCCTTAGTGATTATAAACGTATTGTAAAGTTGAATCGATTGTCGGCTTACTATATTGCTTGTTCGGCCTTCGTTGGTGTTTTTTTGAGTTGTGACAGTTACCTCCTGTACAACACCGCGAATAGGCACGCAACATCACCAAGGTAACAAACATGTCTGATATAGTCATAGAGAGAAAAGGTTTTGGGAAGGCAATGAAACCTCCGGAAATGATCCTTAAATGTGTGAAGAAGGGAAAGAAAGACAGCCCCCGGATATGATACTGTTATAGTATGATCTCAATAGCGGATAGTTTTTTTTTATTATAAGTATGGCACAACTATTGTTTCAAATTTGGTATTTACCACCCAACTATTGCTTAGGGCTTTGGGAATTCGATTTCGTTAGAAATTATATTTTGGTATCTGGAAATAAAACAGAGTGTCACAATAAAACATCTCTTATTTGTCGCTTATTATACACGATTCTAGATAAACTAAATATGGTTTCGTTTAGTTTGAATATTGAATTCTGAAATTAATTAAGATCACTTTGAAACTTGAACATTTTGCTTGAGACAAAGTGATTAACCATGATGTTAGCTTTTCAAAATAACGATGTACTCGACTTAACTGGACTCTGTTCTAGCGATCAGATGAGGTAGGTTACCCATTAGTAAAGGTAGGCTACCTATCAGAATAGGTATGCTACCTATCAGAATAGGTATGCTACCAATCAGAATAGATATGCTACCCATCAGAAAAGATAGGTTAGCCATCAGAATAGGTCAGAATAGGTAGGCGACTTATCAGAATAGGTCAACAGCAGGGGCGGACTGGTTGTCAAAATCGGCCCAGGCATTTCTATAACACTCCGGCCCATAAATTGTATATTATACGATGGGCCTCCAATTATAGGCCTACCTGTCCAGAAAATATTTATGTTAAGTTTATTCATGTATCCATAACTGTAAGCATGCTCTATATTTTTTTATAAGAAATCTAGCCCTTATGTTGCTTTTTATCGCTAAGTGTGTAGGCCCGAAAAAGATGAAGCCTACACTAGCACTGTCTACGGATGTATAAAGAAATTAGTATTAGGACCTACAATGTTGAGTCTGTAAAATATTCTTTTTAAACACGACGCTCAGAGGGCCACTTTGTTAAGGGAATATAATAAAACCTTTAACAATTCAATGTGTGACCAAATGGAATTCATGAGACCCTTTAGGTAAACTACGGGCCCATTAAGGTACCGGCCCACCGGGCATTTGCCCGAATGCCCACATAGCCAGTCCGCCCCTGGTCAACAGTCAAACTCATAACATTGAAATTTGATTGCAGCTTCCGACGAGAGTTAAAGAAAATTTAGCATTAAATTGACAAGAACTATTTTAAGGTGACTGTAGAAGATAATAAAATTTAACGTTAAAAAATGTTCTTAAAAACTTAGCAAACTTTTTCCTTAACAGAATTCTTTACACATTAAAAGAATTTAGCGGAACACTTCCATTATTTTTGAGATTGATTTTTTTCTAATATCTAACTACAAAAAAAAAAAATAATGATTGAACCATGGTATTGGATACTTGAAGAGAATAACTTCTTGATATCAGGCTCGACATTGCTAAACTGTATTCTGATATCTAGTGCAGGCATGTCTAACATAACGTTCGAGGACCGCCTGCGGCCCCCGACCACTTTGCATGCGGTACGCTTGGCCACCTCAAGAATTATCAAAATAATGTAAAATATTTTAGCGTTTAACAGTCACAACTACTTTTCAGGTCAAATATTTACTGACAAAACCAACAACAACGTAACAATCAACTCCGTTGAACTTATGAACTATTTTTTAAGGATCGGACTTTTTTAAACAAATAATTTCTCTAAAATTTCGTTTATTTAATAACTTCGAATTATTTTTTAAGTTATCTTTTAAATTTAGTTTTGATTTGTTAACTTTTAAATTATAATTAATTGTTAATAATCACATTGTAAATAAGCCAATATGTTAAGAGTTAGACTTACATTTGTCACAAATCATTTAGTGAAGGTGATTATTATTATCATTGTGTCGTTAAGTTGTCCAGAAAAGGTGAAAGCATTCAAAGAAATAACATAACTAAGAACATATTACATACTGACAGATAAAATAAATGACATGTCAGTCAGTTTGCGTAAAATATTTAAAGAACAAAATACCTGATTTTTATTTTTAGAGGCTCCCGTAAGGGGAAAAGCCGCTATTAGGTTTGTGCAAAATATCTATCTGTCCGTCTGTCACACTCAGTGCGCCAAAACTAGAAGAGATACGAAAAATATTATTTCACCATTAAATGTGGCTTGAAAAGTTTAGGTGCAACTGCTACTTTTAGTTTTCTAAAAGCAAACAGTTTAATTTATAAAATTAATTATGCAAGCGATTTTTTAATAACGAAACACCAATTCTAAAACAATTACGTAAATGTAAGGGAGGAAATGTTACTATAAAAAATGCTTTTGGCGTGTAGATACCACGCACATTTTTTTAAATGAACTTTTAGCAGCGACTTTCGTGTAGTAGCGTAAAGCCCGGCAATGACATGATTCTAAACTAAGTTCTTAAACTTTTTAAAAAATCAGATTTTAAAAAAAATTGTTTAGTGCCCCCATTAGAATGAAAGAAGCATATTTTTGTGCGTTTTGTCTGTTGGTCGGTCTGTCCGTCACGGTTAGATAAAAAAACACTAAAGGCTTTTGAAAATATGATTTAACATTTTCTGTTCTTTCAGAAATATTGCGATAGTTTAAGGATGGGAGCATGCAGGAATTGAGCCAGGGACCAACGATAAATCCGAACTACAGTCTAGGGCGCAAACATCATGATAAGGCAGGTTTATACCTTGCTCGCCATCCTCCGTCGTTCAGCGAGAATCTAATTATTTTCAACTTAGAAGGAACATCCGAAACATCTTGCGAATAGGCGGATCTGACAGGGATCCGACTCCGACGGGGGCCGCCTCTGAGTTTGTGTATCACACAAACTCTCTTTGTAATCTTGTTTTTTCATTGGTTCTAGACGAGTCAACTGATGTAGCCATCATGTAGCGGGTGTAGCACATTTGGCTATATTCATACTGGCCTGTGACAGCAAGTTTGAGATACATTATGAACTACGTGAGCCCTGTTCTATGCAAAACACCTCAGCAAGCGAGAATGTTTTTGAGAAATCATAGGAGATGATATTGCAGTACAATTTAAGTTTTAAAGTTAGCCAGTTTAGCAACGGATCGCCACCAACCATGATTGGGGTTAGAAATGGTGTTGGTGCAAAGCTGCTTGCGAAAATAAGAGAGACTGACGACAATTTTAAATTCGCTCATTTTCATTGCAGCATTCACCCAGAATCATTTTGTGCAAAGCAATTACAGTTCCAACATGTGTTAAGACCCATTTCAGTCGCTATCAATTTTATTCGTGCCTGTGGTTTAAATCCTCTCCAATTTTCAATGTTTCTGGATGACATTGGGCATGAATTTGATTGTGACACATAAATCCGCTGGCTCTCATGTCATAAAGTATTGAAGAGATTTGTTGCACTGCGTGAGAAAATTGTATTGTTTCTGAACATGAAAGGTGAACCTGTTGAACCTTTCCAAACTGACGTGTGTGCTCTGGATTTGGTATTTGCAGTTGATCTTATTGTAAAGTAAAGACAAAATTGTCACAACTGCGTGTGATGACGTGCTTTCAAGCAAAATTACGACTGTGGATTAACAAAATATCAAGAGAAAACCTTATTCACATCTCAACGTGTCAGGAACTAAAAAGATTAAATATGGCTGTAACATTTGTTTAAAATGTTTTACACATAGAATCGTTATAAGATGCTTTCAATTAACATTTTCGTAACTTTGTTTCATACGATCAGGAAGTTTCGTTGTTTCTTTCTCCATTCTCATTTGCTCATGAAAATGCTGCTCAATTTGCAACTACAGAATATCAGTCAGATTCTTTCTTGAAAGCGAAGTATATAGAAGTGGCCGTCCCAAGATTGTGCAGTTATTAACCTGAACGGTATGTTGAATTTCAGAAATTTGCAGACAGAATTTTTGCTGTTTTTTGCTACTTTCTTTATGAGCAGTTCTTGCCCATAATGAAAGCTACAAAAAACACCTCACCGTTCGAGATTATCTGATCAAAGTTAGTCATTAGTGAGGAGAAAGTCAGTGGCCTATCAAACTTCAACCTGACATTAAAAAATGTGCATCTCAGAAAAGATACCAAGCTTTAGGACAACGAAAATAAAGCAATTATAATAGATACTGTGATAATAATAATATTAATAACTAGGGGACAGGTATACCATTAATTATTCTATTCTATTGCATTGTTTTCAATTTACCTAAAACTTGTAGACTGTTTTCCAACTGTTTTTTAGCTGCGTCCCTTCAGGTCATATTAAGTTTTTATGCGGCCCATACACCTTAATGAGTGGTGTCAACTAGTGTGTTGTCATAGTGTGTTGTCATTGTGTGTTGTCATTGTGTGTTGTCATAGTGTGTTGTCATAGTGTGTTGTCATAGTGTGTTGTCAAGCCCTTTCTATAATTTGACTTTTTTGCTACGCACAAAAAAAAAAATCCTGCTTCGCACAAATAAGAAATTGGAAACTACATTAAAATAACAAGCAGATAGATTGGGAACATGGAGCTACGCTTCAGAAGAACTTCATCAGAAATCATTTAATGGTTGATCTTTTAGTGTATCTTTGTTTAAAATTAGAGTCAGATTCTCGATCTGTTCAAAAGTTCATAGGGATGTTTTAGAATTGTATTTATCACCAAGAAATTTTTTTCCCTGCATTTTCTTCCCTTGGTTCCCGTAGTTCGTAGAACACCTCGTCAGGCCTAGTGA
>JADKLZ010005243.1:16918236-16939190 GCA_021533235.1 Biomphalaria straminea
GTAGTTCGTAGAACACCTCGTCAGGCCTAGTGAAACACTAAGGTTCCGCAGTTTGCGAATCACTGTCTTAGGCTATTTAAGTGTTTTTGTTTTGAATTATGTTTCTATTTCCTTTTGTATCAGACGCTGTGAAGTCTAAACAAGTGGCGAACTGTGAGAAATCTGCTGATCATGAAGTCCTCGGGACATTGTTCTATAAAGGAGACTCTAAATAGAAGCTATTGCTGAAGTCAAGATTTTATAGTAGTTACAGTAGGTTTATGTAATACAAAGTAAAACATTTCACTGACTATTAACAGAGTGTTTACTTTGGATACTGTTTAAAACCTGCCGAAAGGTATCTTAACTAGGAACACAATACTGGTATCACTCGAAATAGAGATTACATTAATTACAGTGAGAACAAAAATTCTGGTTATATCTGTATATAATTCTACTACACTTTGTAATGAAAAGCTACTAGACTAGATCTAGACTTAGAAGACGGTGCGTTGAATGTTCCTTAACATTTTGTTTTATTAAACTTGTTGATGACTGAGTCCTACTTGCGGAAATACCAGTAGACGTAATCTGTTCAAGATATGATTGTAAGAGTCAAACGACCTGGTCCTTACTCCATATTCCTTTATTTATCAGCCAATACTTGTACGGCTTCATAGGTTTTGTAAGGAGAGGACTGCCATCATTTTTTGTGTGCATAGAAACGTTGTCTCCACCTGTTCCTTGTTCCTTGATGCAAGTCATAAAGGGGAGAAAACTGTGTCTCCAGACATAGCCGGAACGAAATTGAAACTATTTCCTTTAAACTAGGTAATGTCCCTTACAGATTTTCTTTCCGCGCCTTTGTGTTATCTTGGAGGAGAGGAGCAAGTTTATTGAACTATGAGGTCATCGGTACCCGTCAAAATAGCGCGGACAAAATAGCGCCGAAAAATAGCGCCGAAAAATAGCGCTGACAAAATCGCGCATAAAAAATATATTCTAGTCATTTTGAAAGAAATACTTTAGATATCGTACAATAAGAAGAGTGACAATATTTTTTTTTGGTTTAATGTTTTCGTAATTTTTCAGTCATTTTGCAGGAAACACTTAAGATAAACATAAAAAAATCATAATAAGGTAAAATGAATAATTTCAAAATATAGCACTCCTATATGTTATAAAAGTGTACTTTGAAAACACGCAGAGATACTTGTCAAATTTACACACACACACACACAAACTTTCAAATAGTTAAATTGTAGGAAATGTCACGTAGAAATTCAATCACTGGCTAGTTTCCATACATTGGCAATATAGCTTCAAGTCGTCTGTTAAGTCGGAGGTACTTTGTTTTGCTTGCAGCTTTACTTCGTTCTCCAGCATTGTACCTCAGAATCTTGTTCTCAGTGTTCTCCTGTTCTCTGAGGAAGTGAGAGATTAACTTGTACACATTAGGGTGATGGTCGTCAATAGACAGTTGAAATGCATGGTGCCATAACTCCACTGAATTGTTTGTTCGTGGTAGAATGACCTCTACAGTAATTTTATACACATCATATATAAGTCTGCGCTATTTTGTCTTGCGCTATTTTGTCGGGAAATTTCGCGCTATTTTGTCGGTGCTATTTTTCCGGCGCTATTTTGTCCGCGCTATTTGACGGGTCACCGAGGTCATCAGGTGCATCGCAACAAATTATTCTTTCTGTAAACATAAATGGTTATATCACTCGTATAATATGTAAGGCAACATGAGATGACCTTGAACACGTCTTCCGATCTTAACGCTTTAAAACTCAATTCAAGACGTACAACCAAAATTTAGAATAGAATTTTAGCGGCCCGTGAAAGGAGAATAACTACTATTAGTATTGTGTGGTCTGTCCGTCCGTCCGTCCGTCCCGTTTAGATCTCATAAAATAGAAAAGATATTTTAAAAATATGATATCAAGAGACTTTTAGATATTTCAAATTTATGATGCAATGGCTAGTTTTTTTTTTCTTTTCTGAAAGCGAAAATGTTTATTTCTAAAGTCAATTATGCAAGCCGTTTTTTTCTTTCATATAAATACACAACTATTCACTAGTAATAGTTCAAAATACATTTGTTATGAATGCACAAATGACATTGCTATTTAGCATATCTTAGACACATTTATATTAAGTTTTTTATGTTTTTAAAAAATGTGTATTACTAAATTTACCACTTTCTGTCCTATTAGTTACTTACATTTGTACAAAATGTTTCCTTGTTTTTAATGAGAAACAATCTATTGAACATAAATATAAGTTGAATATAATTTAAACGAACAATTAATAAGTGTTTCTTAGTACACACGTCAAGTATAACGGGGAGAACAGCTGCATGACAGAGAAGGAAAGGGAAAAGTTTCTTTGTTGAGGCTTTGAGTGAGAGGATGACCCTTTACAAAACAAATAAATCAATCAGATAATCATTTAACAACATCAGTTAGGCCAGGATCACATTTAACTATATCTTCATAACTATCAATTCATTGAATACTTATGATTATTAACAATGAAATAATAATTAACATTAACATTATAAATCTGCGTATCATGAAGTATGAAGTCGTTAATCGAACTAACACTAGAACTGTATCGGCAACACTTTCGACATGGGAATGTGTCTTCTTTTTGTGAGAGGTGGTTGTAGTTGATAGTTTGTAGCTCATAGTTTCTGATACTCTTTTTCAAAAACTAATTGAAACCTGCCCTTTTGCCTGCCTGAGCAGATCACTTTTTCGACACCTCGCCTATAGTATACAAGAGAGTGGGAGCATGTCAACATCGTGGTCTGTGGTGTTAATTTGACGTATACTAGTTCGCAAAAAAGTGGTTGCGGTGGTCAAATGGTTAAGCGCTTGCCTTCCGAACCTGAGGTCCTGGGTTCGAATCCCGGTGAAGACTGGCATTTTGAATTTCGGGATTTTTAGGGCGCCCCTGAGTCCACCCAACTCTAATGGGTACCTGACTTTAGTTGGGGAAAGTAAAGGCGGTTGGTCGTTGTGCTGGCCACATAACACCCTGCTCGTTAACCGTTGGCCAAAGAAACAGATGACCTTAACATCATCTGCCCCATAGATCGTTAGGTCTAAAGGGAACACTTTACTTTACTCTTAGTTCGCAATATGCGTTCATCAATTGGTCAAAACCTATATTACAATTTTAATTTTGAACGGCGGTGGAGAAAGTTTACTAAATATTTAATAGTATAGTTTAGTTTCAGCTAAATTCAGCTTTTTTTTAAAAAATTATTGTAAAAAATTATTGTAAGAACTTCAAAACGGCCCACGTTAAAACGTCTGCACCAATCGTTGCGTATCGTCCCCAGTCTAGATATAGTTCTCTACATGCATGCTTTCCTGCTGTAAGGTAAATCATACTGCATGCATTTAAAAAAAAAGTTACGATAATGACTGTTCAATAAATCTACAATCACTGACCGGAGGCCAAGCCTACAACCCTCACAATTACACTACCAAGAGGTCAAGAAATCTTTGCACTTTTAAATTGATAATCTGTTGTGCACTTGGAAATTTCATCTATAAATGTTTATCTTGTTCTAACAAGTAATAGAACACATTTATCATTTTCTAATATTTAGTAAGTTGACAGATGTTTTAGTACATCAGGTAATTATCATCAAGATTTTAAAAAATTGTACATGGCCGTGTCTTGTTGACTTTGGCCGATCATCCCTGGCCATTTGCGAACTTCTTTCGCAATAATGGCCAGATCTCGAACTGACTTATTTCGGATTTTGGCCGTAAAAAATATATAACATTGCCCACCGGCTTCGACCATTGATTTGTTCCATTGCTATTTATTGTTTATATTAATGTTTTCGTAATTTTTCAGTCATTTTAGAAGAAACACTTAAGATAAACATAAAAAAATCATAATAAGGTAAAATGAATAATTTCAAAATATAGCACTCGTATATGTTATGAAAGTGTACTTTGAAAACACGCAGAGATACTTGTCAAATTTACACACACACACACACAAACTTTCAAATAGTTAAATTGTAGGAAATGTCACGTAGAAATTCAATCACTGGCTAGTTTCCATACGTACACGAAGGAGGAGCTATATATATATATATATTAACTTCAAAATGATCTTCAATATTCATCGAGCAACTTTCTTATCAAACTGACATACTTTGAATAGATTAGATACAATGTCAAACTCACGAGTCTCCAAACAGGAATGCTGCATAGTAATTTGATTAAAATACACTACATATTTCCAAAACCCAATTTTATTCTGCTCTTTTAATAAACTCTTTGTATTTGTATACCTCCCCCCCCACAACGACCTACCTTTTGCCCTTGAATTTAAGTAACATTTACGTTGAATTTAAATAGCCCGCTCTATAACGAACAACACCCGCCCCAACACACACACACACACACAGATACGTTTGACCTGTAGTATCACTTATCTCTACCTACATTAAAAAAGTGCTACATACATTCTCTAATTATCCTTCAGCTCATCTGTTACATACACACATATATTTAACAGGCTCTGTGACAGGAACGATTGATTGAATTATGCCCATTGTAAAGCTCTCCCTCAGAGTCTTTTTGCTAGAGCCCTTCACCCATTTTTGTTGCACTTCAAAAAAAAAAAACCGGCCTCATTTAAACGCATTCCCCTCACACACAAACACAGATACTATTAGCCGGTGAGTTCTGGTATGACAACAATCTCTGAATAAATCCTAACCCTTACCTCATGTATGTACATTCTATTAGAGATACGCTATTTCTTTGCCCTTATTTTCCAACTTTCAATGCACAAGATTACACAGAGATTTTGTGTTATCACACAGATTCGTCCATAGACAAGGAATTTTCAGGCCATGGGCATGTTTTGATTGTCTAAACTAAAGCAATACATTTCGAAGAATCATTTTCCTTTTTTTTTCACTCACAAAACAAAGTTATATCACATAAATTTATTTCTCGGGAACAGAAATTCGCTTTAATTCGCTTATCAATAGCTTTTCTAGTTTTTCGATCAGATAGACGATACAAAGCAAATAGCGGTTTTTCATCTTATGCTAAAAAAATATAAATTATTTGGGACTTTTTTGGGGACTAACATAGACCCTCCTGTACACGGAAGGCACGCCTCTGAATGAACCACTGAGAAATTAATGTTCAACCCTAATGATCAAATGAATATCTACATTATCTGCCATTCTACTATAATATAGACCCACAGGGGTCTACGAAGACTTCCAAGGGGTTTACGAAAGGGGGTCTTTGAGAAGGGCACGGGGTTCTACGATAACGAATCTTTTTTCAGTAGGTCGTGACTTTAAGTTTGATATCCTATGAATATAATTATTTTATACACACATTTATGATTTGTACCTTACTAAATGCTCGAATAAAAAATTGCTGTATTTAATTTAATAACACTATCTAAATAGCGTAATTGTGTCCAGTTGTAACTTTAACAAAAAGAAATATAAACTGTACAGCGTTGGCATTTGAAATTGGATTGAATTGGATTGTCAAATAAGCCAGTGTTTGTGAGCCTTTTTTTATGACGCCATGAAACCAATGAACCTGGATGATCAATTGAGACGATGCCACCATCATAGAAAAGATAAAGGTTTGAAAAACTTCCGAACACTCAAAGTTAAAGTTCAGAATAGACCCACAAAATTCTCTATCGACATCATATAGTAAGATGAGTAGTAACAGTAAAAGCTTCTTCTTCTTCTTCGTACTTATGTTAATGTTGGAGGATTCAGTTAAACCAGTATCTGAGATGAACTGAGCAGTGATTGCCACACCAGGCAGCTCTCCTTAGAGTTCCTCTTCTATGGGGCCAGTGTCTTATTTGGGCCTTTTTGTTGAAGAACGCAGTTTTGAAGGACATGGCTGGCATTCTCTGGTGACACTCCAAAAGGGCAAATTTCACTGGTTCCAATTTTCAGCTTCAGGAACATGTGTTGTCTCATTCTGTTGTCTCTGGTTCTTATGTGAAAAATAAAATGTTGGGGGTATCGGGATTGTTTATAATAGGCGTCGTCTTTCTTGGAAGTTGGATGAGAGCTTGTACATTTCTCCTTTTTTTTAATTCACTATTAGTTTCTTTATTTGTATTTGTTCTCTTATACTTGGCGACTATGTTAACCTTCTATATGTTTTAGTAGCCATGGGAGAACACTTTTCTTGCTGTTGATGTTCAGCTTTACAAGTACCGTTCTAAGTCTTTTAGTAGCCATGGGAGAACACTTTTCTTGCTGTTGATGTTCAGCTTTACAAGTACCGTTCTAAGTCTTGCTGTTGTTGTTCAGCTTTACAAGTACCGTTCTAAGTAGTTTCACAGTGAAGAATTTGAGTTTTGTTCTGTTTTAGAATTTGGTCTGTTTTTTGCATCCGCAAGGAAGATATTTCATTTGGCGTACTTGAGTGATTTGCTGGCGTGATAGCTGTTAGTTCCGGTCCTTCTTATTCTGCTCTGTAGCTGTCAGAGAGCTCACCATTGGCAATGGACTTGATTTATAAAGTTTATTAACAAATTTTTCTCCATTTGACCATTCGTGAAGTCTTCCAGCCATTTGTGATGGCTTCTTGATATAATCTCAATGGTTGCTAGGGCAATGAATTTATAGAAGAGCGCTCACTAAATTATTGTGCTCTGTAGGATTGTAGTTAAGGTTTTCTTTCTCTATGTCATTTCTTGCACAATATATTTCTCCAAATGACATATTTCTCTATACAGTTGGCTGAGTCAACCATGTCTGGTAATAATGTAGTATTTTATAGGCATATGCTGGATTTATTATAGATAAAAAAAACCACAAAAAACAACAACAACAACTATGTTCTTGGCGAAAACTTTTACAGTGAAACTTATGACAAATTAATATTTAATTTTTGGTAGGACTATTTCATTGAGCAAATCCTTAAATGAAACATAATCTCAGTAGCAACGAATGGTGGGGTTGCAAACCTTTAAATACAAAACGTTTCCAGTGTGTTCCATGATTGTATGTAATACATACGAACTTTTTTTTTGGTTGAAGTTTGAATTATATTAATAAAAAGATATACCATAACTTAAATTTTAAATTACTGTTTTACTATTCAACTCACTGATTATAAATTACATATAAAAAAAACGTCACATTTGAAGTTAATGAATTTTCAAAAATGAAATATAACTGAAACAGGGGTGTACCGGAGACCGGAAAATTTGGCAAGGGGTCAACGAGACAAAAAAGTTTGGGAACCACTGCACTAGAGTGACTAGAGATTTGTAAGTTTTAAAAATAGAATTTTCAATATGTTTAGATTATATGATCTAAACAGAACGAACTAACAGATACTTAAGTAACATCATAGTATATATATAATTAACAAATTACTGTTAACTTTGGAAGTTTGTCCTAATTAATTTTTTCGTTTGTTAGAAAAAATTCAGATGTCTAAAAACTATAAGCTGTAGCATATATTTTAATTTTATCTACCTAAAATAATTTAATTCCTTTTACTCACAGATATATGTAATAAATTCGGTTTTCCAGACTAAACACTGATTAATAAATAATACTTGGATCCCCTTCCTTAACAATTCATGCTGTAATTAAGTTTAGACCTGCATATTACAGCCCCTCTCCCTGTCTCATCGCCTAACACAGGAGTCAGCAACCTTTTGAGTCGGAAGAGCCGAAAATTACAATTTACAACATCTCAACGTTTCTAAGGAGCCACAAGATTTTTTTTTCTTCCGAACATTTCGTCAAGAATTCTTCAAGCTGACGATGGTAGAGTACTTTTAAAAAGATGCTGTTAAAAATCTTGATTTCCAAATTTATAGCCTCAACTATTTCGTCTGGAAATGTTTGGATACAAAGCGCTGCATGGTATATTGCGAAATGAGACGTAAAATTTTCACGGTTTAATGTTGCGCCAAAGAATCGTAGTTGCTCGTTTATTTTTTTCCTATCATACTTCTAGAACCATCAGTTAATTATGAAACGATTTATTTATATCGATTTTATTGTCTTAAAGGTATTTTCGCTTAAGGCATTAGCTGTATCTTTTCCTCTGGTTTGTCACGAGAGTGGTAGCAATCCTAGAAGTTGTTCTTTTAAAGTTGGGAAAGACACACACCGGACAAAAAGGCCAAGTTGTGCCGTGTCTTTTATGTCGTAAGACTCATGTATATCAACTGATAAGGCAGAAGAAAATTGAATATCTTCCACCTGCAATTATATAACATTTCAAGACATGGATAGGGGTGCGCTGGGTACAAGTGGCCGACACGCCTGAGAGATAGAATCGAATCTGGCAATTTTTAAAAAGCTTTTTATTTTCAATAAAATAAATAATATTTGCGCATGGAGCTAAAGAGCCAAAGCTTAACATCCAAAGAGCCGCATGCGGCTCGCGATCCGCAGGCTGCCGACCCCTGGCTAACAAATAGTCTTATTTACACTATCAGCCTTTCATTTATTTCGAACTATTTGATAGAATGTGTGATACTTTTTGGTTTGCGCCTTTTTTTTTTATTTTTGAAATCCCGCCAATCGTAGTGCTTGCATAATACTTTGGCCATACCACTCTTCTTTGTTTTTCTGGCCTGAGAAATCTTGTTTCACTAGCTCCAGCTCTGAATTACCTACCTGCACAGAGTGCGGCCGAACATTCCGGGCTCGCATAGGTCTCACCAGCCACATGAGGAGGCATAAAACCCCAGTGCAAAACCCTCAGCCCACTGGATGATAAAGTGGTCATCATCGTACGACGATGGACGAACTATATAAATACATATTTCAAACTTTCCCCGTCACGACACGTAAAAACAATAACTTTACATATAAATCACAAAGTTTTGTTCCGCTCCTGAATTCTGCACAAATATATCATAATAGCTCCATGTTGCTATTAGTCGTACCCCTTTATTTGTTATCACTTTGACCTCGTAAAACTCTCTCACCCAAGTAGTCTGTTCTAATTTCTTTTTTTTTTACTCTATTTATCAACACACAAACTAATCAAGTTCTATTCACGTCTCATTTTGTTTTTATAGATGTGTAAAAACAAAAACGTGTATTCAGTAATATTAGCTTCATGTGACAAAATCATAGACATAAATAAATGGAGACTGGCCGATAAAAGAGTTTTACGAAATGAAAATTTGTGACTTGCAATTTTATGTACTTTATTTATGTGTATGTAAAAAAAAATAAAGCTCCCCCTTTCAGACCTTGTGGTCTATAGGGCAGATGATGTAAAGGTCATCTGATTCTGTGGCCTACGGTTAACGAGGGTGTTATGTGGCGAGCATAACGATCATCCGCTTTTACTTTTCCCCAATTAATGTCAGGTATCCATTAGAGTTGAATGGACTCAGAGGCGCCCAAGGATCCCGAAATTAAAAATCCCAGTCTTCACCAGGATTCGAAACCCGGTCCCCGGTTCTGAAGTCAAGCGCTTTACCGCTCAGCCACTGCGCCTCCTAGTTATGTGTATTAATTTTGTTAAATCTCTAAGACTGAAGATCATGCAATTGTTGAATTCTTATTTCTGAAATCCGAATACAATAGATATACATGTTTTCAAGTTACATGAAGTTAGTTCCCTTTTCCAGTCTATATTTATGTCTATGGACAAAGTACAAAAATATATTTGATACAATGTCTATAAAAGCAAGTTTCGCGCAAAGGAGAGTTTAAAAGTTTAAATAGTGCTTAAAAATGGAAGAAAGTTTAATCTTATACTTTTTAATGTGCCGGCATTTAAAAAACAAACAAACATATATTGGGTCTGAGTTGCTAATAAATAATCGCTTTTATTAAATTATTGCTGTGAATTCGATCGTGAAAGGTGCTTGGAGTTTCTTGGCACACGGAAAGTAGTCCTGCACATCTGGAAAACAGACATCGTTCTGTCAACTTGTTTCACTACTTGTTAGAAGAAACAGTCCTAGTAATAAGGTTCCTTTGGACCTTTCAGTTACAAAACACAACCCTCACCTACAGTTTGAGAATGACTTAGTAATGACAGCACGCCCTCTATAAAAACTTATTGTGTATCATGTTTTGCTGAAATATTGTACTTCACAGGGAATTATGACCGTGACCTTCAAAACCATTTCGTTTCGTGTGCGATGTAAGAGAGCCTTTGATAGTCTGGAGCTGGAAGATAGAACAATCAAATATCAGCCAAATAATTGCATGAACAACGACCTAGTTTTGAATAACTTTGTATTTTATTGTTACGATACCACAAAACTAAATTTGTTTTTCTCATGTGTCTTTTTGGAAATGTAGCTTTTGGTAGTTGTGAATAAATCGGAAAAACAAAAACAACAAGACCAACAACAATAAATTTGTGCGTTTAATAACATTTTACCCATTGTTTTTATTTAGCATAATTTCATGCTTTTAGTTTTCTCACTACGTGATTGCCCTATCACTGGACCAGTTGGCAAGGGGGGCGAGAAGGAAACACCTGTGTGAATGTTGCCGTGATCGCTGTTTTGTTACTAAAGAGAAATAGTTATTGTAGACAATTAAACATAAGAATTAATAAACAGAGACCTTATGATTTCATTATTTATTGTATTATTTTATCATGTTGATAAAAGTAGACATTGAAACTATTATTTTATTACGTCACATCATTTCAAGTGCTTTTCACAAAAGCATTCACGAACAATTAGTTCTGTAATTTAAGCATATTAGCACAACCACTTTTCCAAGTCATTTATTTTTAAGAAGATTGAGGTACTTGAAGTCCAGCTGCAGGATACCGCACCTTTTATCTTTATGTACATGTAGGCATACTAGTGTGCAACAGAACTGCCTACGAATTTAAAATGCTTTGTACTTATCTATTGTTAGTAAGAGAACCTTTTAGTTAATTATTTTCAATTTAAAATGAACATCCGAAACATCTTGCGAATAGGCGGATCTGACAGGGCTTCTGAGTTTGTGTATCACACAAACTCTCTTTGTAATCTTGTTATATTTTAATAAAGTTGTTATTTCAAAAGTGTTACTTGCAACATATATCTATATTGAAGTTTACAGCTGTGTATATGTTTGAACAGAAAATGTACATTCAGGTTGTTGATGTTTTGTTTTAAGACGTACCTTTACGTTATTTCATAAAGTTTCGGAATTAAAAAGCCTAAAGCAGTTTACAAGCCGCCTGTAATTATAAACCAATGGTAAAGTATCTGGAGGGGACGCGGTGGTTGCATGGTAAAGCGCTAGGTTTCCGAACCTGAGGTCCTGGATTCGAATCGCGGCGAAGACTGGGATTTTGAATTTCGGGATTTTTTAGGGCGCCACTGAGTCCACCCAACTCTAATGGGTACTTGACTTTAGTTGGGAAAGTAAAGGCGGTTGGTCGTTGTGCTGGCTTGTTAACCGTTGGCCAAAGAAACAGATGACCTTAACATCATCTGCCCCATAGATCGCAAGGTCTGAAGGGGACACTTTACTTTTTTTTACTTTACTTTATGGTCAAGTATCAACACTATAACAAGTGTAGTTGTATATAACAGTTATAAATGTTTATAAACAAGTGATTTCAGATAACATTTTCATTTTTTTTTGTTTCTAAATCCGCCATAAAACGTCTCAAAATGCAAGACCTCTCCAAACGGTCAGTAAGCTCATTAAACAAATATATTTTGACCCAGGACAAACACAATGAGATTTCTGGGAAGTGGCAACTCTACGGGACCACTGACTCACGTGACTGGTCAGTTCGTTTGGGCGCGCTAATGTAATTTGTGGTGTGACCCAGGAAGTGAGTGTGTAAGGTGTCCATTAGACTAATCAACCAATCCGTGCTAGTTCATTGAACCGTAGGGAGCGCCCTCTAAAAGTACTCACACATTTTTTGTTCAATATTAACTTTCATTTTGCTTATGTCATCCAAAGTGTCTTTTTTTTTTAATTTGCACACGAAGTGCAAGAATTTGAAGAACTTAATGGTCCAAATATCATCCCAATCGATTTGTTGAGATATATATAATTTACTAGCAGTACGCACCGTCTACGCTTTATCTTTATATTGCTAATTATGGCCAGAGCATTATATCCATAGACATAAATAAATATAGACTGGCCAATAAGAGAGTTTTATGAAATGAAAATTTGTGCGTTGCAATTGTGTGTACTTTATTTTATGTCTTTAAATTTTGTTTAATCTCTAAGACTGAAGATCATGCAATTTTTAAATCTTTCATAATTCGGAAATCCGAATTCAAAAGATATACATGTTTTCAAGTTACATGAAGTTACTTCCTTTTTCCATTCTATATTTATTTATGTCTATGATCCTATCCTTTCTTTTAAAGTTTTAAAGTTCAATAAAAGATCACCTAATGTACGTTTGGCAAATAAATTATTGTATTTGTTATACTGAAAAAAAAAATCCTATTAAACGCACACACACACACACACAAACTCTTGTTAAATTAATATTCAATAGTTGTTTTGGTATCTAATGTACAATATTGAGAGTGTACATTTCTTCAAGTACAGAGAAAATGAGATTGTACCAATTTTCAGTTTTCTTATCTTCCTCTCTTATAAAATGCAGACGGTACTTCAAAAAAGATGATAGCGTCCTACGTGTATTAGTAAATCTACACTGTGTCATTTTGTGTCGTCTGTGTGAGTTTCTTGTGACATTAGATCCAGTCACTAGTGGCACATAGATGTAGATCTATATAGAGCTAGATCTTATCTAGATCTACATAGGACATGAATGCATGAATAGATCTAGGTCTATTGTCTATTGAGCAAAGACTTTATCGTATTACAGCATTAGCTAGTTTGGCAAAGTCTAGACCCTTCATCATTCGTGGGGAAAGACCACACTACAAATATTCCTCACTACAAATATTCCTCACTGCAAATATTCCTCACTACAAATATTCCTCGCTACAAATATTCCTCACTACAAATATTCCTCGCTACTAATATTCCTCACTACAAATATTTCTCACTACAAATATTCCTCACTACAAATATCCCACACAACAAATAATAGTGGTTTAAACTAACCTTCTCATTAACTTTCATGTTTAACGTTTGAATGTTTTATGGTTCCGGTTTTCAAACCACTTTGTGAAAATGTAACCAGAAAGAACTATTCCGACAGTGCATCTCATTCAAGACAGACTGTCGCCTATGTAATAATGGCCATAACTCCAGACGCTCATAAAGTGTATTGTCAGGTTTAAAGACTTTCACTATAAACCAGACAAGGTCAATGACGTTTAATTGAACTTGACTGCTGCCAACTAAACAAGAAAAAAACATAAAAAATGCTAATGCTTTAAAAAAAACCCACTAAAGTTTATATTAAGTGTCTTCTTCTTTTACTTTCTCATTTGACCTGTCAGTAGGTTCAGATCAGTAATCCTATATCTGAGATGAAACGTGCAGAGGTTTCCAGATCAAGCAGTTCTCCGTATAGTTTTTATTCTATAGGAGGGTTTTGGGACCAGAGTCTTGTTCGTGTCTTTTGATATAGTATTCAGCTTTAAAGAACATGGTCAGCTGCTCAGCATTCTCTGGTGATTCTCCACAAGGCCAATAATGCTAGTCCCGGTTTTTAGCTATTATCAACCTAGACAGTAGCGGTCTTAGGGGGTGGCAACTGGGGCAACCGCCCCAGGCCCCGCGCCTGAGGGGGGCCCAGCGCTGGGAGATTTTATTGTTACCAACTTCGAAAACTAAATGAGTGGTCATAAACAAGGACTTGTTACTCAATATTTTCCCAGTATACCAAATATACCAATTGCTATTTAAGATTACATTTTTTATTTCGAAATACCGTTTTGTTTCGGTAAAGACAGAAGAGTCTTAGAGGCTATCATCGTTTAACGTTCACAATAAAAATACATAAGTGGAAGCAACCATTGCTAATCGTTTAGACGTCTAATCGGATTTTATTTGGAAAATGCGTAGTGATAAAGTTTGAACTACTATTTGCATTATGAAAAATTGTATATGAAAAATACATTTGTAGTAACAATAATGGAACTTTTGACCAATTGATTATTTAATGAAAATAATCAGTGCTTTTTTTTAACCGTCAGGTCGTACGGCGTACTTCACTTTTTTCAATGTGGGGAAAAAATATTAATTTTCTTGAATTTTAGCGTTTATTATTAATTTATTAATAGTTAAAAAATTAGGCAATCCATTAATTTTTTTATAATAAAAAAGCACTGAAAATAACTAAACAATTGTACGGTGTATTCTCGACTGTCGCTGGTGATACGTTCTAAGACCGCACGCGAAGATCAGATTTTCGCAGTAGGCTGTTTCATTTCATAAACGTATAATATTTTTCGGATATAAACAGTATCACCAGTTGATGTGCTCGTACGGTTATTTCGGCAAATCAGCTTCCAGCATGACATATTAAGTTTTCTTTTTCCAATTGGCTACTGTGTGAACGTGTTGAAAAAAAAAAAACGCGGGAGTATTTTAGCGGTCCCAGAAAGGGGAAAAGACGCTATTAGTTTTGTGTGGAATGTCTGTCCGTCCATCCGTTGCGTTTAGATCTCGTAAACTAGAAAGTTAGTGAAAATCCGACATCATAATATTTAAGACCATTCAAAGTTCTGATGCAACGGCTACTTTTTTTTTTCTAAAACCGAAAAATCTAATTTTTAAATCACGTATGCAAGCAGTTTCTTTCAGAAAAATACATCACTTTTACAACTATTCATTATTTATGTTAACAAACACCGAAAGCTCTGTAATATAAGAGATATGAAATTACTCCTTTTAAACAGGTTTATATGAAAACGTTGTTTTTTTTTCATTTTTTTAGACATTTGTATTGCTAAGTTAAGTAAGTTTTGTTATACTAACTACTACATTTACACAGACAAAAAATCTATTTAGTATGCATATAAGTTGGGCATAATTTAAAACAACAATTAATAAGTAGTTTTTCATATCACGTGTCATAATGTGGTAAAGTAGCTAATAAATTTCATTGGGGCACTACACAAGATCTGTCAACATTCTTTCTCCATTCTACTCTGTCATTTATTTGTCATTGATAGAATTTCATTCTGATGTTCTTTCTGAAAATATTGAAACCTCCTTTTTTACCTGTCTGGGTGGACCACTTCAGGGGCAGATTTTGAGTTTGTGTTTTCACACAAACTGTCCTTGTAACCTTGTTTTTATAAATTATTTTTAAAAAAAACGTGATACAGCCTTTCCGAAAAAGTCGGGTCTTCGAAAGTGAATGGATCACTGTAACTCCTATAGAACACTTTATTCTTAAAGAACATCCTATTGGCTTCAATTAGCATACTGATAGAGGCGACATACTATTAGTAGTGACGAGTGTTTTTTTTATTTGCATCTGTTGATGCAGAACAATTAAAATACAGTATATAATGTACTTTAGAGGCCAATAGTAAACAAGCAGTACCCTACGTAATGTTCTATCTTTTGTTACAAAAATAAGGCCCACAACTTTAAGGAGAACATACTGTATTGTTATTGTTGCAGCATTAGAGAAGGATTAGCCCGTTAGCGAGATGTGGTACGATATATATATATATATATAGTCTACCTTTACGGCTAGGGGCCCCGCACATGACGCTCGCCCAGGGCCCCGCGCACTGCTAGGGCCGCCCCTGAACCTAGACATAAGAAATCTGTGTGATTAGAAATATTTTATCCATTGTTTCTGTTTAGCTTTTAAATTGCGCTTTGATCCTATCACCTGTCTGGACCAGTTGTGAAAGGGGAAGGGAAGAAGTGGCCATTTTGATGAATGTTTGCATGATCGTTTTTTTAATGCATTTAAAAAAAATGTTCACTAGGGATTCAAGATTCCGCAAGGGGACTAATTCAAATTATATCACCGCGTCTTTCAAGTACGATTTCTTTCCCTTGTTCAAGATACCAAGTAAAATAATTAATTACCAATGTCACAGATGCCATTATAGATTTATTTGTATTTAAAAGCTTGTGTGTAAATAGAATTAGAAATCCCTAACTGAGCCTCAGGAATTACCCAAAAAGTCTAGTCCCTTGACAGAGCCTCAAGTTTAACTCAATGACGTCACTATGATGTTGCAAATCTATTGGTTGATTTAAAAATAAATAAAGACATTTTTTGGGGGAGTTGGCGGGCTGGAATAAGACGCGCCAGATTCAGTCTGGAGCTAGCTTTCTAAACGATAGGTTGTTTTTCTAGTTTTATTCTGAAATAATATTGAAGAAAGGAGCTTTGTATTGTATTTTCATTTTTTAATATGTACCTTGTACATAAGCTGTACTTAAGTTATATTTGAATTAAAGTTTCTAGTGTTTTATTCCATCGAAGAAGTTATTCATTTGATTCCTAGATCGTCTGTGTTCATAATTGTATTTAATTCAAGATAAAATCCCCGTCAGTACAAGTCTACTCTTCTATTCGGACAGCAACTTCTTATTACACTTCAAGATAAAGTTGGCGAAGTCTTCATTCGTCATTCATCAATATTCAAGAATTGATAGAAGAGAGATATTGTCACAACCAATAATTTATCAATAAAGTAGTTAATTTTAAAATAAATGTGTGATGTCAGGTAAAAGAAATAATTGTTTAAAATTTCAGCAAAATTAAAGATATGGTGTGGGAGAAATAACGTGTACAAACTTTTTACCTGACAGACAGACAGACAGACAGAGTTGGTATAAGCTTTGTAAATAATTGAGATACATAAGTATAATAAAATCCCAAAGCTTGATAGTTTTTACTCTCTTTTATTACTGCCAGTTATTTGCCCATTTGTTTTCATAAGGGTTTAAGTTACGCCACTTTCATTCAAATGAATCCTAAATTCTTCCTCTCTATTGACTTAACCTCTACATTGACCTGGCCTCTACATTAACTTGACCTCTACATTGACTTGACCTCTACATTGACTTGACCTCTACATCAACTTGACCTCTACATTGACTTGACCTCTACATTGAGTTGACTTCTACATTGACTAATATGTGTATTACAAAGGAACGAGCTTAGTACATTTGATTCTAAAAGGTGCACAAAAACCTAGCATATACCTTTAAAAAAAACCTTGCTTATCAATACTTCTTTTACTTTACCAGATACACAAAAAAGCTATCTATATCTATTTATCCGCCATATTTAAAAACCTCCACTAGATCTTTCTAATTAGTTTGGCCTTGATCGCTGCCAACATGATGTAATGCACCTGACTGTACCAGAGTATTACGTATCTCAGAAATACATTACGTCATTGTTGTCCGAACTTCCTCCGCGTGAAAATCTCAACATCATTTCACAAAACATACATCTCTCTATTCATATCTCCGTGAACAGAAGAGCTCTCTTCTCTTTCTTCTCACTGCAGACAAATCAGATGAGTTCTCTCCCTTGTTCTGTTTGCTCCAATTTGGTTTCCCCAGCAGACTGCTCCACAGACTTTCCAAGAAATCTCCTTCCCGCCCCTTTTTTGTTATGTGTGTGTCTGCATTCACCCCGTGATTATAGTGTTATCCAATTATCCAAGCTGAATTTTCTTATTATGTCTTTCACGCAGACAGGCCTTCTTTATTCTTCTCCATCCCCGTGTGTTTGTGTGTGTGTGAAAAAAGAGAGAGAGAGAGAGTTTGTGGTTATATTTGCCTTTCAATGTCCTTTTTTTCTCCCATCAGGCTGTGGGCGGATGTCTTTCGTGTTCACGGAGATGGCGACTACATGCGCTGGGAGCGCGTGTCTGACGACGTAGTTCCGGTCAATATTTCGTGCATTGAGGACACACCCAACACCGTGTTTCACGTCACAGCCTACAACCGACAAGTGGAGAAGATTTTTGATGTCAAGATAACCCAGCCAGGTAAGTGTCGGGGAAATCAGGTGAACCGTAATCTAGAAAATTATTTTTTAAACATTGGCGCCATTTTCTCTAGATTTCATGGATGATCACCTCTAAAAATTACCCAACTTATTTTACCTAAAAAAAAAAACTAGCTTGGCCGCACTTTTACGTAACTTACCAACTACCAAATACTTCATTTAAAAAAAATTTGATACATTTTAGTACAAATAATGTTGTATGCACACTCACACTGTGTTATTCTCATCTCATAGATCTATCTTGCACCATCAAAATAATCATCTTTCAATCTGTATTATCTAAACCGTGATATCATGCTATACATAGTAATTGTAATGTTTTTGTGGTTGCATTGGTTTGTTAGAGAGTGAAGTTCCGGTCCTTAGAACATTTTCTTTGTTAATGGAGGTTGAATATTGTTATAAATAAATGAGAACAGTTGTTTTGTTTTCTAGGTTGTAGTCAAAATCTAGTGAGTTCTTTTCTATATTAAACAAAAGTTATTAATTACCACTATTTGAATAACTGATTGCTTAATATTTTTTTGATTGGTCTATCTTAGTCTATCTATTGTCATGGACTATTAATAATTGTGCACAAGTTTCAACTTTATCCTAGAAAGGAAAGTGCTAGGGAAAATGCGTACAAAATTTGTACCAGACAAACAGATGGAGTGAGTTAATATAATCTTTGTAAGTTAATATAATCTTTGTAAGTTAATACAATCTTTGTAAAAAAAAATACAACTGAAGTCTAGCGCACTGTGTTAGAAAGACAGGGAAATCATTAAAAATAGATAACTCACACGTATTTTCCTAATTTTGATTGAGAGTGTCGTCCCCTTGTCGCCAAGCTGCCCTTACCTAATGTTTGCCGAAGAGGGGTCTGTAGCTGGTAAAGCCGCATAACCATATTGCTAGTCCGACACATGTTTGCAAGTTTGGTAGATTAATAATCCAAGACCTTGATTTTGGAGATTTTATATCATCTCGTATTGATTCAAGTTTGTATGTAGTGAGTTTCATTTATTTTTTTAGGTATTTTCAGAAAGCTTATATTAACTCAGGCAGTCTGTCTGTCCGTCTGTCTTGTAAAAATTGTGAAACTTTATTTCTCCTACACCCAATCTCGGATCAAGTTGAAACTTTAGACAATTATTTCGTAGAAAGGCTTTATCAACTCACTGGGAGAATTCTTTGACACGTTCATTTCTCCCACTTCCCATTCTCGGATCAAGTTGAAATAGTGCACAATGTTTTAAGGTCGATGTCAATACACGAATCAATCGCTTCCAAAACATTTTGACAAAGATGTTAGTCTTAAAAATAACAAAGCGTGGTGTAGCAACCATAGAGCGCAGCGGCTCATTGCGCCCTTTTTTTTTTCCTACTAGGAGCACACAGGCGTCGTTGAAATAAATTTGTTGGTTATTTTTTAGAAGTCGATGCAGTAATGGGTGCCATGATTTTAATACTTGAAAGAAACCTTTACTGAGTTGTTGGAAACGTTTGTTGTCAAAGTTTCCATATACATTGGAATGTCATTTTGTAAAGGTACTCATACTGATAGGATCATTTTTTTTTAGTCACATTCAATAATTTTTCTGAGCCACTATAATAATACTTGTTCTATTGAGCTAACAATTGTAGGTAAATTAGTGAGAAAAGTAATTAAATAAAGCAACAAAATGTTGAAATAATTAATATTTGTATAAAAAAACTGATTTTCAGATGATACAGTAAATATAAAAGCAAGGAAGGTAGCCATTGAACGAACTCGTTATAGACCTGTGGGGTTCAATTGTAAATTTCGGTTGATTACAGACTATTATAGTACAGTGTTTCCTTTAAAGGTCACCGCTTATAATTATGCTTTAAATAAACAATTGATATCTATACAATCTGCTATTTAATCATACCTCACTATCAGAGTGGTTAGAATCTTGTCTTGGGGAGACTTGAGTCATGATCTCGAATTCAGATCGCTCCCCATTTTTAAACAATAAGAATGCTTTTAACAAAAAAAAAAAAAAACGATTGCGGTAAAATTCCCCCAGATATCCCTTTCTTTCACACCCCCCTCCCCTTTTCCAGTTTCCCAACTGGTCCAGACACGTGATATGGAGAAAGAAACATGAAATAGCGTTAAACAAAAACAATTGGCAAAATATTTCTAATTGCACAAATTTATTGTTGTTTGTCTAAAATGGATCGATTACAAATTTAATAACATGACTTATTTAAAGTAGGCGTAATGGCTACACTTCATAGGCTTTTGTTTTTGTTGTTTTGAAAGTTTTTTTTGGTGATGTTTTTTGTTGTTTTGAAAGTATTTTTTTATGTTTTTCTTGTTACGTGTACATTTTTGAACGCAAGATGGATCATATAGTAATGAGCTAGACGATATTGCTGAGCTCTATTGTGGACTTGTATTAGTGACTTATATAAATACCTCTATTAGCTACCCTTATTAATGACATATATCAAGGTCGAATCAAGGACTATTTTCACGAATGAAAATAGACATATTTATGGTATTTATAAACTTACAAGATGTTTCTTCTCTATATGCAAAATATTTACGCCACTAATGTGGTATGTATTACAATAAAAGGGTTTGAATTGGTCTACTTTCTTGTCCTATCAGGTACTATTATCTGTCCGGCAACTGAGTGCTTCGTCCATTGGAGAGACACCGCCAGCCACTGTGAGTGGGGGCTTAACTTCTCTACCCCCACGGACGCCCAAAGGTTTAGGGACTGCTGCTCGGTAAGTGATCGTTGTCATTAAAACATCCACTGAAGAGAAAGATACATTCATTTTCTGGCAATGCCAGGACCGAGGCAAACAAAATTTACTGTACCTCTGATGAATATTCTTAAGTGTTATAGCAGGTCTTTAGCAAGATAATTCTCTACTAGGTAACGTAATGTTCAGAGTTTAGGGCCTGGAATGTTTCTGCGAGGTCAGGTATAACTCTGTCGACTATTTAAGTCAATATTACTGCATCGAATTCAAAAATACATTAATACTTGCTCTGCAGTGTCTAAATTAAGCCTTGTCTTTTGT
>JADKLZ010005243.1:16970064-16991503 GCA_021533235.1 Biomphalaria straminea
TGAAGAACTCCCTGTCCACAGGTCAGTGGTGAAGAACTCCCTGTCCAAGCCTATTCGATGGGCAATCCTTTCCAACGATCAATTGCGTCTGCGTCGCCGGTTCCTTATTGAGCTTTATCGAAGGTTGACGAGCAACAACTCTGTTCCCTGGAAGTAATGCACCGACTATGTTCCCTGGCATTAATGCACCAACTCTGTTCTCTAGACGTATGCACGAACTCTGTTCTTTGACAGGAATGCACCGACTGTGTTCTCTGACAGTAATGCACTTACTCTGTTCCCTGGCAGCAATGCACTGACTCTCGGTTTATATCTATACCTTGTTATATGTTATTGGGAAGGATGCAAGCAGATGTAAAGTTGTTACATCCCTAGTACTGATTGCTCGTATTCCAACGAGGATGACACCAGGGAAACTCCTTCATACTCCTTCTCTGTATCACTTCATCCGTTAAAGTGTCCACCTTAAAATGACCTCTTAAGAAACTGTGTGTGGTTAGTACGTTGTCCTGGATCACATGCACACAAGTGTGAGTGTGTATAAATATGTTCCTCATTGCGACTTCCATGTTGGTCCATGACATACATTGTAAAATCTTGCAAATCAAATACAAAATCATTCAAAAAAAAGTTTTAAAATAGGGGGATACTATAATACTGTTAAGACCAGATAAAATGTTGACAACTGTCGTTACGAGCGCTCGCAGATAAGTCCAGGAAAAAACTGATTATCTTGGGAGCAGTATTGAGACCAACGTGTTAATCTGACCAGCCTAACCGGGCAGCCAGTGGTCATCCGGCTCTACTACAAATCAATGGTCAATCACGGACCGCAAATAGAAAGGCCAGGGGAGATTATCCGGCGGGTGAGACCCAGAAAGTTGAAATCTTAATTCTTTTCGAGGTTACTTGAAAATGACATTAGGAGGAGGAAGGAAATGAGAGAGTGATATGAGAACGAGAGACGGAGAGAGAGAGAGGAGGGGGGACAGACTGAAGAGGAAGGAAATGAGAGAGTGATATGAGAACGAGAGAGAGGGGGGGAGAGAGAGGAGGGGGAACAGACTGAAGAGGAAGGAAAACCCCCCCCCCCACCACCCCCACCCCGGGGGGAGAGAGAGAGTGAAGAAGAAGCAAAAAAAAAGTGAACGAATAAGATAGAAAGAAAGAGGAAACGAGATAGAAAGAAAAGAAGAAATAACAAAAAAGATATATAGAGAGATAGAAAAAGAGTGAATGATAGAGAAGGAGACAGAAAGAGAGACAGACAGAAAGAGAGAGAAAAAGCAAGTTGAGAGATAGCAATAGAGAGAGGAACAGAGAGAAAGAAAGAAAGAAAGAGAAAAAAAACTTAGTAACTTGAAAAGAAACAAATGAAGTTGAGATAAAAAAATCAAATGCTCCGACTTAACACAGAAGACTCTACAGATAAGTCTGTGCAGCATCTCCAGTGATTTAACACGCAGAAATCAATGCAGACGAAACAAAATTTTATTTTAATGAAGGAGTTATGAAGTCAAAAGAAATCAGCTCTCTATTACAAATGAGGTTACAAATCCCAATATAATGTAAACTAGTCTTGAACCAAGGACCCTCGGCTCTATGGTTGGTCAAGCTGTCTACTATTCAAGCACACCGACTTCAAATACTACAAATAAATATTTAAAAGGTTAAATACCCTTCAAAATGTTACTCACCCTAATCGAGCAACATTGTTGGAGGGGGGAAGGGGGGAAGCTATAAGGCGTCATGTCATAATAAACAGTCATAACATTCGACCATTTGATCTAGTTCGCAGATTTCACCTCACTAAAACACAAGTAAACCTGCAGCGCTGAGAGATGCAAGGGCGGTAAACATTGCACGTCTCGCTCCTTTTGGTGAAAATGATTCTTACCTGTGAGTGTTAACACTAGTGTGTGTGTGTGTGTTTATTTGTAAAGTTAGTGTGTATATGTAAATTGTGTGTGTGTGAGTTTGTTTGAAACAGTTGCTAGACTCTGAACTCGAGTTCCTAAAGATCCAAGAGACGAACATTTCCAAGATCAGTAACGATCAAAAAAGGTCTCACGTCGGTCATTTTAGACTGCCTCTGTGTTTAATGTTCATCTTTGTAATGGGAGTATAGCAAAGGGCGGCAGACATATACACATAAACAATGAATGACATACTGGTGTGTGTGTGTGTGTGCGTATGTGTGTGTGTGTGTGGTAGTTTTGCACAAATTTCGCTTGTAGAATTGGTTTCGTACATTTCTAATACATCGACATCTTCTCACACCAAAATCTTTATGGGGGAAAAGAAACATTGTCTAATTTACTTCTACAACCGAAGTACTTTTATTGCGTTTTAATATTGGAACTATTTCTTGTCGGGCAATATTTTATCCAGTGAAGTTACAAGGTTATTTTCCGTACTTCCATATTGTGAATCTTCGTGTTTGGTCCTGAATGTTTCAGTCCCCGAGTTGACCTCATTAGGTGGATTACTAAAGATTTGTCCCTAGTGGTCTGGATGGCCATTGTCTAGGCCGTCAGTCACCAACCCTCTCCTCCCTATCTCATTCTTTTACCCTCCTGGCATCCCACACCTCCCTCCCAGGCTTCACTAGTTGATGGCATTCTCTACAAAGTGCTCTGTCACTCTCCAGGCGTTTGAGCCGGAATTCACTTCCCAAGTTACTGGCTAGTTCAATGTACGTACTGAGACGTTTGGAGAGTTTGTTTCGTTAGGGGTATGGTGGACTAGCGGGGGTTGGATGTGGAGTAGGTGAACTATGGTGGAGTATCGGAGTATGGTGTGGAGTATGGTGGAGTATCGGGGGTATGATGTGGAGTATGGTGGAGTATCGGGAGTATGATGTGAAGTAGGTGTATGGTGGAGTATCGGGGTATGATGTGGAGTATCGAGGGTATGATGTGGAGTATCGGGGGTATGTTGTGGAGTAGGAGGAGTATGGTGGAGTATCGGGGTATGATGTGGAGTATGGTGGAGTATCGGGGTATGATGTGGAGTATGGTGGAGTATCGAGGGTATGATGTGGAGTATGATGGAGTATCGTGGGTATGATGTGGAGTATCGGGGTATGATGTGGAGTATGGTGGAGGGTATGATGTGGACGAGGAATGTGTCTTTATCTTTGTGTCTTTCTGAGTATTTTATTAAATTTTGTTTTAGTATTTGGAGATTATGGTTCAGTGTTTCATGAGTGATTACAACTTTACTTTTGAGTTTTCTATCCTGAAGGCTTTCTAAATTTAGTAACTTTGCAAAGATCGTTACTCTAGTCAAATGGGACAATTCGTTTGATATGAATCTCACTGCTCTATTTTGTGTCTGTTCCAGTTTTTTAATGTTTTCTTGAGCTGAGGGGTCCCAAACCGAAGATGCATAATCTATTATTGGCCATGTGAAACTGTATTAACGATGGGGGTGAACTAACAAATAACAAAACACGATTCTAATGGACCTACAAGAGCGTACAATAAGAACAAGGAGAAGTCTCAGGGGAAATGACCCTCGAGCACGGCCTCCCCTAGGGCTCCGTCCTGTCATGCGTCCTTTTCACGGTCTTCATAAATGACATACCGGCTGAGCTAAAATGCCAAAAGCTGCTATATGCTGATGATATTGTCCTTTGGAAATCCGGAAGGAGCGCAGCCTCTATACAAAAAGTGTTGCAAGAAGATCTCCATACGCTCTGCTCATATACACAAAAATGAAATAAACACCTCCAAGACGGTCTATTCCCTGTTCACGCTTGGGACTGGCATTCTCGAACAACCTTTCCGGCTCTCCCTTAACGGAGTGGCTCTCAGCATGGAAAAGCTACCCAAGTACCTTGGTGTAACTTTAGATCGCAAACTAAAAATGTGTGAGCATATCCATGATGTTGCAAGAAAGGCCTCAGTGAAACTTTGCATTGTGCGGAAGCTGGCATCTACGAAGTGGGGAGTCCGAGCAGACATGCTCCGATCCCTGTATTTAGGAGCAGTCCGATCACAGATAGACTACAGCCTACCTGAGCAAATTTATGGCTCTAGGACTGCTCTTGAACAGCTTGATAAGATACAGTCCCAAGCACTAAGATTTGTCTGTGGAACCTTTAGGACAAGTCCAGTAAATGCGGCTGAAATAATGGATAATATAGGTCCACTAAACCTTAGGAGGGAAAGGTCAGTACTGACGTGCTTTGAGCGGTATAAAAGGCTGGACGAATACCTCCCAGCTAGAAAACTAGTGGATGGTTGGAGATGCAGAAGTCTTTTATGCACCATGCCACTAGACTATCTGATAAAGCTGGCCTCTCCACCAACCGACAAAACATTCAACGCTTTCACCCCCTTCCCCCTTGGTGTCGCCCAACGACCCCAGACGTATTACTGAAACTAGCAGATCCTAACGCCACTAAGCAAAGTCGTTCATCAAACGACCTCTAAGTAATAGCACTGGAGACCATTAATGCCTTCTAGCCCAGTGCTATTTTTGCATATACTGATGCGTCGGCATTGTTAGATTCTGGAAGAGCAGGCTATGGAGCCTACATCGACTTTCTTGGCTCTCATTCAGTTAAAATCTTTTGACCATGTGGTAGTGTTTGCAGTTTTGATGCGGAGACCATGGCAGTCTGTGAAGCCTTAAAGGTCATTGACTCTCAACTCGGTGAGGGACATTTGAAGGCAACACAGATTGTTGTGGTCACTGACTCAAAACCTGTACTACAGGCTTTGGAAAGCCCTGGATCATGGCTCCTCAATATCGACACTGTCATCATAGCGCTTCATACAACATAAAGCAACGCTATGGCATTCCTGTGATAATGCAGTTGGTACCGAGTTACATAGGTGTGACTGAGAACACTATTGCAGACTCCTTGGCCCACCAGGGAAGACAAATTCCACCAAAATGAACAGGCTGTAAGTTTTCACCATGCCCTGGCTACAATTCAAAAAACTGAAATGGAAATGTGGTTTGAGTGCTGGGAAAAGTCCCAAAAAACCCGTGGAGTCTGGAAGCACATGAGACGCCCTGACCGCACTTCCCCGTGGTGGAGGCTGTCCAGGCCTGAGCAAGCTATTATAGCACAGTGCAGGGCAGGCCAGTCCTGTTGGCTCATACTTTTCACGGCTATGGCCGAATTTTGACTCACGGTGCCCCACTGCGGGGAAGACGAGGAAACCGTACCTCATATTTTGTTTGACTGCCCCAGACTTGCTGATCTCCGTCTCGACAGGTCTGGGAAACCAAAACTTCTCGACCTGTATGGTGATGCCTACGCACTACGCAAGACAGCAGGGTTTCTGTCCAGGGCTTTTGCAAGAGAGGATTTAAGCCTCTTAAGCCCTCATTCCAATGGAGTTTGATGAATGAATGAATGAATGGACCTCATTCACTAAACGTAAACAAACATTTTCTCTATATGTTCTAAACAAATTACGCAATAAGTAAAGCTGTCACGTGATACATATTTTTCATTTATTTTATAAATATTATGACGTGGCTAAATGTGTTTATTTACAATTGGTTAATGAGGTCCATTGTTTGTTTGTTTTTTAAAGCTTAAAATTTGAAGTATTCTGAAAAGAAATCCTATACTCTTTTAAGTTCATTGCACCATTAGAGATGGAATGTCTGCAATTGATAAGAGCAGAATATATTAATAGCAGAATAGGATAGCGTTAAAAAACGTAATTAAGAAAAACAACAGTTGACATTCCATTATGTCTTAATGTAGGAAGACATTTTCGCATCACGTGATTGGTCTATAAATAACTACATGTTGTCAGTAGGACGTGTCAGGTGACAACTTTCTTTCGTTCCGTCTGTCAAACTTAATGTAATCTGACGTCCGAAAAAAAAATGTTTTCTTAAGCTTCAAATGTTGTGTGATTACAACGTTTAGATTTTGTTAAATTTAAAAGGGTTATGTTAATAAAAAAAATCATGCATTGTTTTTATTCCTTCAAACTCTGGAGAATTCACTCTACCACGTGACTTGTAGGTCAGAAATTTTTAGAGCTTCATTTAAATAAACTAGTAAAAATAAATGTTGATTTATTCCAAAGATAAAGATGGATTCAAGTTTGATCTTGCTTAGCGGATATATCCGTCAACACCAATGATCGTTAGAAAACTGTAATACTTGTCGCCTGAATTTTGAAGCAAAATTTATTTAGGGGCCCATTGTACAGAAATTGCATTAGTTCAGGAACAAAAGTTAGATTATTTGCAGATGATTGCATAATATATAGGACAATAAAAACAACACAATATACAGAAATTTTACAAAGAGAATTAGATGAATTACAGAAATGGGAATCAAATTGGAAAATGTCATTTATTAAGAGTAACAAAAAAACTAAAACAAATTAATTCCACTTATCTTATTCATGGTAAACCAGTAACACAGACTAAAAACGTAAAATACCTAGGTGTTATAATAAATGAAAAACTGTCATGGAATCCCCATATTGATGAAATTATAAAAAAATCAAACAAAGCATTAGGGTTTATTAAAAGAAATTTCTGTAAATCCAATAAGAAAATAAAACTAAAATGCTATTTAACGTTGGTTAGGCCAATAATAGAATATGCATCCTTTGTTTGGGACCCCTCAACTCAGGAAAACATAAGGAAACTGGAAAAGACACAAAATAGAGCAGCGAGATTCATAACAAACGAATATTCACATTTCACTAGAGTAACACCTTTTGTAAAATCACTAAATTTAGAAAGCCTTCAGGATAGAAGACTTAAGAGTAAAGTAGCAATTATACACAAAACACTGAACCATAATCTCCAAATACAAAAACAAAACTTAATAAAATACTCAGAAAGACACAAAGATAAAGGCACATCCCTCGTCCCATATGCTAGGACAAATCTGTACAAATGCTCTTTCTTCCCTAGTGCCATTAGAGCATGGGATGGTTTGCCTGAGCTAGCCAGGAAAACCAGTGACTTGGTAGAATTTAAGTCACTGGTAAATATGCATGACTGAATGCATGACGCGTAGGACGTAATCATCTTCTTTTTTGAAGTAACGTCTGTATTATATAAGATAAGATAAGAAGGACCAACCTACAGAGTTTACGATGTTTTATTATTGTTTTTTTTTTTTAGACTTTGTCTTAGTCTTTGACTCCTTTTTAGCTTTCTTTGTGGATTTTTTTTGAAATGAATTCCGACTAGCAACAGCTCACAGGGAAAGCTAATACCTCCTGTAGAGCTCTGCTTCGGAAGTTCTTTCAGTATTGATTGTCGGCCAAGGGGAGCGGGGGCGGACAGGTTTCGAACGGGGACCATCGAGGCGACAGTCCAAAGAGAATACCGCACGATTAGATAGCCATCCATCCTTATAATTTTATCACATACAGATGTGTTTTAATAGATTGGCTTTAAAAAAAATATGATCCAACAGTTAAATCATTTATTTATTTCTTATGCCTAATTTTTTTTCTTTTAAAGATAAATAATAAAATTCTTAATCTTCAGGATAAAATAAAAAAAAAGGGGAAACTTTAAGTAAAAAAAAAACACATTTATCTTTAAAACAGGTATATAAAAAATAAAATCCTTAAATCTAAGCTTTTAAAAAAAAAAAAATTTGTTTTTACTTTGAATCATTTTAATTCCCCCCATTTTCCTATTCGTTTTTCCTATCTGAAGAGCTTCAAGAGGTGGCCTCTTGAGCAGCAGCCACAACAGGCTGGTTCGGTTTAAGCTGGAAAACAATGGCCTGTTGGAAAGGGAAGGGGGAGTGCTGAGCTCTAGCAAGTGTTATTAAAGAAGAAGGGGAGTCTTCCACAAAGACAAAAAAAAATATTGTAAAAAAATTTGTTTGGTGTGTTAGTGTAGTGGGGGCTAAGGAGGTGTCCAAAATCGACCTCGGTTCCAGAAGCAAGCTGTTATTTGTTGGTCAATGTGACACTGGCAATGTCATCCACTGTTGCCTGGAATCATGGGTAATGCGTGAGGAGGACTGGAGATGGCTGAGGGGGTAGGACGCTGTTGCACCAACTGATGTCTGACAAGAGCAGGGTCAGAAAAATGTACACATTTAATGTTAAGGTCAATCTGAAGGTCAAGACAACGTCATAGGGAAGCTCATGCATTTTTAACGTCATGGCTTTACAATTTGCAGAGATCATTCCTATTTGTGACAAGCGTCATAGAAATATCATGCATAGGTCTTACATAATTAAATAGCATGCATAGGTCGTACATAATTAAATATCATGCATAGGTCTTACATATAAAATAGCATGCATAGGTCTTACATATTAAATATCATGCATAGGTCTTACATAATTAAATATCATGCATAGGTCTTACATATTAAATATCATGCATAGGTCTTACATATTAAATATCATGCATAGGTCTTACATATTAAATATCATGCATAGGTCTTACATAATTAAATATCATGCATAGGTATTATATTATTAAAAATCATGCATAGGTCTTACATACTTAAATATCATGCATAGGTCTTACATAAGTAAATATCATGCATAGGTCTTACATAATTAAAAATCATGCATAGGTCTTCTGTGGCATTTTACGTCTCTAGAGACGATCTTTTCCCCTTGCAAGCTCTTGTGTGACTAAAGAGGCCGATCCTTGATACACAGCTGCGATCGCAGGTTGGGCATATGTAGTCACCAGGCGCCGTTGCACTTTCACCCTTCTTTCTGCTTCTGTTGTGTATGGCATCTGCGCAGATGCATAGGTCTTACATAATTAAAATCATGCATAGGTCTTACATAATTAAATATCATGCATAAGTCTTACATAATTAAAATCATGCATAGGTCTTACATAATTAAATATCATGCATAGGTCTTACATAATTAAATTTCATGCATAGGTCTTATGTAGTCTTACATAATTAAATATCATGCATAAGTCTTACATACTCTTGTCAACCAAGTGTAAGAAGAAAATAGGCGGCCCATATAATGCGTCAAGAATCTCTTTATATTTCTCACGTCAACTGAGCCGCCATTATACTTTAGGTCGTGTCAGTGGCGTATCGAGGGAAAGGGCGAGCAGACTCCATAGGTGCTGGAGGGGGCGCCTAATGGGTGTCAGAACACTCCTTACGATACCATATATTGAGGTAACTATATGTGCTAACTTCCTTACAAATGAGATGCAAGTTTTCTATTGCTTACTGGGTCAACCGCTTATTGGTGACTGTTCTTATCTAAATAGGAATTACCTACACTGTTGCGAGATGAGAGGGCTCGCCTGGCGCCCTCAGTACGCCACTCTATCGTGTTATAAAAATATCACAGCCATGTGACCGAGGAAGAAATACTATCGATTCAGGTGCTACACTCTCTCAAACAGAGCATATAGAATTATAGATCAATATCACCAGGACGTCTTGACTAATAGAATCACGCAAACACTAAAAACACACACACACATACAAATAGTAAATACTAATATTAATACTAAATACTAATTTACCAATTCCATCAGATCAAGCAAGTGTGTTTGTTTTAGCTAACATCTGCATGTTTAAGTTACGTACTGCTTAGAATACTTCATTTAAAAAAAAAAACATCAAAAATATATTGGTAAGAATGTTTCAACTCTTCTCTTTCGAGAGGACATGACATGACTAGTGTGGATGAATTGTCACAGCCGATCTGTTAAACTCCAAATAAAATATATTCATGCAGGTGATGCAGCTAAGTAGCTGATTGAACTTGTAAACTAAATAATTAAATGCAAGTAGTAAAATTAAAGGAAAACAAAACCACACACAGTGTATCATTGATTCTCATGTGTTTACAAACTTTAGATACAGTTGTAACTACTTGTACTGAGCACACAATGGTTGCTCATGTTTATCCGTTCAGTTTTCTCTAAAAATAACTCGGCCCTAGCCTGCAACCTACTTCATTCAAAGTATTTTTCGAGCATCATAGATCTATGGAAAATCTACACAATTATCTCCCTTGGCCAGTCAGTATGTGGGCGAAAACATGAAAAAAATCTATAAATGTCAATCTAATTGTGCCGGTGGAAAAATAAGCCATTCACGAGATGCACTGACCAGCTAATGGCCACGGCAACAATTAGCTTCATTATATCCAATTTAATTAACTTTTTCAAAACTCATTTTTACAAAACATTTGTTGCTGTTGTTGTCCTATATACAAGTTAATGGATTCATTCCTTGCTGTCTATATTTGGAATTAAAATGCATATAAGCAGAAGTCGGAAGGAGGAATGGCGGATATTTGCATATGGAGGAATGGAGGATAACTGCATAAGAAGAAATGGGGGGGGGCATCTGCATAAGGAGGAAGGAATGATATCTGTATAAGGAGGAATGGGTGATGTCTGCATATGGAGGATAACTGCATAAGAAGGAGTGGGGGGGATATCTGCATAAGGAGGAATTTGTAATCTTTGTAAATGAAACGAAAGATTCAGATTATGTAATCTTAGTTGTGTACTTCAAAGCAGGGGATAAAAGACAATGCCTAAACACAAAGAACTTTCTGTAATATCTTGAAACAGTCCAACTAATCTCCAATCGTCTTCCTCTTTTTACTGGTATCTTAATTTCAAAAGTATTCTTAAGTATCGGTATAATTTTGGACTGTAGAAGTTTATATTGTTGGTGTTGTTTTTGATATAATTTTTATTGCTTCCCTTGAGTTTATTTTTTGTCTCAGAATGTGAGACCTTGACACCAATTTAAAGTTTAGCCTACGTTATCAATCTTACACTAGTCACAGCCTAGCAAATCTATCATCAACAAAATACAAGCGAATATTCTAAAATCCGACCATTTTCATCTGGTCCTGGACCAGTGAATCCCCGGGGGAGCTACATCTTAGCCACATGTCCCAGTCTTTCTGTGCAATGTTTCTCTCTAAAATGTCAGCCTTTATCATTATCATTGTCCCCAGCAGGCGCCCCTACACAGCCCTCCCCATCCAGTGACCTCCCAACTACTTCCGTCGCTGCTATTTCACTGTGACCCTCACTCAACAGAAAACTACATCCCACCCCACCCCAACCCCCAATCTCCTGTTGAATTCTCCTTCCTTTTGGAATCCTTTAAAACTGTAGTTTTTGGGTGACCAGCGGAGCCTGCTCACACGCCAATCGATGACCGTATGTGATATGAAGGGAGGATGAGACGGAGGAGGGAGGGAGGGAGGGAGGAAATGGAAGCAGTGAGAGTGAGCATCATGCCCCCACATCCCTTCAGTGTGTTTATCGTCATAGCATTCTCCTTTCTCTCTCATCTGCTCTCTCTCTCTATCTCTGTTTCTTCCCCTTGGTGTGATTCTACAGCTGATTTCAGCCGTGTATTCAAGCCAGTGTCATATCGGCGTAACCGGTGTTTATTTAGTTAAGGATTGAGAAGCTGGTTGCTTCTAACTGGTACAGTCTTGTTGCTTCCAATGTCTTTGAATCACTCTATGGCTGGATACACAACGCTCATGGAGCTGGCAATGTGATCCTCTAATTATTCGTGAACCTCCCGTGTGTAATATGGTCCTCTTGGAAATACGATCATTTCATTAAAGTTGAAAGAAAGGGACATTTGTGTTTCCTTTTGCTTGTCAGGCTGTAACGGAGTTTCATACATGCATTCATTACTACCCGGAGTTTTATTTTACACTGTAAGTATCAGACTTCTCTTTACATGTATTGTATCTTTCGTAGTCTCAAAAAAGACTCATTTTGTTGCTGTTTTTTTATTATTTAATTTTTTTTTGTTATTTAATTTGCGACAGAATCGGAACATATAATTTTATTTAAAATCATTCCATTTTTATTATATATTTAATGCCTTAAAGATCTTTTTTTTTATTTAAAAAGTCTTGACCTTAATAAAGAACTGTACTAGAATTTACTAAGCAAAAAAAAAAGTCAATGTGTTTGTTGAAGTGTATATATAATAGAGGAGCTTTTGTGTTAAGGGGATTTTCCATTGAGCTGTTTCAAAGGTAAAATAAAAAGAAAGGTATTTTGAGGATCTATGGAGGGACGAGTCGGTAGCTGTTTATGTTTACGTGGGAAGAATTGTGTGAGAAATTATGAAAGGTGTTTCTATGCCAGACTGTTACATGGGCGGAAACAAATGGAAAACTGACGACCCAGAAAATGTTTATGTATAAATCTACATAAGGGGCGGCTACATAAAATTTTATCCCCAAGATATACTAGAATACGCGGGCCAAAAAAAAAAGCTACCATCCATGAAAAGTACCATAAAAAATTTGACTTCAAAATCAATCGCTTTCTAGGTGGTCACAAACACTCTTTCATTAGCCTGAGAAACTGGTCAAGAAACAGCTTTGCGTGATGTCCACCAACCTATAAAGTGATAGGTCCACTAGAGACCAGACTAAGACAGAGCGTATGTCTTGACTTTAACAAAGACCTGTGCTCCAGTGAGTAATCTTGCCGTAGAAGCACTTTGTCATGTCATTTGGTTAGAGAGTCTTTCTTTCTTGTACAAGACTTGGTGTCTTTTGTTAAACGATGTGACTTGAAAGTGGGGGATTTGTATCTAGGTTAGTGAGGTGGTCGTTTGGAACTAGATCTGATTGTTACTAAGTGGCTGTGTGAGAGAGAAAGGGACAAAGTTTAATTTCATCTAGATTGTCAGTATTGTTTACGGTCATGCCAAGTAGTTTTAAAACGTAAGGAGATGCTGTAGTTTAGACTGACTGCTGGGAATGAAACCCAGGAGGAATGTAGGTAATGATTGCACTACAGATTTAAAGATTTGAAATTGTAAATTACTTTTTACAATACATCTATTCAAGTCATAACTTCGTGGAGGGTGGGTGGGGAGTACCTGAACGCTGATCTCAAAAACGGCTCTAACTATTTGTCAGGAAATGTAACAGTTGTAGCACGTTGGCCACACGGGGAAAACTCTAGTTTGACCGTTATAATTTTTTTAAGTAAAAATAAAATCTAAATTTAAATTTGGCTATAAATTGGAGTAAAAAAAAAACATGTCGTAATCAGCCGTAGTGTACTGATGACTGAGTTGTTTATTAAATTCAAAGTCTCAAAAGTTTATTGATAGATTATCTAAGCTTTGATTATATTTTTACGTAAATCTAATATAGGTTAATCTCATTATCTCCTTTTGTCTACCGCCCTTCTTATTCTTCCTATTCGTTGTCTTCTGTCTCTCATTATCTCCTTTGGTCTCTCAATCCTCTTTTCTGCTTTCCCCCCCTTCCCATTTACTTAGGCTCGTTTGAGTCCCTCTAATGTCATTACAATTGAGTCCCTCTAATGTCATTACAATTGAGTCCCTCTAATGTCATTACAATCTCTTCCTCTACTTTCTCCAGCAAGCCATCCACTGACACATTTTGTTTTCAATTTCCCTTTTTTTCTTCGTATGCTCCTAATGTCCATTGTTTAAGCTAATCGTTAACTTTCCTTACCTGAGATCATGTGACTACTTGAATTGATTCAACTGAGACACTTCAGATCGTAAATTAGAAATAGAAATCTTTAGAAGTTCCTCCTTTCAGGCATTGTGATCTATGTGGACGCTGATGTTAAGGTCATCTGTTTCTTTGGTCAACAGTTAAAGAGCAGGCTGTCATGTGTTCAACACAAAAAAACAACCACTTTACTCCCCCCCCCCCAACTAGTCAGGCACTCAATAGAGTTGGGTGGACTGCAGGGCGCCCTAAAAATCCCGAAATTCAAAATGCCAGTCGTCACCGAGATTCGAACCTAGGACCCTAGGTTCGGAAGCAAAGACACCACGCCAAGTGCATAGCGTGAATGCTGAAACTAAAATGTAATGATAGTCAAATGATGTTGTTGTTTATTTTCTTCCCAAAGTGTCATTAATTTATCAAAATTCTAAGTACAGCTTGCAAACTGAATGTTGCTCTATTTGTAGAATAAGGATCATATAAAGATTTAAACAGGCTTTAGAAAGTTTACTTTGAATGAATAGATTGCAGTATTTCGTAGCTAGCTTGGCCCAGAACTCTGACAATCACATACTTGAACGGCTGCATATAAAGAACATTGAATGAATCGTCGCTGTTCTGATTGATTTAACACACAATCAAATAAAAAAAAAAAAGATTCCAATGTTTTCCTTTCAATTTTGTTGCCCAGTTTTTGAAGACGATATGGGTAAGGTGATGTGGTAAGGGGGGGGGGGGGTAGCGAGCAAAGAAATGGTAGGGGGGGGGCTAGAAACTGGATGTCTCTGTCTTAAAAAAAGAGTGGGATAATATAAATGTGTCTGGAAGTTATCGATCTTCTCCTCCTCCTCCTCCCCTCTCTCTCTCTCTCTCTCTCTCTCTCTCTCTCTCTCTCTCTCTATCTGAATCTAGTCCTTTCTTGTCCATGTTAGGCCTATGTTTTTTTAAACAATCTTTCAGCAATCTTTAGAGAGACTCACAATAAATTATTGTTATGGCAGGATAAGGAATTTGGCGGGTAAAATGATTTGTTATATAAAAGGGAAAAGTTTTGACTTTAATGAAGCGACCAATTAAAAAACTAGACTTGGATGTTTGAAAGAATAACGAAATGTAAACAGACTACTCTTAGCGGCAGGTTTTTCAACGTAGAGATATAGCATGACGACATTTGAAAGGTTCCTCTTCATTGATAACTGTTCGACATTCGCTATCAGTGTCGACTGTATTGTTGGTGTTTTGCCTGTGTTATTTGATTTCGTTCTTTGAGAGTTACCTCCGTTTAACGTATAAAACAGCATAGAAGCGCCTAACAGTATTCAGCGAGACGTAAATAACAAACTATGTTGACCTACTGATGACCAGTTCAACACATCTGTTGACCAACTGATGACCAGTTCAACACATATGTTGACTAACTAATGACCAGTTCAACACCTCTGTTGACTAACTGATGACCAGTTCAACACCTCTGTTGACCAACTGATGACCAGTTCAACACCTTTGTTTGCCAACTGAGGACCAGTTCAACACCTTTGTTTGCCAACTGATGACCAGTTCAACACCATAATCATATTACTTTGCATGCATCTACGTCTAGTGGAAATGTTCTGAATTCTACAAAAGTTGTCACATAATGGAGGTAATCAAAGGAACGAAATGATTTAAAAGGCTTAACTCCGCCCCTTTCCCTCGTGATTTTCGTACGTAACGCCCTTCATCCACAAGTCTAGGTTAACAATAGAGCAACATCATTTAGAGCTTAAACCCGCCCCTGCGACATTCGTAGGTTTCGTTTCTTCAACAAGTCTGTTTGGTTTCTGTGACGCCCCTCTTCCCCCCCCCCCCACTCAAATAACAAAAAAATCTCGTGACTTCTTAACCAGCTAGTTGTCCAAGCATTTCGGACTTAAGAAATTCATTCTCCTGGCGTCTACACCGCTCTGTTTCTCTAAGTAGGCTAAGAAGATCGCGAGTCCAATAAAGAGAAGAGGTGGGACGGCCTGATACTAAGTGTGAACAACACTTCAACACTTTAGACAGTAGAGTATTTACGTTTGATGGTCATGAACTCACCTCATGTTCGGCAAGAAGTTATGTAGCTGGTCTATTTTTGGTTTAAGTGAATGGTGTCAACAGAATGATGCCACATCATTCGGGATAAATTTGAACATTCTAATGAGGAAACCAGAATCGCATTGGCACTGACGTATAAAATGAGCATTCTAGTTTTGTTAGACAATGGGCCTCATTCACCAAACGTAAACAAACAACATTTTCTCTACATGTTCTATACAAATTACGCAATACGTAAGGGTGTCATGTGATACGTAATTTTCACTATTTTATCAATATTATGACGTGGCTAAATGTGTGTATTTACATTTGGTGAATGAGATCCATTGTGGTGCTTTTATCAACAAGTAGAAAAAGTTTTTCTCATATTAGCGGTGGATACGTCAATGAGGGGGCTGGGGGTGCGGTGGCTAAGTGATTAAGCACTTGGCTTCCGAACCTGGGGTCCTGTGTTCGAACCTCGGCGAAGACTGGGATTTTGAATTTCATGATTTTTAGGGCGCCCTTAAGTCCACCGGAGGTTAATCGTTATGCTGGACATATGACGTCCTGTTCGTTAACAGTTGACCAAAAACAAACAGATGACCTTAATATCATCTGCCTTATAGATCGCAAGGTCAATAAACTATATGCCTCGCACTGAACAAAGACCTTAATCACTACAATGTTGTAATAACCCCTGTCACGCCCAGTCACTACGTCATTCTGACGCGAGTTTAGAACAACTTATTGGAACTCTCAAAGCCAACTTGTTTCAAGAGCAGGCATCACAAGTTCATATCTTGATTATCGGAACTTGACCGTTGCTACTAGCTCCTACTGGTGTCTCGCCTAGGTGGCGCTAGTATCTCTCGTGTCTATCAACATGTCGTTCGTCACCTTCGGGCCAGTTTCATTATGCATCCTACTTGGAAGTGTTAATACTTTATGTAAATAGTCTCATTTCTTTAGTAGGTCTACTTTTATTGTATAAGTATGTCTGACTTTTATATGTCTGTTTATGTAAGATGGTGCTGTCTGCTCCATTATTGAGACAAGTCTATACAGGGGCGTAGCTAGGAATTGTCCATCTTTTGGGAGCCCGAGGGGCTTGACTTCTTTGGGGCCCCGGCATTTTGTGTAATAGTTAATTTTTAATGTAAAAAAAACACTCATTTGGGGCCCCCCGCCTCAAGAGAGGGGCCGAAGGAATTTTCAATTTCTCCCCCTCCACCCCCCACCCTAGCTATAATAATTGTATTAATAATAAGAAGAAGACATTGACAGTAGATTTAATAGAAATTGAACAGGTTTGAAAAACTTGAACAGATTTGAAAGAAATTGTAAATGACATGAAACAAAACAAAAAAAAAACTAGAAACAATAAGAGTTATTATTAATTTTCGTTGTGTCGATGTCACGTAATAATAAGTGTCAAGTTAAATTGTATCAACAAAAAAAAATAGCCTTGGGAGTTTAAAATAAGCTGAGAACTTTTCAGTAGAAAATTCTGGTTCTCTAATGTCTGCTGAAGAAGCTAATGATAGAGAGGATATTAACTCTTTCTCTCCTAACTGACGATACTATCGTTGATTTGACCTCATTAAATTAAATTTATAATAATAATAATAATAATAATAATCTTTATTGTCCATAAGGAAATTTGTCTTACAATTTGTGCATTATACCAAACAAAACATTATAACTATAAGAGAAATCAATTTGCACATGTTAATTTTATAAACTTCACTTTGTGCTCTATGAAAAGAGTCTGCGTTCCTCTTTGATTCTATGCCGACTAAAACATTTTCTGATAACAAACGAAAAAGTTATTGAAGCTTATAATAATCATAACAGGATAGTGAAATAGTATTGAGTAAAATGAAGAATTCTGTCAGAATGTGGTAAAAATAATTACGGAGAGAAAGAGTTAAAATCAGTCAAAGTTTCAAACAAGTTTCTACTCTTGTGTATCTATTGTTGAAATTAATGGATATTGTGTGTTAGTTGTGTGTGTTCAGCCTACTTAGGATTTCTAATCTAATTTCTGTAATTTCTTCGCCAACACAAGAATTTCAGGCATACGGTTGGATATTGATTCCTAAATTAAAACTGCTGATTAGATTTAGAAGTGTTAACCACTCAATAAAGATCAATGTGCTTTATCAAAAATTGGAAAACACAGTATCCGAAACAAAAATATGCTATTTTTTATTTTGAATCAGCACATCTATCTTGTATAACATGTTCATTGCGCTAATTCCTAATCTCATTTGTGGGCCTGTTGGGAGGGGGTAGGGTATCTGGGAGAAGGTTTCGATGCTGCCTTTAGACATTCAGCAAACACAATTCAGTTCAGGCCGGGATCCAAACTCAAGCCCACTTGCTAGGTAGCCAAGCGATTTGTGCCTCTCAGCCGCACATCCCATTTTTTTTCTTTATTTGTCACTCTTTCCCATTGAAATATGTAAGATATACTTCCATTTCAAATCATGAAAAAATATTTCTTCATAAAAATATGCAAAGTAAAATATGATTGCTATCTGGTCGTGTAGTTAGAGCGATGAATTGTCTTCTCATGGCCCTTGATTTAAACCTTTCCCCTTGCAACTTACAAAACAAATTTCCCTAACATAAAGATCACAAGTAATCAGAGGGTGAGATGTCTAGTCACAATGTCACAATGCCTAGTCACAGCCTGACAATATCACACCTATTGTGTTTTTTAAAGCATTGATCTTTGACTTGACATTTCAGCTTAGCCTTTTGTTCTGTCTGTATGTCAGCGAACGAAATCCTTTTAACATTGTTGTGTGAGTCATTTGCTCAATTCCCGCCACGAGTGTCTTCTGGGAATTTCCGTTTTATCTGAAAAGGATCAGTTTTTTTAGTCCAATTAGGCGTTCACGTTTAGGAGCTACCGCGATCCTGGGATCCCATGAGGGTCTATCCCATGAGGGTCTATCCCATGAGGGTCTATCCCATGAGGGTCTATCCCGAGTTGTCACTAAAGTCCGTGTCATTATTTAAAAATAAAAATGTGCGTTCTCCCGAAGATATAAATTCGAAAACCTTCTCTTTTTTTGTAATCTACTGAAGGTTAGATCAAGTGGAAGAAGATACTATCTTACTCATATTATGTTTTAGTAAATCCACCGATTCACTGGAACAAACAAAATAAGTGTCGATGATGTTATTGTTCAGTATAGGTGAAGACACGTTTAAAATATTGCATCAATACTAACGACAAAAAAAATAACAAATCTACAACATGATGCAAAGAGAGAGAGAGAGAGAGAGAAAAGAATGGACAATCTATTATCCAAATAAGCAATTTTCCCCCAAGTGGATATAGCATCATTCTGACAGAAACAAAAAATCTACATGAGTGACAGCTATTTGTTATTTCAATCTAAAAATAGCCTAATGTTGGACAAGTAAAAATTGTATGAGAGGTCACGTGTTTATATTTTTGTTTGAAGAGTTCTCTTGACCATTTTTGTTCACTCTGACGGATTTTGTGTTTCAACACAGATCTAGGATAATCTTCTACGAAGAAATTTGAAATGCAGAAGAATTTGTTTAAAGTAATGAAAAAATGAATAGATTGCAATGACCAAGTCTAGATATCTGAATTGATGTTGTTAACGTGGCATTTACTAGGGGAAAAATTTAATAAAATAATATTACAAATAATTCTAATAATAAACCTGTGGACCGAAAGGATAACTGACCTTAGGACATCCTCAAGTCTCTTACCATCCCTAAGAAGATTCTCACTGCCTGTCAGAAAACCGGTACTGCTGCAGACTCTCTACCTCATCAGCACGTTTCTCAGTGAACTCTGTTAAAAGGACTGCAGTTTTGTTCACTCTCTAACGAACCGTAACCTCAATTCATTGAAGATCAAAGTTGTTGTTGTTGTTTTAATGAGCTGGTGATTCTGGAGGCGAGGTGGCTGAGTAATAAAGCGCTTGGCTTCTGAACCGTAGGTTTCCGGGTTCGAATTCTGGGATTTTGAGGGCGCCTCTGAGTCCATCCAGCTCTAATGGATACCTGCCATAGGTTGGTTAATAGTAAAGGCGGCTGGTCGTTGTGCCGGCCACATGGCACCCTAATTTACAGTGGGCCACTGAAACATGTTTTTAAAGCATCTGACCGCATGGTCTGACAGGAGAAACTTTACTTGTTTTTTTTTCTTTTCGATTCTATTTATAAACTACCCATAGTTACCCCCCAACCCCCCAACCCGGAAGGGGGGGGGGGTAGAGAATACAGAACCATCGCTACATGTATGTAGAATACAGAAGAATTGTAACGGCTGAATAAATGTTTGCACTCTTTAGTTTTATTTCTCATTGCCTTCTGTAGTGTAGTGCACTACTATGTACAACAAAGTGGGAGAGGACGTCTTACTAAAGCATCACTTCACCCATCAATGGTGATTACGGAGAGACCAGACTGAACACTGCTTGGAAGGCTAAACATATTGATCGGACGAGTGGGGGCGGACAACGGAGGAATGAAGCGGCTTATTCGATTGGTTGAACCATTTTCTTTGTCTCTCCTTGATTGGCTGGAACATGCGCTCAGCAAGAGGGGGAGAAGATAATATAAGAATAAAGAGCTGTTTCCCATAATATACTTTTTATTTATTTTTTTTTTTTACTTCTGCTTAACTTCCTTTGAGAAGTTCACTTCAAAAGTTCTCTGCCCACAATGCACCCAATGATATTCAGAAGACCGGCAACCGCCATAAGACACCAGAGTTTTAGGGGGCTTTTTTTTAGAGTCAACTTTGACCTTTGCCGCAGAAGAAGGGAAAGTTAATCTCTTCTAAGCAGATCACATGACATAGCTAAACAAGTGGTTGTGGCCCTTGGATAAATATATCATGTAATTCTAAACATTATATTTTCTTCTTCTTCTTCTTTCTCATTGTTATATTGGAGCGTCCAGATGACTAGAACAATATATAACATGAACAGTGCGGTGGTTTCCAAATCAGGGAGCTCTCCATATAGTTTTCTTACTATAGGGGTGTTTTGGGGCCAGGTGTTCTGGCCTCTTGGTAAAGAATGCAGTTTTGAAGGACATGGTCAGCATTCTCCGGCTCTAAGGCGAAAAATTAGACGTCGATCTTGTCAACATTGTATAATTATATAATACCATGTATTCCGCAACCTTAAACAGTCTATTCTAAAAGTTGACATGTTCACTTCGAGTCTAGTCATTGTCAATAGAGAGGAAACATCATAGATCATCTTAGACATCTTTATTGTATTGACCGTCAAAGACTGTCAGAAATCATCAAAGACATCTTCATAGACCATCAAAAACATCCTAAAAGACATCATTAAAGATATGAGAAATCATTAAAGTCACCATCATAGACTATAAAAGTCATCACCATAGAACATAAAAGCATAATTATATACCATCAAAGACATCAAATACATCATCATAGACTATCAATTACATCATCGAAAAAGTCAAAGACATCAAAGACCATTTAAGAGAATTCAAAGATACATTCCTAGACACACGTGGACCACTTCAGATGTAGTCCCACGTACTGCCTATGTAACAAGAAGAAATAAAGAAATACTTTAAAAAAAAACATATATTAAGCGTATTTGTACCAAATAGTTTGAATGAGTCTGGTAAACATTTGTAATAGATGTAGACTAATTCTAGACTAACAATTCAGCTCATACCACCACCTCAGTCAAGTACGATTTCTTTCCCTTGTTCATGTATACCAAACAAAATATTTATAATAAATTAGCAATAGTTTATTAACTAATTAGTTAATTTTTTTAAACATTTATTCTTGTGTTGTCAAGTAAAAAAAAAATTCTGCAAAATTTCAGATCCGAGATCTGGTGGCGGAGAAATATCGTGAAGAAACGTTTTACCAGACAGACAGA
>JADKLZ010005243.1:17015219-17028969 GCA_021533235.1 Biomphalaria straminea
TTTTTTTTTTTTTTTTTTACTTTCTCCATTTTCCACAGACATATTAGTTATTGGATATATTCAACGCTCTGTCGTTGCTGCTGATACCAACTCTGTCGGTTTCATGAAAATCTGATACAAAAAAGTCTTGATTGCTATAACTTACTTTCCCCTATTCTATGAGACTAAATGTCTCAAATACATTGTTTGCCAAGTACTGTCTGATCTCAGACCAGTATGTAACAAGGCTGGACAAGGATCACGTGCTATCAATCGCGTATCTTAGACGAAAACTTAAAGCCATGACCATAAAGATCTAAATTTAACCAGATCCTTTGATCTGTTTGATTTGCGTCATGCAAAAAAAAAAATGAACATGAAAGTACACGATACTCATACGGTAAAAAGTTTCTGTATCTAGATCTAACAATTACAACAGATGTAGACACGTCAGTAGTCATGTTTTTTTTTACGATTTAGCCGAAAATCATTAAAAAAAAAGAAGCAAAAGAGAAACAAATAACTTAATTTCATCACTATCAATATCAAAATAAAGTTATCTAGAGGAAAGAACCGCTAATTACTGCAATATATCACATAGATATAAATAAATATAGACTGGCCAATAAGAGAGTTTTATTAATTGAAAATTTGTGTGTACTTTATTTTATGTCTATAAATTGTGTTTAATCTCTAAGACTGAAGATCATACAATTTTTAATTTTTTCATAATTCGGAAATCCAAATACAATAGATATACATGTTTTCAAGTTACATGAAGTTACTTCCTTTTTCCAGTCTACAATTAAATATCTATATATCTAGTCATGACAGGGCTTACGTCACCTTCTACTATATAAAAAAATGAGTAATTAGTACTAATTGATTAACTAATTTGTTAATTTTTGGATTGATTCGTGTATTGTCGTTGGCTATACAAAATGATTCCAAATTTCAACTTGATCCGAGAATGGGAAGTGGGAGAAAAAGCGTGTCAAAACGTAATAAGGGAATCAAATCATATATACATCCACATCTCTCATTATGTAGCATTTATTCCCTTTACTTCAATATCAAACAAAATCATTAATCACCAATAATCAGTTAATTTATTTGATTCGTGTCTTTGTCAATTTGATCCCGAAAAATGGGAAATAGGAGAAAAAAACGTTCAAACTATTGAACAGGTAGACAGAGTGAGTTGATACAAGCTTTGTACAAATACATTGATGGCAGAGAATTTCTAGCGACCTCTTTTGGTGAATGGATGAAAAATCTCGATGTGAATTGGGTTGTAGATTTTTGAAATTGAAGATCTCAAATTTTCTTGGGGTGTTTCTTATCGGACTTAGACTTAGATTCTTCAGCACAGTTCGGCGCATTGGTCGGCAAGCTGTCTCCATAAAGATCTGTCCATGGAACTTAGTTCCATGATCGGTCACTGGCAACGTCTGAAGCCTATTTCCACCCGGTGCCAACTGCTCTGAGGTCCTCCGTAAAAGTGTGGCGCCAAGTTATACAAGGAAGTCCCAGTTTGAGCGATTTTCATAATGGCCAGACACAAGCATGCACAACGTCTGAAATGTCCCCCGGGAATTCCCTTTGGTGAAAGTTTTATTGTGCCATGTGGTTCATTAATCAAAATATGTAAACATAACTAAGTAAGCATTATACGGAGCTTTATTCAAAGTGTTTAAAGAACTTCCCAATATACTAGATCTAGATTTATAATCTTCGAATGTACTTGTCTTGACAGACTCTATGTGCACTGCACGTGACCTCGTTCTATGAAGTTTATAACTGCTAAGATGAAAAGGTTGTTGATCTAGATTGGTGTATTTCATTTTCAGTTGTCTGATGATGAAGGCGATGGAAGCGACGACAGCATAGACACCATGACGGAGACAGAGTCCCAAATGTCGTATGCTCGCCAGGTGGGAGCCATTCGAAAGGCGGGGTAAGACTTGTAGGCCTAGACATCTGCATGGAAGAAAAATATATATCAAAGAAAGCAGTGTTTTGAATAGTTCTTAGATTTTATTTATACTAATCTCGACATATTTGTTTCGTGTCTTTCCGGCCGGAAAACTAATGTCTGGATTTTTTGTTATTGTCACATTTTTAGTTGGCTCGTTGTAAAGAACTGGTTGCTCCACAAAAAGAAGAAGATCGAGCTGGCCCCCAGACGAACATGGAAGAAATATTGGGTGTGTCTCAAGGGGACAACACTCTTGTTCTTTGACTGTGATGAAGAGAGTGCTGTGACAGAGAACATTATACCAAGGCATATTTTGGGTAGGATTCTCTCCCTTAATCTTGTTACTGATTTAATATTTTACAAACTTTTAAAGTCAATAGAATCAATATTAACAATTTCACAAGAATAGGCACAACAAAAAAGTTATACTGTGCTGTACCAAAAGGGTTGCTGTGGCTGAATATTTAAGCGCTTGTCTTGCTGACCACATTATGATTTAAGCCCAATTGTTAATGAGGGTGGCATGTGGCCAGCACAATGACCAGCCACCTATACTTTTTCCATCTAATGTCAGGTACCCATAAAAAATTGGTGGACTCAGGGGTATCCTAAAAAAATTTCAAAATTGAAAATCCCAGTTTTCACACAGAGATTTGACTCCAAGTTCCCTCAGTTTGGAAACCAAGCACTTTATCACTTAGTCATCAGTCTATCAGAATTGAGAAATAACATCTGGAAAAGCTAACAACTTCAGAAAACACAGAGGAGCATTGAAGATTATATAAAAACTATATATAGACATTTGTAAAGGTGAAATACATTTCCATTACATAGATTTTTAGTTTAAATAAATATATACAGGATTAAAAGGGCTTTGCATTTTCTTCAAAATAATTATTAAAAGTAGAGTAAATCAATTAATTATTAGAAGTATTAGGTCACCTCAACGCTGGACATGTTGTGACAACAAAATCTAATTGAATCTAGCTTCGTAAGTTTTTGACCCATGCTACAAGATTTTGACCCATGCTACGTATTCACTGGCATATGAAGGGCAGAGCAGGTGGGGCAGCCGGCCCTAACAAAGGAGCCTAAACAACTTAAATGGGTATCAAAACACTGCATATAGTGTCATATATTCCTGTCACTATATTCGTGAACTTCTTATAAATTAGCTGTAAGTTTTGTATTGTTACTTGTGACTGTTTTTGTGCAAATCTGAAAGTACTCTATTGGGACTTTGAGGGTTAAGCTTTGCTGCCCTGGGCACCCCAAATGCCTGGCATCTTCAGTGTGCCACTTTGCTTAATTTAATCAAGATAATATAGTTTGAATTCACTTTAAAACAAAAAAAAAAGAAATATAGATACAATATATTTGCCCCTGAGTTGTTCTTTTACAATGCACTGTCAAACATGCATGAAGTTAAGCCAATAGAATGGTCACACCCACACTTTCCCTGGTCAATTGTTGAACTCTGCTATTGGCCAGAGACTCTCTCATACATTTTTTTTCTGAACAGAATGTTTAAAAAAAAAAAACAAGTATTTTTTTAATCTAACGAAATCATTAAATACAATTATGAAATCAACTGTTTTTTTTCCACAATTTAATTAGCCCTGGCTATTAAAGAAGCCATTAAAGTTGATTAAACTAATTGAATTATAACAAACATTTTTTTTTCCTCTTGGCATGCTCCAAGCCACTTAAACGCACCTGCAGTGGTTCTCTGACAAATTAAAGCAGACCCTTGACAATTTATATTTATTTATTTTTAAATATACATCCAATTCTGCTCCATTATGTTTCCTTTATTCTAGAGGGACACTAGACAGAGTTGTCTCTACATGTTAGCATTTTAAAGGTCTTTGAATTTAGATAACTTGTGATTTTAAACATTAAGGCTTCTGCATTATTAGCTATCAAAGACTGCAGCAAATAGAAATTTTCTTTCATGACCTTTTTTTTTCTTCACAATATCCTAAACTTTTATAGATTTTTGTTTAGAAATGTTGTGAAGTAGAAACTGATTTTGAAATTCCAAATGTAATCTATTAACTTTCATGTCCTTTAGTTATTGAAGGAGGCATTGCACAAGCTGTGCCTGAACACCCAAAGAGAGATTACATTTTTTCTTTGAGCTCTGCATGTGGAGATGCTTATTTGTTTCAGGTAATGTCAGTGTTGGTTTCGTGTGCTCTAAGTAGCACAGATAGGATAGTCTCAGATTATATAGGCTTTTATATTATTACATTATATGCATCTTACTTTACAACTAACTAATCAGTATGTCTGACTTGCGTATCAAACATGTAAAATTATTGTTGCCTAGGGATACCTTATATAAGTTTAAATATTTGATGCCAGTGTTGATCTTAACATACTAAATGGGGGGGTGCACCAGATGGGGCTTTTTGTTTATAATCATTTATTCCAATGAGAACCCCCATCTTGGTTAAGAAATAGAAATGATTACCAGTGAAATAAATATTTCTGCTTGCAATAACATGTTATTGACTCCTAACAATTTTAAGATTTTCTTTTCAAAGTTTAACTCTTTTGAAACCCAAAATTCTCAACCTGTATGGTGACTTTTAGGAAATATGCAAGGCTGCAGGGTTTCTGTCCAAGACTTTTGAAAGAGAGGATTTGAGCCTCTCAAGCCCTGACTCAAATGGATTTTTTTGATGATGTATGATGAACTCTTATTGTTCACATTTGTATGTGGTATATTTGACTTCCCACAATGTTTCACATCCTTATGTTTCATCTCAACTTTGAAATCTGGCTACTTGATCTTTAATCTGTTTCTCTAATCTTGTCAACCTTCTCATTCTTTGGCCTTAACCTGGTAGTGCTGATGTCAGAATACCACTATCAAGACAAAACTTTAAAGTGTTTTATTAAAAAATTTGTGTACCATATTTAGTACCAAAGTTAAAAAAAAAGAAATAATATTAAATTATAATATTTTTTTAAAGCCTAACTAATGTATATTACCTAATGTATATTACATTACAGGCCTCATCCCAGATAGATCTTGAGAACTGGATCCGAGCCATTCATTCAGCGTGTGCTTCATCCTATGCCAGACAGCATGGCAAAGACAACACTCTCAAACTGCTGTGTACAGAGCTGGCCAAGCTTGATGCTAGCATTGACCTGGTGAGAGAAATACAATCAACATTTACATCCTTTTTTTTTTAAACAAGGCTTTATTTTTTCTCTCATTGGCTTGTAAACTTTTTTTTACTAGTTTTCATTAAATTGTAAAAAAAAATTTTAAAGACAAAATTTTCTTCAAAACTACTATAAAATATAATTATTGTGTGTTTATTGTCTATATTTTTAGAATACCTTAACTAGCTACTGTTGAGAAACTTCTAAAGTGTATAATATCTTATGTCTTTATGTCAATGTATTCTTAGGCTCCAAAGATTTGCTAGTTTTAAATCTTTGTAATCAGCACAGCAATATGGCTATTATATTGTTTTGTTTTCGTTATTTTTAAACACGTTAAATTCAAAATGTTTGAATTAAAATAGATCTAATATGTATACATATCTATATATATTTCTCGATCCCTCACTTAGGATGTTAAAATGCGTAAGATGGCAGAGCTTCAGATGACTGTGGTGACAGATCCAAAGAGCAGGCAGGCCATTGTGAAGCAGATTGCTCAGTGGGAAGAGAACCTAGAGAAGTTGTACATTGACCAGTATAGGTTCCGGTGTTACTCAGCATCACTGCAAGGATCAGAGTTGCCAAATCCAAAGGTACTAAAACTCATTGTACTGAATTTTACTTTGTTCACTTCTTGTTTCTTTCAATTAGTTTGTCAAGTATTTAAATCTCATCAAATTTCTTTGTAATGTTCCAGGTTCTCTTGGCCTGTGCTTCTAAAGCATCCAAGACAACTCTGGGTAGACTGGGTATCTTCACTGTTACTTCATTTCATGCTTTGGTTAGTGCTCGCAAACCTCTGGTCCTGCCCAACATCTACGGGAAAACTAGCCAAAAAGGAGGCATGCTTTCCCCGAGATCAGAAGTGGTACAGAAGCCAAGGTCAAGGACACCCACTGCTCTTGTTAGCTCTAGTGCCAGTTCAGAGTAAGTTTTTGTTGTAACTGTTTCATTTTCTTCTTAAGACAATCTTTTAAATTCCAAAATATATTTAAAAACAGTACAGGTTCATTTGGCTTGTCATGCTGAATTCATTTCTTTCTGCAATTGTTTATATGGTTTTTATGCATTTTTTTCTGCAGAGCTTTGTTTAAAACACAACAAACACACTCAGACTCTTTAGATAATCTGTTTGAAAAATCTGGGCATGATAATTGTCCTGGACAAGAGAGTTTGTCAAAAGTAACATTGCCCAATAATCAGGTAAGAATACTAATGGTAGTTTTAAAAAATTCATTAGCAATTTTTTCCCTTTTGATCTACATTTTAGTTTCATTTCTTGTATATATTTTCTCCACATCAAAAGCCTTTTTATCCTATAGTAGCTGAATTATTAGTTAATATCTTCTTCTCGTTTTTTTTTAGTTTTTTACTATAGTATCACATTCAGACTTTTAAAAGCTTCTTTTGAGTAGTATTACTAAATTTATTGCTAAGAAATTCAGATACAGCTATCTAGATCACATCTTTTTTGTGCTTATATAAAACTCCCTCTCTAGTTTTATTGTATGTCATTCCGTTTTTTGCATAAGATTTTTAAACAACTGTTACTTATCCGATCTTCATTAAATTTACTTACAAGCTCATGGTTGATGTCAAAACAATGAAAAAAATGATCTATTAGTTGATCAATTAGGTGTAATTTTAAAAAATGTTTATTTAGATAATGTACTAAGTAAGCTAAGATAAGCTTTGGTTAAAGAACTGTGTGATTAGAATTGACAGAGAGCTAGTCAAATAAAATAATTAAAAGTGAATGTTAAGATTACATCAAAGACTAAAAAGGCAAGGCTTAGCACACTAAAAAGTCTAAAATAATAAATAGTAAACAATAATATATGCACCAAAAATTAGAATTTAAAAAATTGGGTATATAACTCCTTTTTTTTTTTTTGTTTTCTAGTTTTAATACACTTAAATATAAGCATTGTTTTTTTTAATTATTTTTTATTACTATTTATTGTTATTAATGCTGAAAATTAAGTTTAATTAACATTGAACATAACCTACAGACCTGTACACTTTTGATTAGACATTTTAATGAATATGTTATACAATTTCTAATTTTGTAACTTTATTTATATCTTAATACAGCAAGCCTCAGTCAAATCATATATAGTGGCTCATGCTGTCTGCTATTCAAAACTTCTAGACTTTAATGTTAAGATCTGTAAATTATTTACGTGTTCCTATCACTCACCTAGCATTTCATTTTAGAATTCAATTTTTATTTCCAATCCTCCTTACTTTCTACCTCATCCATGTTTTTGATCCCAAATTAAAAAGTTGTTCCCTGCCACCTATTCTAATTCTGGTGATGGACCCCTGTAGTGTACCCACAAATCTCATCTCTGTGCATTTCAGTGTTACAACTTTCAGACCATGCTGATCGGGGTGGACAGAGGGACAAGTGTCCAAGACCTGCTGGAGATCACATGCAGCAAAAGGCAGTTAAATCCCAGAGATCATTACGTCAGGATCAAGCCTTTGGGCTCCACAGATAACACATTCCTCATTCCAGACAAGCACGAGAATATCAAAAAATTGGTGAGCTCATAATAGCACTGAGTGAAATGTTTAGTTGACATTAATTTTTAATTGACTCTTAGTCTGTTGCAAGGGGGCTGGGGGTCAGATTACCTCCCTTAATCAGGGGTAGATCAAGTGGATTAAACCAGACAGTCAGATATTACTCAGTGACCTAAATCAGATGGAAATTTACAAAGAATGACAAAATAGTTCTGATTAACAATTGGTTTAGTAATAAGGAAAGGCCTTATGATATAATTTGATTTGTTTTGTTGTGCAAGTTTTGAATGTTCCATGAGAAATGAAAGAGAGTATTATGGCCCTAGTCCTAAACTCCTGCAGGGTGGCAGGGGGGATGTAGGTGGGTAGAGTTCAGATTCAGAATTATCAATGACAACAGTCTGAAGTGTGAATACCATGCAAGTAGGCAACCATCCTTGAGAGTTCTCTCTGGACTTGCAGCTAACCATTATACATAGTCATTACCACACAAGTACTACATTGCTTAAACTGTTTTCATTGGTTTCCATTCACTAGCGCTATGATGCAATAGAAGTCTGCCAGAAGTGCATATTCCAGATGGAGCTAACTAAACCCACCAAGGACGGACTGTTTGGCTTTGCTGTTGAGGCTGAGCTAGCAGATGATCAGGACAGAGATGATGAGCTGAGAGTCTATGTCTGTGATGTCACCAAAGATGGAGTGGCGGACAGAAGAGGTGATTAACTGTAATTAATAATTCAACAGCCAAACATTGAAGAGAAATTACATAAAGTGAAACACTTGCAAGTGAAACTACCTATTATTAGTTCTAGAAAGAAGTTTTTGAGTGAAAAAAGTCATCTGACACTATTGCACTGCCTACAAGTTTCTTGTGGCTAATGTAATGGTAGATCTACTCTATAAAAGTGTGTCAGGAATATCATAACATATTCTTGCCAGTCTCCACCTATAATACACCTAAAATAATACACTAGAAAAGGCTAGCTTTTATTATTTCTGTTCAACAAAGACATCTAAAATATTTAAAGAAGCATGATAACTGAGAATTCACTTGAGAAACATTTTGTGACACAAAATATTGTTGAATTAATTTGATTCAGAATATTTTCATTCTTCTTTTTCTCATTGTGAAGGTGAAAATATATCTGTTAAGCATTTGATTTTATTTAAAATATTCTATTCAGGCTTTTGCTCAGCAGTTTTATGTTATGATTACATTAAAACTGCTTCACCACATTACAAGTACTTCTACTCACCTATTTCTATTAGAGATTGAAACAAGTTTATAAATCAGCCAGGAAAACCAATTTCCTTGCAGAGCTTAAGTGTCTAAAATGCACCACTAGATGAACCTATGGACACATAGAGCATAGTTGTCTTCTCTACTGAAGAGCATCTTTAGTTTTAAGATAATAAATATGACTAATGGACCCTTATATATAGTTACAAAATCAATTCGCTTTTAGCTTGAAAAATTATCTGCTCCTATCCAGTTTTTTGTAATTAAAGGGACATAATTCAGCTTTACTTTCTTCCCTTATGTTATGTCTTGTACATCATCAGGTCTTATCGTTGGGGACGAGATTCTGGTCATCAACAGTAAGATTGTCTCTGAGCTGGACATGGTCTACATTGAGACATTACTCCATGAGTCCCGCAGTCTCTTCCTGACTGTACGCAGCATGAGGACACAGCCTCCGCGTACAGACTTCATCCAGAAGCACACAGACGCCTACATCAACAACATGGTGGTGCCTCCCCCTCCTGCTCAGTCCAGGTTGTCTGACAGGTCGTTGGGGAACTTAATAGTGCCAGCTCCGACAGCAGATAAAAGTATTAAAGGTACTATCTCTTTATTATGTATGCCTTTGAGAGTGTCATTGCTTACAGAGTGATAGTGAAATAAGGTTATTTATTTGTAACTGATTGTAATGAATATCTACAAAGAAAAACAAACAAAAAGTGAACGCATGTTGTTGTTTTCTCTTAGAAATAGTTCTGATTATGTCTATTGACTTGTGTCAGAATTATAAATGTCAAAATATTTGTATATGGCTGTTGTACTTAATAATAACAATACCATGTTACATGCAAAACTTTTTTTCAATGAATGAGAAACAACTACACACATAGTTACAGAATATGAAATACTTTCAGTACAAAGGCTAACAAATGTAAACAAACATTAAGAGGTGACAACCAAATAAGCAAAGTCACAATAATGGCATTTATAAAGAAAGAAATATATTACAATTGAATTGCGATTGTAAATTTTATGTTTTGTTTTGTTATGCCCCTTAGGCTATTGCGATTGTAAATGTTATGTTTTGTTTTGTTATGCCCCTTAGGCTGAGTTCCATGTTGGTAACTTTTGATACTGTTTATTTCTCTAGAAGCTCCAGTTTTGACAGTGGCTAAAGATAGAATATCTCGAAGTGTGTCACCAGCACAAATCGATACACTCTTAGAGGTCAGAGTTCACTTTCATTTTTAATTTCTTTTTGTTTAGTTTGTGCATAGAAAATTATTAAAAAAATGCATCCATATTTTTTTGAAAACCTGCTTTAAACATAACAATTAAGAAGGCCTATTTAAGTTTTGGTGAGACCTATTACATCCTATTCACACAATTCAGAAATAAAAACCTGGCTATGTTCATTCTAATAATGTTGACAGAAGGCGGAAGAAGTGACAGCCATATGCAGGAAAGAGGAAACTCTGACAATAACCAATGAGGATGGCACTGTAGTCTCTAAACCTCTCTCTGACGCACAGAGAATGAGAAAAGCTATAATGGAACTGGTGGAGACTGAGCGGGCTTATGTCAAAGTAAAACCTTTTTTTTTTTTTGTTTACAAACATTTAACAAGACAAATATTTTTCCTCACTAAATTTAAAGTTATTTATGTATTTTTTAAAAATTGCCTTTGTCGAGTGTTAACATTTAAGTTGTTTTTCAATACTAGCTTAGCTCTTAATCCAGTCAGTGTTTTTATTACTTTTTAGTCAAGTCATTGTGTTGGCATTACTATGTCCTTGTATTTTTCTCAATACGTTACATACAACTTGCATTTATCAACAAATCATTTCTGGCATTTAGTATGAATGCTGATGATCATTTGTTGGATTGTAGCACCAGATTGCTAGTACAACTAAACTGATGTAGGGGGTATTATATTTTAGATTGAAGAACTTGAACAAACTTCAAAGAAAGAACTTAATATAAATGTGATTACTAAGCATTTTGACAATACCTTTATTTGTCACTCCTTCATGGAGGGTGGGTGGACAGCTGATCTCAAAAATGGCTCTCATGATTTTCCTAAAAAATTTAACAGTTAATCACTGAGAAAACTTTCATTTGGCTGTTATAATTTTTTGAAGTAAAAATAAATAAATTTTTATTTGGCTAGAGACTAAATCTAGGTCTAGATCCAATATTGGTTTTCAGGAATTTTTTAATGTAAGGCTTTATTGATTCAATAGTTTAATAAATTAATGTTCAGGAAAATTGTGTGCATTGTATTCTAAAGTCTAGATCTAAATTCTTATCATTGAAATATTAAAGGAGTACTAGATCTTGAGTTAGGGTTAACCAGGATTCTTTCTCTGGGAGAAGTAGAACGGTCAGGGAGAAACAAATGTTTTTCAAATCTGACATTCATTAATTTTTTAAGAGAAAAACAATCGCTCAACAAGTTGTGTAAAGAAGGTAATGTCTTTTTTTTTTTTTAAAGTAATTTGTAATGTTTTTCTTGTTTCATTTCAGGACTTGAAATGTTTGACAGAGAGATACCTGGAACCTCTCAAGGAGGAAACATTTCTGACATCTGGAGAGATTCAGCAGCTGTTTGGTAATATTCAGGAGATTGTGGCCTTTCAACAAAGGTTCCTTCACAGTTTAGAGGAAGCTGTAGAATCACTTTCAGATTTCTTTACCACAAATGATGCTACTCATTTCAAAGTAAGTTCATGCATTATGTTGTTTTTAAAGTAAATTCATGCAACATCTTGTTATAAAGAGAGTTGATGAATTATTTTGTAAGGTGTAATGCCATCATGCATTATGTCATTGTAAAATAGATCAATGCATTATTTAGCTCATATATTTTAACTATGCAATTTTCAAATTACCTTTTTCCCTTTTTTAATTAAGGACAATATATTCTAATGCCCTATTTATTCAAAGTTTACATTTTTTTTAAGGCCTCCAAAAAATTATAATTTTTGACTTAATGGAGGAGCTGGAAGAAGAAATGAAGAAACTAAAAGTAAATAAAATAAATGAAAAATGGACAAGCTCTCATTCAAATCACAAGAAAGATGATGCCGAAGCTATCCCGACAAGATCTACATCTATTCTTTTCAGCTCAGGAATGGATACAACAGAATGAGACAACATATTATGAGAAACTCAAAATTGAAACCAGTGAAATCTGCCCATGTCACCAGAGAATGCTGACCATATCCTTCAAAACTTACTTTTTTACCATGAGGCCCATACAAGACACTGGAACCAAAACACCTCAATAGAAAGAAAACTCTATGGAGAGCGCTCTGATTTGGAAACCACTTTGCAATTCATCTCATATATTGGTCTAGTCATCTGAACATGAAAATGAGAACAAGGAAAAATAAGACTTAATTTCTTTTACATGCACATTTACAGTGTGATTGTAGTCATAATTGAAATTATATACGAGCTCCCTGAAGCTTATAACTGAGATTACAATTCAAATTATATATGATTCCCTGTAGCTAATAATTGAGATTACAGATCAAATTATGAATGATCTCCCTGAAGTTAGTAACAGAACTCAAACTTCCTGCAATCTGTGAGGGATGGCAATGGAAAGGGTTTGAACCATCAAGCTGATAGTCCAAAGAGCATACCACTTGACCTGGAAGCTAACCATTTTTTTTTTAGATGATAATTTTATTAGCCCACTGGTTGTCTTTATAATTTATTGTAAACTTTTGTTTCAGAGAGTTCTGTTTTCCTTAGGAGGTTCTTTCCTCTACTACGCCAACCATTTTAAAGTGTACAGTTCTTTTTGTGCTAGTCACTCCAGGTCTCAGAAAATACTGAATCCAGGTAAATATCTTTGTGCATAAAATAATTAATTAACCAGACCTTGTTAAAGTTATAAATAGGGTGACTCTACTTCTTTAAATTAAAATTCTATTATGGAATTAAGAGTATTTCATTTTTAGATCAGCTCTATTTCTATTTCTCAAACGTAATGTTAACATTTTATTTTGTAAATTTCAGATGCCAACGAAGCTCTGCGTGAGTTCCTGCGGGCCAGGAACCCTAAACAGCAGCACTCCGCCACATTAGAATCATATCTCATTAAACCCATTCAGAGAATTCTGAAATACCCACTTCTTTTGCAGCAGCTGTGCAATATGACCAATGTAGACACTGATGAACATCACCATTTATCAGGTGATTCATAATTTTTAACTGCTAACTACTGCTGGATAAGATTTTTTTTTAAATTATAATAACAGTTATTCTAAATTAGAAAAAATGAATTAAATGTCTATTACTAACTGTGATTCTAAATGAGAACAAAATGAATTCAATGTAGTCTTTCATGTTATGTTGTAGAGGCCTTGAAGGGCATGGAAGCAGTGGCAGAACATATCAATGAAATGCAGAAAATCTATGATGAATATGGATCTGTATTTGATGAGCTGTCCAAGTCATATAAGGAGAATAATCCACATAAACCAGTAAGATGTGTATAGATTTTGTATTCTAATTGAGAGAATTGCTACTCTAGTTTTTGTTGAGGGTCCTTCCATTTTTTGTATTTGGTTCATATTAAATTGATAGCAAATAAAGAGTATCTAGAGATTATCTTTAGGTACTGGACAAAGTCTAAGCTATAATCTTAAGATGCTCATGTTTTTCTAAGAACTTGAGAATTTTTTAAACTCTGAACCCTATCAAATGACCAATCATGATTTTCTTTTTTTTTCTTATCCACAAAAAATGAATAAACTCTAAAACGTTTCTAGTTCCTGACTTGATGATACAAAGCCTACTAGTACTGGAATGTAGGCCCTCAA
>JADKLZ010005243.1:17039290-17049653 GCA_021533235.1 Biomphalaria straminea
CCCCTTGTTGATGGGGGGCTACTGAGGGGTCAGTGAACATGAAAGACGTTTAAATCGATGATCCCCTTGTTGATGGGGAGCCTAATAACAGAGGGGGTCAGTGAAGAGCTAATCCCTTAAACTTGCAACAGGATTAAAGCCTTTCCAGGGTCAAAGAGTCGTAAAAGGGAGAAAAAAAATCGATGTATATATCTTAAAACCGAACGTTCAAGATTATAGTACTTAAGAAACCAGTTATTTCCGTTTCATTACTGAACTCTGTAGGAACTCGAAACTTCCTGTTTACACATCTCTTGGGACATATTGACAACGTGACACAAAGCTCAAAACATTTTTTTTTAATAGGCCCTACCAACTATCTTTGTAACAAGGTTAATATAAAGCTATTGACATCGAATGGACAAGTTTGTTCCTGGCCTTTTCCTGTCTTAACCAATCAAATTCTCATTTACATTTGGATTAATAAGATCCATTGGTTCATTTCTTCTTATTAAAAGCTAAATTGTGCCGATGTGCCTTGAACTCCAACTCTTATTAAAAGTTTAATAAAGCATAGGAAAAAATAATCCAGTTACAATCATGAAATGGAAAAATAGAATGATTGTCTTTTTTGAATGTCTACACTACTCTACACATTATAGATGGTGAATCGATGGACTGGAAGATTAGTTTGGATCACATTGTATTAGAAAAAATAAAGGAATTCACTCTGCCTAATGAGAAGTTAGTAGGCCTACAGTTTTACGGGCAAGCTGAACTGAGCCGATTACATATTTCAAATTTAAGGGATACTAGATTAATAAGCCAAAAGAATATGCGGGGTAGCCGTTCCAATGGTAGTGTCAGAAACATGAAGTTGCGGCTCTGCCAAAATAGACAATGTACAGTAAATCAGCTAATTCAAAACAGCGAGCACTAGTCTCAGGAATACTCAAATACTCAAGGCCATAAATGGACCTCATTTACCAAACGTAAACAAACAACATTTTCTCTTTCTATACAAATTACGCAATACGTAAGGCTGTCACGTGACACGCATTTTTCATTATTTCATCAATATTATGACGTGGCTAAATGTGTTTATTTACAATTGGTGAATGAGGTCCATTGGAAAGTGTTAGAAACTAGATTTGAATTAAGCTAGCCTTTTTCCCTACAGCTTTGAGCGTAACATGAGAAAGATGAGCTCATGTTGAAATCTTCAAAGAATTGGTTTTGGGACTTATGGAATTTTCTAACAAGATATTTTTGAGATAAATTATGGAATAACACAACGAGCGTATCCGGGTGGTAATGCTAGTATGATCTAAGTCTCTATGAAACACTAGTTTCTAAGTCACGAATTCGTTGTCCACAAAACAAAACAAAATATTTTGCATTCTTGAACGAAGAAGGAAAAATGATATTAAGCTATACCAGTGATGCCCAAAGTACGGCCCGCGGGCCAGATCCGGCCCGCGACCTGGTTCTATCCGGCCCGCCGAAACACCGGCGCAAGGTGTAGAAAATCACGTACTCACAACACAACAACAAATAGTTGAAAGAAAAACGTCCACTACTATATTGCTTTCACTATTTCTTGGTTGAATTGTGATACTGATAAAGTCAACATGCCTATTACACAAAATGTATCTTTTTTTCATAGAACTAAACACTAAACCTCATAACACAAACAAGTCTGCTGTAAGACATAGCTTCAGAGCTGCTCATATTATCAGTAGAGAAACAAAGTCACCTTCAGACTAGGAATGCGTAAAAAAAAAAGTGCTTGCTTATAGTAAGTCATGAAAAGAAAGTATGTAGCTGAAGCTGTCTCATGGCGATTGGTTTATATGGAGGAAACTCTCCATTCAAAAGTAGGAGACAGGGTAGCAGACTTTGAAATATTTTCTGACGAGTCAACAGACATATCTGATACTGATTAAACTCTTGGTATTTATTCGCGGCATAAACAGCAATTTTGAAATCATAGAAGTTAGAAGCCCCACAAAAAAGACCTGTTTAAAGAAGTTTCCACCATCACAAAGACTGCTCTAACTTGGTGTCATTCATATCGCCAGATGAGAAGAAGTTGCTTTCCGATAACCTTCTCTTCCATTGTAAAATTGGTTAACTGTTTGTTTTCTTTTTTTTAAACTTTTTTGGTGATGTGGCCCGCGACCCAGTGTCGTAAATTAAAATGGCCCGTAGGCCGAATAAGGCTGGGCATCACTGAGCTATACTATTTCCAATTTTTTCAGTTGCTTGGTTTTGTTGACAATCTGAAATAAATCTAGTAGACATGTCACCCTACAATCTGAACTGAATCTAGTGCACAGGTGTCGCCCTACTATTTGAACTAAACCTAGTACATAACTGTCACCTTACAATCTGAACTAAACCTAGTACATAACTGTCACATTAGAATCTGAACTAAACCTAGTACATAACTGTCACATTAGAATCTGAACTAAACCTAGTACATAACTGTCACCTTAGAATCTGAACTAAATTAGTAAATCTAGTACATAACTGTCACCCTACTATCTGAAATATAGTACACAAGTGTCATCCTACAATCTGAACTAAATCAAGTACATGACTGTCACCTTAAATCTGAACTGAATCTAGTATATAAATGTCATCTTACAATCTGAACTGTATCAAATGCACAAAAGTCACCCTACAATCTGAACTGTATCAAGTCCTTATGTGTCACATAGTGAACCGTCTTTACAAAAGAGTGCCCCATGCTTACGTCCTTGACCTAGAGATTAGCCGTTCAAAAGACTTCTGCTGATCTGAAAAGATTGCCATTATTGAGATGATATTCTATTTTTCTCGTTCTAAACCTTCACAAAACCGGTCTGTCAATATCTTACTTAAGCCTTCAAGTCATTGATATTCATTCAGGACAGCGGTACACAACATTTTTGGGCTTGTGTGTGTGTGTGTCGCGATCCGCATCACCTCAAAAAATGTATCAATATATAAACACAAACACACACTCCATGTCATGCATTGCCTGTATAGTGTACTGCCTGTATAGTGTACTGCCTGTATAGTATATTACCTGTATAGTGTACTGCCGTATAGTGTAGCCTACTACCTGTATAGTGTATTACCTGTATAGTGTACTGCCTGTATGGTGTACTGCCTGTATGGTGTACTGCTTGTATAGTACACTGTCTGTAAAGTGCACTGTCTGTATAGTTTACTGCCTTATGGTGCACTGTCTGCATAGTCTTGCCTGTATGGTGCACTGTCTGTTTAGTGTACTGCCTTATGGTTCTGTCTGTATAGTGTACTGTCTGTATGGTGCACTGTCTGTAAATGTCACTGTCTGTATATTGTACTGCCTGTATGGTGCACTGTACTGGTACTGTTAGGCACTTCCTGTATAGTGTACCAGGTGTTTTTGTTCCATTCATTAAAGATTGACTGCTAACGTTGTACAGTTGAAACAGTTGTCCTGTAGACTCGGACTAATCTGCGAACCAAGTGAGAAGTGACGTGTTCACATCCGGGGAACAATCCAGAATGTCAGCAGAAATCACGTGACATCACTCTTGTATTTAACGAAAGCTTAGATTCTAATGTCCAGAACAAATGGTTGCAAGTACCGGAAACAACATACGTGACTTCCGGTCAAACATTTCTTCAAAATGTCAAGTAGCCTACTCTTCCTGACCTCTACAACCACAAGGCAGGTGACATAAGACCCCTTCCCCTTTTCCCTAATTCTTCTTCCTCCCTCTCTTTGAACTGTTGTTGACAATGGTGTTGTGTGAGAAAGACAACGATATCTACCCCCCCACACACACACACACACACATACACATGTATATAGCTCATGCTACAGCTCCAACCTTATATTTTGAAATCGACTGGGATTCGATCTTATCCAAACAGTTTGAACTCCAAGCTGATCAATGGACAGCCACCACACCTCGGTATTTAGAAAATGTAGAAACCTTTTTGTGTGTAATTCAAATGTATTTATTACCAAACAATCACAGTAAAGGTTCTCACAAACTGTATTGAATCCCTGCTTGTTGTTTCGCGTTTAGATAATAATGCTTATGAACCTATCCAATATTAGGGATTAAAATTTTTAGAATAAAAAAAAAAAAAAACTTTTGTTTTTACAAGAGAAAAGAAAGAAAATGTTTTCTTACTACTTTAAATTAAAAAAAAAAAAAGCTTAGATCAAGTTTAGTTTGGATCAGTCAGGTAATTAAATGCGTAATAGATCTAGACCATGGTCTAGAATCTAGGGTAAAATAATAAATCTGTGTGATTACAAATAATTTTACTAATTACATATATTTAGTGCAACTTTCTGCTTTTTAGCGGCCCCCGTAAGGGGAAAAAGCCGCTATTAGGTTTGTGCAAAGTGTCCGTCTGTCCGTCTGTCCGTCTGTCCGTCTGTCACACTCAGGGCGCCGAAACTAGAAGAGATATGAAAAATATTTTTTCACCATTAAATGCGGCTTAAAAAGTTTAGGTGCAACGGCTACTTTTAGTTTTCTAAAAGCAAACCGTTTAATTTATAAAAATTATTATGCAAGCGATTTTTCAATAATAAAACACCAATTGTGAAGCAACTACGTAAATGTAAGGGAGGAAATATTACTAGAAAAAATGCTCTTGGCATGTAGATATCACGCACATTTTTTAAAATGAATTTCTGTCTGTCTGTCCGTCTGTCCGTCTGTCAGACTCAGAGCGCCAAAACTAGAAGAGATACGAAAAATATTTTTTCACCATTAAATGCGGCTTGAAAAGTTAAGTTGCAATGGCTACTTTTAGTTTTCTAAAAGCAAACCGTTTAATTTATAAAATTAATTATGCAAGCGATTTTTTAATAACAAAACACCAATTCTAAAACAATTACGTAAATGTAAGGGAGGAAATGTTACTATAAGAAATGCTCTGTATAAATAGTCATCACCCACATTTTTTAAAATGAACTTTTAGCAGCGGCTCTCGTGTACTAGCGTAAAGCCTTGAAATGACTTGATTCTAAACCAATTTCTTAATTTTTTTTAAAAATCTGATTTTAAAAAAAAAAAAATTGTTTAGTGCACCCATTAGAATGAAACAAGCATATTTTTGTGCGTTTTATCTGTTGGTTGGTCTGTCCGTCACGGTTAGAAAAAAACACTAAAGGCTTTTGAAAATATGATTTAACCTTTACTGTTCTTTCAGAAATATTGCGATAGTTTAAGGATGGGAGCATACAGGAATTGAGCCAGGGACTTAGAAGGAACATCCGAAACATCTTGCGAATAGGCGGATCTGACAGGGATCCGACTTCGACGGGGGCCGCCTCTGAGTTTGTGTATCACACAAACTCTCTTTGTAATCTTGTTAGTTTTGTGACTGCGCTATGATCTAAACCATGTGGAAAAGGGACGAGAGGAGACAGAACGGGCTATCTGTGTGAATATTACCGTTATCGCTTTTTAAATGCATTTATTTTTTTAAAAAAATTAAACAGTTGTACGACCTAATTTTAATTAGAGGCCTCTTGTGACTTATGCCAAAACATCAGTCAAGTACAATTTCTTTCCCTTGTTCGATACCAAACAAAATAATTAACAATAGTTAATTAGCTAATTGGTTAAATTTGTTTTATTGATTCTTGTTTTGTCAGGTAAAAAAAAATAAGTGTGCAAAATTGAACTTAAATTGAAAGAAATAACATGTACAAACTATTTTTAAATTAACAATGTACAATTTTACAATTATTTACTATTAATAGTCAAAAACAATACAGGAGACTATTTAGTAAGGATGAAATCCATATATCATACTTTCAACACATTTTTGCATAGGTTTTAGACCATAGACATATATATATAGACTGGCCGATGAAGAACAAATTATTATTGGAAAAATTTGGGCAAGCATAGATTTATATATTTTCCTATGTCTTTCAATATGAAATTGTTGATATGGTGCGCATAGGTGCATGCGTAGCCTATAAAGGCTAATATTAGGAATAATGAAGTTTTGTACTTTTCAAAACTAAAGATCATAGTTATATATAGACTGAAATTTACGTCATAGAATTTATAGCTCATTTGCCATCATTTTTTTTCTAACGTAGATGTGGACATAAAACATATTTGACTCTTCCCAATTGAAAATAAGATCCTGTTTCCAGTCTATATATATATGTCTATGTTTTAGACTTTGTACAAAAAAACTTGTATAAATAACTTATGTATTTTCTTTCATACTAGCTACTTATATTTTAAACAAAATATTCACTTATGTATTAAAAAGAGAAAACTATTTAGTATGCATTGAAGTCGAAAATAATTTAAAACAACAATTAATAAGTAGTGTTTCTAATTATATACATTATACACACAGAGTATTACATTACAATGCGACCACAGTTTCTACATAAACTTTTTCAGGGCCGGTCCTAGGCCACTGCAACCTATGCGGTCGCAGTGGGCCCCGCGCTTTCACAGGCCCGCGCTAACTCTAGAGTCTAGATGTTATTATTAAATTGCAAAATATTTACGAAAAATTCCATGAAATCTCCTGAATTTATTCAAATCTCCTGGAAACTCATAAAAATCTCATGAGAAATAGACAAATAGGTAGCAAGGTTCGTAAAAAAATAGTAAACGCAATGAAGATTTTATACTTAGTAAAGAATGAATAAAATTCAAAATCGATTTTTTTTTCTAATACAAAATCTTAATTTTCACTTATTATCCTTTTTCCCACCCATACTAGGCCCCGCGCAATCAGTTTCGCATAGAGCCCCGCAATCGCTAGGACCGGCCCTGACCTTTTTTTTTTATTATTAATATAGTAAACGCATCAGAAAACGTACTGCGAGGCGAGATTATTGTATTAAGAATAGCTTGGATTTGCTTTTTAGGTTGTTAGCCCTCTTCCTGGTGTAGTCTTCCATGTCACCTGACAAAAAAAACTCCTCCTCGACCCTTCCCCCCTCTTCCTGATGTGACAATTTCATCCCGGTTAGCCAACTTGTACACATCAGCGCGCCTAGCAAAAGTGACCTTTGAACTTGTACATCCGTGGGATAAAGCTGATCTTTACACCCACAAAATTGATAGAGAAAAGAGCTGGGGGTGGGAGAATGACGCCCTATTTTCTCAGATACTTGTATTGCATATTTCGTATTAATTGGTATTTCTATTAAGTAAAGTCATTTATGTGTTTAATGAGGGTGCGATGGGGCCAGGTCAACGAAGAAACTCAATTGCTCTTTTCTTCGTATAAAAGCGAGGTAACTATTGGAGTTGTTTGGATTCAACAACTTCAAGAAATCCCAATTTAAAAAAAAACAAATTCAACAGTATGCAAATTTTGAATTCTCTCTTTAGTTGAGTAACAGCCCATAATTTATTTAGCGACAAAAGTATAGGCTTACAAGTGTCACAAACGTAAATAAACACACATATTAAAACTCAGAATATTAACTGAGCTGTCGTAGTCAAAGCCAGCAATTTGATATATGAAAGCAAATCCTTAAATAGCAAATTTTTTTTGGTGTATCTGGCGTTAAAGAGGAGAGATATATCAATGATTTTTTAACATACAAGGAAAAAAATATTTTGCAGCATCCTGGATTACTGTAACATTCAATCATGCTTAACGAATGTGCTCAATTGTTCAACTTCAATAATGTGAAATAAGCCTGGGTGGGGGTGGGGAAAGGGGGATAAATAATATTGCGCGCACTCAAAAAATGTATTTAGGGTTGAAGTGTGGAACATTGACTTGTTTCTCAAGGCAGATTTAAGAGCCCATGTCGAAAGGAGGCTGTAATATTCTGTTTCATGTATTTTCTGCTTGAAAAATTTTTCTCGAATTCTGTGCAGAAAAATCTGGTAACAGAGATGTTATCATTTTATTACTTTTATTAGCGGCCCCCGTAAGGGGAAAAGCCGCTATTAGGTTTGTGCAAAATGTCCGTCTGTCACACTCAGGGCGCCAAAACTAGAAGAGATACGAAAAATATTATTTCACCATTAAATGCGGCTTGAAAAGTTTAGGTGCAACGGCTACTTTTAGTTTTCTAAAAGCAAACCGTTTAATTTATAAAATTAATTATGCAAGCGATTTTTAATAACAAAACACCAATTCTAAAACAATTACGTAAATGTAAGGGAGGAAATGTTACTATAAGAAATGCTCTTTACATGTAGATATCACGCACATTTTTTTAAATGAACTTTTAGCAGCGACTTTCGTGTACTAGCGTAAAGTCCGGCCATGACATGATTCTAAACTAATTTCTTAAACTTTTTTAAAAATCAGATTTAAAAAAAAATTGTTTAGTGCCCCCATTAGAATGAAAGAAACATATTTTTGTGCGTTTTGTCTTTTGGTTGGTCTGTCCGTCACGGTTAGATAAAAAAAAACACTAAAGGCTTTTGAAAATATGATTTAACCTTTACTGTTTCTTCATAAATATTGCGATAGTTTAAGTATTGTTACGACTTTGAGTGGGCTAAAGAAATTAAGTTAACTCACCGATTGTCAGGTCGCCGATATCCTTCTCAGATTGCAGAAATACAATCCAACTATGATCAATCAAAATCCCCGGTAAAAAGAAATAATGTCACAATCTCCAAATCCAATTTCAATATCCCGAATAACTACCACAATAGAAAAACAAACCTGAAACCTCAGTCAAGAAATCCACACCAAAAAAAACAACAACTCATAACTAAAGTTTCTGAACACATTTTCACACTAGTTAAGGTCATTTACGCTCAAAAGCATAGAAGAAAATCACCGTACTTCGCATGTGGAAAAAAAGGTTAGTCAGGGGGGGGGGGGAACAGGGTCACAACAGTATCTATAATAGATTGTTCCGGATGTTTATGTCTAGATCTACATTGAAATGCTATAATAAACTAAAACTAATCTTCTATTTTTAATTTAATATTGCAATCATTCTATTTATTATCTGGGCTTTTTTTTATTTTACGTAAATTTATCTAAATTACATCCAAATTATTAATAATAATAATTAATAAGATATATATTAAGAGTGCTAAATCAGATGTTTAGTTTATGTAGATCTACATCTCTACAGATCAATGCTGAAAGATTATTTAAAATCGCTCGTGTGACATATTGTATATATCAGGCTATTAGTTTGTAACCAGTTTGTTATTAAGTTAAGAGCAATGCCTTGTCGTGCGGTTAGCGTGCTGAACTGATTATCTCGACGCTCCCGGGTTATGTTTCTGTTTGTTTTACATGTTTCGAATGTTTCTTCAGAGTTAAAGATAGTTTACTTTCTAGTTCAAACCTTCCTCAGGAGGGATGGGAGCATGCAGGAATTGAGCCAGGGACCAACGATAAATCCGAACTACAGTCTAGTGCGCAAACATCAAAATAAGGCAGGTTTATACCCTGCTCGCCATCCTCCGTCGTCCAGCGAGAAGTTAATTATTTTCAGTTTAGAAGGAACATCCGACGGGGGCCGCCTCTGAGTTTGTGTATCACACAAACTCTCTTTGTAATCTTGTATTTCTTGTTATTTTGTTCCAAGATGATCTAGAAAGAAACAAATAAGTTTTAGCAAGTAATATAAAGAAAATGAAATCAATTCCTACTCTAGGTTTAAATACCACAGTAAATTAAATATTCATATTTTATTTGTCAATGAAAAACAAGATAAAAATGGGCAGCACAGGGATCGAACCCACGACATAATGTTATGAGTGCGCTGCTCTATCAACTGAACTATCGCGCTAAGTTTCTATGTCCTTTTTTTTTTAGTAGGACTTTTGAAAAAGACTACGTAGCATATACCGATACAGGCCACCTGATGGCCAGCTGATGGCCACCTGATGGCCAGCTCAGTATCTGTTAATGAAGTTAATCAAGGGTGTATGTTGGCCCATTATGTTGTAGGTGGCCCATTATGTTGTGGGTGGCCCATGGGCTCTAAAAATGTCAACCCATCTCTGATTTTTATATTCATAAAAAAAAAGGCGCCATCAATGTTCACTGTCGTATAAAGTGGCATTTAGGTTAAGGTCGTCTGTTTCGTCTGCCTACTTCCGCATGACGTCTCTTACAAATGGATGAATGTATAATGTGAGACCAAAGTAGGCAAAGATTGGGTAACAGGCTAGCGACCAATCCTACCTAGAGCCAAGTTGAATGGTAGCCCACAGGTTGCTACAGATTTTTTTATGTGAACAACATTTTCTTTTAAATCGAAATATTAAATTAATGTAAATCTTATTACTGTGGTATGGATTATACACTTAGGAAGACAACTCTAGAACTCTAGACTTGTTAATACAACGCCTGAGTTACGTTAAGAAAAAGTTTGGGGTTGTCATTGTAAGAAAAAGTTTGGGGTTGT
>JADKLZ010005243.1:17049663-17066227 GCA_021533235.1 Biomphalaria straminea
TTGGGGTTGTCGTTGTAAGAAAAAGTTTGGGGTTGTCATTGTAAGAACAAGTTTGGGGTTGTCGTTGTAAGAAAAATAAATGACAAAAAAAAGCGGGTAGGACGAAAGAGGGTTTTCTGTTCTGAAGCAACATAAAGTTCATTGAGTAATTTGATGTAGACCTGAAAAGCCCTAGAAAAGTCAGAGATCAAATAGCGACTTATTATTATTTTTTTATTATAGGCGGAAGTGCAGGGGAGAGAACCAAGAAGTAAAAGTGATACTAGAATTCACTCGCAAAAGTCATGTGTGCGTGTGTGTGTCGGCGTGGGGGGGGGAAGGACGATCGTCTTAATGCAAGTCAAAAGTCTATGTCAGAGAACATTACGGTGTGCTTGGGGAAAAAAATAAAATGGGTGATCAAGAAAGAGAGAAGCAGATAGAGAAGGAGAGATAAAATAATTCATAATTGTTAGATATTGAATTTTTTTTTAAAGGAGTACATATACAACTGATAAAATATAAAGTCCCAGAAAAAAAAACAACAGGCGTATCTGGTGTGTAATGCTTGTTTCATAAAGTTCAACTTTTAGTAATGGTAGAAACTGATCATTTCCTTTAAAAAAAAAGTAATTTCACAATGATTTGTTTTTCATGAAATTATTATTACTAGTCGACCGGCGGCATAGTATACGCCGCTATTTTTCAGGGCAGGCCTTAGGCACTGCAACATATGCGACCGCAGTGGGTCCCGCACTTTCATTGGACCCGTGCTAATTTTTTAGGTGTATAAATTAGTAAATAAAGTTACATGAAGTTAATTCCTTTTTCCAGTCTATATTTATTTATGTCTATGCTGTTTTGTGAATGAAAATAGTGCGGATTTGGATACACCATTTCCATTCACACCATGCTGCGCCATGGGATCTTACCATTTACTTGTTATAAGTGACTTTAAAGACCAACTGAAGAGGTTTTTTTCGAAATTGAGATAGCGATTGATTTAGATAGTTCATATCATCAGAGTTAGTTCCTAAAAATTTGAGATTTTAGAAAAGCGTATTTATATTAGAAAAAGTAATTTGAAAGTGTAAAAAATAACGAGATTTGAAAATCAGCTTTAATGGCCGAAACCGGAAGTGACGTGTTGTACTGGACTGAGGAAATGTAAATAAATAAAAATAGACATGGCTGGATACGTTATTGATAGCGATTCAGATGATATAGGCCTAGATCTAGATCTACTTATCAAACAATTTTAAATTATACTTATGGTGGGATGCACCAAAATGCCCTGAAGATAACTTTTTCAAAGTATATTTTATTATAGGGCAGATTATTTAATTAATATAATTATAGAAATATAAATATAGAATATAGTGACAATAGGGCTTATAGGGTACTCTAAATTAGATTTTAGATCTACTTAAATTTAAATCTACTAGTGTATAAGCTATTAACTATTAGTATTAAGTATTACTACAAATTATGTATTATAAAGTTATCTAGTGATAGAGTGACTAGATCTAGTAAGTTTTAGAAGGGGAAGGCCTAGCTAGAATAGAACTAGAGATATATTAGATCCAGCCATTTACTATGATTTACTTAGTTTTGGTATAATTATAATAATAGACATAAACTTATATTATTATATACTAATAGTGTATAGATATAGTCACTAGATCTATAGTAGATCTTACACTTACATAGTCACTAGATCTATAGTAGATCTTACACTTACACTCACTGTGACTGTGTAACACTAGTATAGTATTATATTAAAAACACTAATTATTATAATATCAAAATATCTATTAGTCAAGGCCAAGGACTAAACCTAAAGCCTTTAGATTAGAAGCTAAATCTATATATAGACATGGAATATATTTATAAGAGATCTAATATAGTAATATAGAGTCTAGCCCTTTACTAGCCCTTACTATACTTATTAATTATTAGGCTTGACTTTTGTGTCTTTAGATCTAAAAAATAATAAGTCATCATTTATATTGGTAATATTAAATACAGATCTATACTATTCACATGTCACATGTCTTTAAGTCTTAAATACCGGTATATTAGATTGCCTAGACCTAATGTAGAGTAGAGTAATTAATTATTATTACAAACAATAAGAGTTATATGTTTGTAAAAGAAAAAAAGTTTTGTAAAATGTTTTACATGTTTCATGTTCCTTCGGAAGATAGTTACTTCCTAGTCCAAACCTCCCGCAAGGCGATGGGGCATGGGAGCGTGCAGGGTTAGAACCCGGGACCATCGATAAATCCAAATGACAGTCCAGCGCGCAAACCGCACTACAAGGCAGCCATAGATGTTAATGTTGGATTAGATAATCAGTATAACATATATAATATATATAACCACTAGTTCTATATATATATGTATACATAATTAAGTATAAATGTTAATAATAAATTTTTAAAAATCTATTTTACAGAAAACATATATGACATGTGGCATACAGACAAGTTTACTAGATGGATCTTTCATCATTTGGGAAGAACAAGAAGAGTTAATATTCCCTGTTTCTATTGTGAAACAAATCTCAGAAACATTCTACAATTTTTTTTTAATAATAAATACTAAAAAATGTAAATACAAAATCACTTTTTAATAGAGTTCTTTATTATACACACAATATTATTTGTTTTATTTTAGTCCTTTTCACTTGCTTTGAATCAGGATTGAATGATTGAATATTACTATATCATAGCACAAAACTCTAGCAGGATGTTAGTTAATTGCAGCAGTCAATGTTTGAACCTGAGACGACAGAGAAGACAGTTCGGAGTGCGAACCACACAAATTTCTGGATTTCGAAACTTATTCAAATTTTGACATTTCTATGTTATTGTAGATTTGAATGTCCATTGCAATGATGACTTAAATTGATCTGTAAAGGGGTTAAATTAAAAAAAAAAAAAAGAGTTGGATCTCATTCTTGGAACGATGCTATTTATGAGAAATTGCATCGTGGAATACATATTAGAGGCCAAAAGAAAATCCACTACTGAGGGCAGATGTAAACATTCAAAAGAAGATTTAAATTGACCACCAGCGGAAATTGGTTATGTCTTCACTGAACGTGGCAAAATATATAGTTTGCAGTTGGGCTGCGTAGCCACAGAAAAATACTGCATTCCTCAATAATCTTTCGAGGCCAGCCTTAATTATTAAACACTTTAAATTATGAATATCTCTGCATTTTTTAAAAATGTTTTTAAAAATATAAATATATTCATTGAGTAATGGCTATTAACTGGCAATAATTGGGTTACTAAAATTTAATAAAATGAGTTCCATAACTACATTAACATTAGCCTATGCATTACTTAATATTATATTGAAACTATAATTTATTTTTTACTTCCCATAGAAAAGAAAAAAACAACAACTCCTTTTCCAGTAGGATAATCTCTTTTATTTATAGTGATAGTCTAAACACAATTTAAAACTTTGTTATAGTTACAGATTAACTTGATTCTAATGATTCTTTTCCAATCAAAATATAGACTGTATGTTAACAAAAATTCTTCAATTTTGATATAGGCCAACATCTCAATGCACTCAATTCACAATTACAGGGCACAAAGCAGCTGATTACCGTGATGTTTGACCGCATCAAATCATTCAGATGCAAGCAATGGGCCACTCAGCTGGCAGATGGAAACCTGGCTCATTCTCTTTTCTACAGAGCATAACGGTTGAACCACAGCGCCTGAAAGACTAGTAAACATCCTCTCCAGACAACTAACAGATTTTGAACACCGCTTTCAGCAATTCACTTCTTTCGAACCACAGTTTTTCCTTGTTGCCACTCTGTTCGCAGGCAGTTGACGTGAAAAAAGTTCCAGAGGAAGTCCAGATGGAACTAATGGACCTGCAATGTGACACTGTTCTGAAGCAAAAATACGCTGATGTTGGCGTTCCAGGTTTCTACTAGTTTCTTCCCAGAGAGTTTCCAAACTTATTGTGCACAGCTTCTAGAATTCAAGCGATGTTTGGGAGTACGTACGTTTGCGAACAGTTTTTCTTTAGAATGAAGGTCAACAAAACAACATTACGATCAAACTGACTGATGAACATCTGAGAGCAACCTTGCGGATTGTCACTACACGCAACTTAGGCCTAACGTCGATGGTCTGGTCTCTGCCAAACGATCTCAATGAGTGGACAGAAAGATGACGGACGAGCCATCTGCAGTGGGCCTAGTAATTATAGTTTTCTTTTTTCTACAGTGTCTGCTTTTTTATTAGTGACAGAGACCACGGTCAACTTATTTTAGTAAACTAAACTGCCTAATGTAATTAATAATTATAAAAACTTTATTTTAGCATTTAACTGCAGTGACAGTAGTGTTTGTAAAAATTAATGAAAAAGCATTCTCTTTTCGTAGTGCGGCCCGCTGACTGGTTGTTACTTTCCACTGCGGCCCACATGCTGATATGAGTTTGAGACCCCTGGTCTAGATTCTATAATAGATAGGTCTAATTTCTTATTATTTGCTAATAGGGGCCCTATTACTATTAGTAGAAATAGACTTTGAGTAATCAAATTTAGATCTAAATTTAGGTCTAGTTTATAGATCTACATCATTAAAGATCTGAGAAAAGAAGATCTAGTTCTTGGTCAAAAGCAGTAGATATAGATTTAGAATAAGCCTGAAGCAGTAACAATAGTAACATGTAGATCTAGACTCTAAGCCATAAATTGCATAACTTCACCAAAACGAAACGTGAACTGAGGCGCGCATACTGCGTGGGCTGAAACGCTGTTCGCTTGACTAGATCAAGAAAAGCCGACAAACGGTAGATCTAACATGTAAAGCCATAAATTGCGTGATTTGACCTAATTTCCCCAACTCTAACATCCACTTTTTATACATTGGTGTGTTTTAGTCGCCTTTGTTTTCGAAACTGGCCTTCCTGTAAAAGGGAATTGGGAAACACGCTGTAATTAAGCCATAAACTGTAATAATTTGACCTAATTTCCCTAAGACTACGTCATCGACCTTGGTTGTCTGGGAGAATCTGATCTCGAATGGCTTCGAGATTGTGAAATTTGATAGGCCCTAAAACGCACATTAAAACGCTTTTATCTAAATAATTACAAAGAATATATGTCTAATATTTCGTACGTATGTTTTTTTAAGCATTATGAAACTAAAAAAAAGTATTACACCGGTTTCCGCGTCTGACCCCAAAACCTCTTCAGTTGGTCTTTAATGAATAAAAGATACTATGAATGGAGCTAAAAAAATGGCTAATTGACCTTAATTTACGCGATATTAAGAATAGAGTTGCACTCATGTAACAATGTTTTAGAAAAACAAATTTGAATGTTAATTTGATTAAATGGACTATAATTAGTATGTTCATGTGCTAAAGCATAAAACTATCTCTGCGAAGAGAAGTTCTATAATCTTAGAGTTGAATTCGAGTTTTAGATCTAGATCTAGGAATAGAGAGATGAGTTAATTTACCTTTCGTAATCATATCTAATGAACGAATGTGCGTAATTTGTGATATTAATTAAAGTACTTCTAAAGTGAAACCTGAGAGTATACTCTATCTTTGTATTGTTGTTCTAGTTTCAATAGTCTTACGACACAATAATCTGGAAATACTTTTAATATTATGACAAAAATTGAGAAGAAGAGAATTATATAAACACCACTTTCATTCACAAAATAGTGCGGATTGGGATGCACCAATTTCCATTCACACCGCGTGCTGCGCCATGGGATCTTCCCAATTACTTGTTGCTTACTCGGCTGAACTTTTGAACTTGTCTTTTGAGAAATATATATATAGATGTTATTTTAAACATCTGCGCAAGACGATTTCCTGCAGACATTTGCCGATCGTTCTAAGCAGTTTCTCAAACAGACTGGCCACTTTGGTCATATCGCTCGGTCAGTTTGATCATATTGCTCATTGGCCGGTCAATTTGAAGCGATAATGGTCATTTTGCGAAAAGGTCGGCCAGTTTGCGAATAGTCCGACTTCGGGCATTGACCGTAACATATATATTTGAAATAAAACTTCCAATATTGACATGACAGCACCCACCAGACTCGCACTTCCTTCGTTACATTGACAAGTCGATGTTTGGAGATTTCAAAAACCTTGTACATCTGTACATGTATCTTTGAGAGAGGGGGGATCACGTGGTGTTTCAAATCTATGTGCAGGAAATAGGCGGGACTTTGCGTGACCTATAAGTTCATGCATATATTATGGAGCAAGCCAAAAGAGTCGTAACTGTATAGGTTTGTCACACTCTCACCCAGGTAGGGGTGACAAAAGGGTCAACGTAAAGTGTAGCTTTGTTTATCTCATCTTGTCTTGGATTACTTGATCGTGTAAGTGTTTTTAAATTTGATTAGAACTTGACGCAATTATATCTGAATCAGCTTTTTCTACATTCATATGAATAAATCTATGAACTGCTAATTATTCGTAGGGAACTCCACTGTTATGACACAAGACACTTTAGAATAATAACACACTCTCAGGTTTTCTTTATTAATACTTTAATAACATAATACGTTGTGAAAACATAACCATTTCAACTCTCATTCTGTCCGTTTATGTCTACTTTTTCTTTTTAACCTCTCTTCCTTTCATTACACAAATTTGCACCTTTTTCATTCGTACCATGCTGCGCTACGACCGTAACATCCACATTTTTAAATTTAACAGACAAATCTTTAAATTATACACTTATAATTTTTGTTTTACATGGTCATATCAAATCAAAATAATGTCTACATCGTTATCGCTAAAAGAACACAGTTGATTATTATTAGTCAGCCATTACACATTTGCATTTTTGTGTCATATAAAATTTTAAAAATTAAGTAAAGAGAGTTTGTGTTACATACAAACTCGTTGGTAGCCCCTGTGGGACCTTGTTATCACAAATTAAGTAACAAAGTCATTGGGGCAATATTATAAATGTACTCTCGAAAATACTCTACATTTCTGAAGAGCCACACTTTGAACAAACGCGGAAGTTGTTTTTACAAAGCTTCTATCAATTCAGTCTGTCTGGGTCGAATCTTGTACACGTTATTTCTCCCACTTCCCAGTCTGGGATTAAGTTGTCGATGACAACACATGTATCAATAAAAACAAAAGCCAATTAATTAATCGATTACTAGTTATCAATTAATTTTGTTTCATTTAGAAATGTACTATGATAAGGGGAGATAAGCCTTGTGTAGAGCATTCTTGGTCGTTCGGTAGAGATTTTAAATTATAGCCTGTATAACGTAAAAGTGGGCGACCAGCGGCTCTTCTGACTTCTATTACATCGTTATACAGAATGTCACGTGGGAGTCAACCTACTGGCATTCTACAAATGTAGGTACAGATAAAATACATTTCAACAAAATTGGTGATCTTTTCTAGTTTAAATTTTTAATTAAATTGTGTATGATATTTTTACAAAGCTTACATCAACTGACTCTGTCTGTCTGTCTGTCTGTCTGGTAAAAAGTGTGTACACGTTATTTCCCCCACACCCATTCTCGAATCAAGTTAAAACTTCACACAATTATTAACTGGCATAGACAAAACATGAATCAATATTAAACAAGATTACAAAGAGAGTTTGTGTGATACACAAACTCAGAGGCGGCCCCCGTCGGAGTCGGATCCCTGTCAGATCCGCTTTGATCTCTCAACGGACGGACAGACAGACAGACAGACGGACAGACAGGCCACACAAAACTAATATACATCTTCCGTGCTTTGATCTCTCAACGTTAGCCTTGTAAAGCCGATGTTCAAGGCAATTGCCACACTTGTTTTATGAGTTGATTACTTTACGAGTAAATACTGGTATGTTACTCGTATGTTGGAACAAAAAAAAATGTGAAAACATGTGCAGTATATTAGATTATTAATTGTCTTAAAGTAGGTTTCATTTATATTGCATACTAATTAGGTTTTTTCTCTTTAAATACTGTTTGCATAAAATATTTTTAAAAATTAGATTTTGAGCTTGTAGAAAAAAAAAAGTAGCCGTTGCATCAGAACTTTGAATGCTCTATATTATCGTGATGTCAGATTTTCATTTTCTCTTCTACTTTCTGAGCACTAAACGGGACGGACGGACAGACGGACAGACAGACAGACAGACAGACAGACAGACAGACGGACAGACAGGCCACACAAAACTAATAGCGTCTTTTCCCCTTTCGGGGGCCGCTAAAAAAGGTAACCAATTTGATAATTGATTACTGGTAATTAATTATTTTGTTTAATAGCAACAAGGGAAACTAATACTTCAGTATTTACTGATATGACTAAATTCCTTGGGTTTATTCCCCTTAAATAATTGTTGACGCCTTTCTCCGACCAACTTGATACTTGAAACAATTATTTATTATACCTAACAACAAAGAATCATGAATCACTAAATAATAATACTTAATTAGTCAATTAATTATTAGTAATTAATTATTTTGTTTGATATCGAATAATGGAAATAACTTGTACATTATGGATACATATAGTTTTAAGGACGGAGTTCTTCCCCTTTGTATAAGCTTCTTTGTTTAGAAAAAAAAAAAAATTTTAAAAAATATTTTACTTTTTGTTTATTTATTGAAGACATAGACATAGACATAAATAAATATAGACTGAGAGTTTTATGAAACGAAAATTTGTGAATTGCAATTGTGTGTACTTTTTTTTATGTCTATAAATTTTGTTTAATCTCTAAGACTGAAGATCATGCAATTTTTTAAATTTTTCATAATTCGGAAATCCGAATTCAATAGATACACCATAATTCAAAGTTATATAAAGTTAATTCCTTTAACCAATCTATATTTATATGTCTATGAAAATAACATAATCTCTCGTCTTAGAGTTTAAACCAAAAAACTCATTTGCCCAAGTGCATTTTCATGACGATATGAAACCAATCACGTTGAATGATCATTTGAAACAATGCCACCCTGACGAAATAGATAAATATTTGAAAATCTTTCAAACACTCAAAGATGAAGCTCAGAAAAGGCTCATAAATCTCTCTTTTTGGCATCATATAGATAAATAACGGTTTGTGAGCGTCTTACAATATCTCTTTACTTGAATACGGAAACCACTCTAGGTAAAACATTGATTTTACCAGTCGTTGTAATTTTAAAAACTGTTTTACACAAACCAACATCTGATATGACTGATATAATTTTTAAAAAGTTTTTTAAGCATCAATACAGTTCAATGGCACATCGGTGGTATGAGTTTTTAAATTAAAAGCTTCTAATGTAATTCTTAGCAAATGACATGTTTGGGATCAGCGACCTCACAGGCTCTGACAGGATGTAGTGATGTGTTCTGCAAACTGCCTAAGGGTCGCCGGCTTCTTGTTTTTCCTCCGGGCTAATTCACGAGACTTTTCCAAAGTTTGGGTATAGCTGCAAGGTTACAGAGGTTTGAATTCATTTTGCCTTCTGCTAGGTGGGTAATGAGCCCTCCCTACTCAAAGTTTAGCGGATTATGAGCCACGCGACGTGGTTCCTTCTGGCCCGCCAAAACGTTGGCACAAATTGGAAAAAATCCCCTCTCCAAAAAAAAAAGTTTGAAAAATATATCTTTACCTACTTTAGGGCTCTTATATTTTTTTCTGGTGGATTGGTGCCATGATCTTTAACGTTTGTGCGTTTATGAACAGGAACTCTCAATGTTGACTCTAGCTGGAACAGAGGACCGAGCTTTACTTTTTTTACGTGGAACATAATAACAATCCAAAATCTCTGTTTTAGAAAGAAAGTTTGGTTGTTTAAACAAAAAATTATCGGCATTATAAAATAAATATTTGGCATCATTGGTTTGAACCATGAATAGAAAAATTAACTATAACTAGAGATTGGAGGATCGATGGGAATATTCACCAATAAAGAAAAAAAATGAGTCTGTTTTAAAAGCACCTACCCTGATGCTAACATTTTAAGTAGAGAAATGAAATCTTATGACGTAAAAAAATAGGCCTATAATCGTCAAATAGGACATGAATGTAGTACTAAATCCAAAGGGTTCTGGTACTTTCAGAAAAATTTCATTTAATTTTTAACTTTTCGGTCATGTGGCCCGCGAGACGAGTGTTCGAAATTCAAATGGCCCGCAGGTCTGTTTACGTTGGGCATCACTGTCGTATAACAACAAATTCCTATATGAAACAATATACATAGCGACGAATGATAGACCTGTCCAAAAAATTTCCATTGTTTTTGGTGATTTTAGTAATACATATTTATTGTTCTTTAAATTAGTTTAAATTTGAATTTCATCAATAAAAAAGATAGATCTCTAGAACTTATAATGCACCTTTAAATTACATTGTCACTCTTTGACTAACTACAATTTAAAAAAAAATGTTGATGATTTTGCAAAAATGCAATATAAGCATGGGGTCTACCGAAAACCAGAAAACATTGCAAGGGATCTACGAGACAAGAAAGTTTGGGTACCACTGCTTTAGAGAATCTTTTCCATGTCTTTATTGATTTCAAGAAAGCTTTCGATCGAGTATGGCACGGGGCACTCTGGGCGACAATGGAAAAATATAACATTAATACAAACATAACCAAAGTTATCCAGAACCTATACAAGAATGCCACTAGTGCGGTGTACTTCAGTAACAATATTGGGGAATGATTCAAAACCACAGTTGGAGTAAGACAAGGCTGCCTCCTTTCACCAACACTCTTTAATATCTTCCTTGAAAGGATAATGGGAGATGCTCTCGAGGGATTCGAAAGTACTGTAAGCATTGGAGGAAGAATAATTACTAACTTGCGCTTCGCAGATGACATTGATGGCCTAGCAGGGACATAAGAAGAACTAGCCAACCTAGTGATGGGCATTGACAAGACTTCCGTAACATATGGCATACAAATAAATGCAGAAAAAAACAAACAAATTATGACCAATAGCTAACATGGTTTTATAAGGGCCATCAGTAGTGGAGGTGAAAAGCTAACTAGCGTTAGCAGCTTCAAATACCTCGGAGCTATTGTCCTTGATGAGGGAACAAAACCCGAACTACTGGTCCGAACAGCACAGTCCACAGCAGCCCTTTCTAAACTTGGGTTAATATGGAAAGACAAAGACTTAGCCCTCGGCACCAAAATCAGACTGATGCGCTCCCTGGTCATGGCCACATTTTTATATGCTTGTGAGTCTTGGACGCTGACTGCAGAGCTAGAGAGGAGGATCCTAGCAATGGAATTGAGATGCTACAGAAGGATCCTACATTTAAAGACCGCATCACAAACCAAGAGATTAGAGACAAGGTTACTGTAGCGATCGGACCCCATGATGACCTGCTAACAACTGTGAAAAAAAACGCAAGCTTAAAATCTATGGCCATATTACAAGATTTGGGGTTCGCAAGGACCTTCCTTCAGGGAACAGTACCAGAAAAAAGAAGAAGAGGCAGACAGAGAAAGCGGTGTGTAGACAGGGCAAAGGATAGAGAGGAATGGAGAAAGACGGTCCACAAGTCTTGCTTGGTGCCCCAACGGTCCACCAGACTATGGGATAGGTAACAGGTAACAGGTAGGAGAACTGGGTAGAGGCGCTCTAAAAATCCCGGTCTTTACGAGGATTCAATACCAGGACCCTCCGGTTTCAAACGCTTTACATCTCAGTCGCCTTGTCTTATGTAAATCACGGATAATAATTAAAAAAAAAACATTTTGATTCAGATAATCTGTATCTAATTATTAAAAGTATACAATCTCTTTTCTTACTCCATAATAATTATCTAACAGAAATAATAGCGCCGTTAAAGTGACCTAATTAAAATTTATGGTAATTTATTTTCTAAAATGTTAAGGAAACATTTTTTGTCTCCCTCTGCAAAAGATTGACAATTTTATGTCTTGTTGTTTACAAAGTCAGATTCCATGGTAGGAATTTTCTAGCATCAAAAACAGAAAGCAATGTATTTTTTTTTTATGGAACTCTCAAAAAGTTATCTTAAAAAAAATTAAAGCAAAGCAATGCTTTTTAAAGTGAATCGTTCCATGCAAGTCCTTTGAATAACGTTTTGCAAATGATTCTTTCAGAATTCAGAAACATAGATTGAGCCGTCAAACATTTCCTAAGTTTAGTGTATACAGGTTATCTGATGCGAAAAGTTCGTCCACTTTGTTGACGATGCAATCGTGCAGTCTTCTGTTATTGTCATATTCACTGTAGTACGAACACACAAGGACTGCGCTCTCACACAGTCGGGACAGGGCAAGACCTGGCGATGAAAGATAAAACTTTACGCGGAAAGTCATTTCAATAAATGCCCTATTTAGTCGTTTACAATCATGTGATCATAAAGTGGATAGAGAATGGGCCTCTTCAGGTACGTTTTGCACACGTGGAGGACTTGAGGGGAAAGGTCATCAATGTCAGAAGAGGCACTCTCTGTGGAGCCCTATTATCCTCATTTTGGGCTATGAAGTGAATGACGCTTCTGCGCACTTATGCAACTTAAAACTATAGCTCTAGTCATCTTTCATTGGCCTTCGACTGAAATTCGTGGGCGAATGAGAAGTGAATAAAATACTGAAATGAATTGAAGTAGTCATTAATTGTGTCCATTTTCACTAGAACTTTAAACTTATTTGTAATCTTGTAATGCTCGTCTGTTATCTCCTCCTGTCCCAATTTCTTGTGTAGACATCTCGATGGAAAGCTTGGCAAACAAAACTAAGTCAAGAATTACAAATTCCTTGTCCACATCGGGATTCAAACTCGATTCCTCCTTCAAGTTACCAGACGGTTTATGCCACTCTGCTACATATCCAGTATATGCTAAATAATATTCAGAGTGTCTCATTCACCTGGCTCTATCTTTGTACCAATGTTATTTAGGATAGAAACTGTAGGTTATATTTTCATATCATTTCTTGAAATGTTCATCGATTTTTCTATTCTAGATTTGACAAGGATTAGTTTGGGAACTTTTATGCATCTCTTCAACATCTTACATATTGTTGTATGTATGCAATTAGTTCCTTTATTGCTATGTATTGATTTCTGAAAGAAGGAAAATGGTAAAGAGTTCCACACACAAAAAAGTACGAGAATATTTCTTCTTGAAAAAAACAAATGATACATTTGTCAACCTCATCATGACAGCATAACAATGAAATCCTACCAGGGCGTGTTTAATTTGTTTATTCTTGAAATAAGTTCCCCCTTTCAGACCTTGTGGTCTATAGGGCAGATGATGTAAAGGTCATCTGATTCTGTGGCCAACGGTTAACGAGGGTATCATGTGGCCAACACAACGACCAACCGCCTTTACGTTTCCGCAACTCATGTCAGGTACCCATTAGAGCTGGATGGACTCAGAGGCGCCCGCAGATCACGAAATTAAAAATCACAGCCTTCGAACCCCGGTTCGGCAGTCAAGCGCTTTACCGCTCAGCCACCGCGCCTCCATATTCTTGAAATGCTAAACAGATATTCATAACATATCTACTAGATTTAATGTTATTTTTATATAAGTAACCATTTTTAAATATGTCAGGCTTACCCTACAATACGGTCTTCGTTTTCAAATAAAGACATTAACGGAACAGGAATTGCAGAAAGATCTATAGCCAGTAGGTTTCTACTTTGAAGTTTAATTAGAATCATGTATTCCTATATTCATCATTGTAATGACCTTCTATATATAATAAAAAAAAACTTGCCAAGGTAATACATTTCTCACCGTTCATTATAAAACTATATCCCTTAAGCCCTATTCCTCACCGCCAGTCAATAGTCTTTATTAATTCAACTTATTTGAATTAAATAAAAAAAAATTGAAATTCTAACCCTATTAATGAATCTTCCAGTCCAGGAGAGTAACATTCTGTATGTGTAGGTTTATATGTGTGTTGAGTGGCAGTCACACATACACACATACAGACATGGTTATTTATGATGTGGCAGTGTGGTATTTCAGTTGAATTCATCTTGTCTGGCTATTGAATTGACACTGAGACGCTAAAGACACTGAAAAGAAAGGCGCCTGAAACATGTCTAACAATGAGACAGCAACGTTTGGAAAGTGGAGGGGTGGCACAGGGCGGAACTTATATAGGAACTGATTCATTGTAAGTGTGTCCATTGTTTGAACCAGTTACTGTTTTGTTTTGTTTTTTGGTTATGCCTTGAATAATTATAATCCATTATTGACGATAAGGATGTTTGGTACCAACGTAGGTAGGTCTGAAGGTAGGTCGGTAGATTTGTCTGAAGGTGGGTCAGTAGGTAGGTCAGAAGGTAGGTCAGTAGGTAGGTTTGAAAATAAGTCAGTGGCTTCGTTAGAAGGTTAGTCAGAGGTCTGAATGTCGCTTAGTAGCTGGGTTTGAATGTAGGTCAGTAGATAGATCTGACGGTAGGTCAGTACATGGGTCTAAATTTAGGTCAGTAGATAGGTTTGAAGGTAGGTCAGTAGATAGGTCTGAATGTAGGTCAGTAGTTAGGTTGAAAGTCCTAGAACAAAACCTTCTTCAAGATTGCAGACAATGTCGGAAGGCAAGATTTTAACCAGGGACTATTGTTACAAATTTGAACCATTTTATCTTCATTGCCACAAAGCAGAAGTGCTACAAATGCAGTCAAAGTTACAAATAGGGGGCCTACTACTTATCTACAAATTATTAGCACACTCAAGATAATAATAAAATTAGTAGTAGTAATAAAGAAAGAGGCAATAGTAATGATAAATGATAATTATAATAATTACCTACGATAACGCAACTTTTCGACCACCCGATACACGAACGGTGAAAGGATAAACCAAGCACCTGACTACACTTCAAACCATCAATACAGGCGACAGTCGTATTGCAGAAATAGCATAGCACACGACTAGACAAAGCGTCAGATTTGTTAATCATTCAATCGTTTTAACGTACTCCCCCCCCCCAAACTTTTTTTATTAGTTTTGTGCTGTCCGTCTGTCTGTCACGTTTAGCTCTCAAAAATTAAAGAAGTTATTTAAAATATGATTCACCATCGTCTCTTTCCTATCTTGCTAAAATAGATTTTAACTTCAACTCTTTTTTTCAAAAAGACAAACTTTTTTATAATATTAAATATAACTTTTTATCATACATATAGGCCTACAAAATTTTCAAAACAAAATGTTAAAAAGTTTTGAGATTTGTTTAAATGTCAGACTTGTCTTTAGAAATGAAAATTGTTACCTGCCAAACAATACTTCAGGACGACATATAATGTAGTTATGTAGACGGGCAGTTTTCAAACTCAAAACCATTGGGATGATAGTTCCAAGCGCATACTATATGACCATCCTTTTAGACCAAGGCCCTCCCGCGACGTGAACGGCCTTGTTTTCGATTTTCTCTTTTCGGCTTCCAGTTTATGTCTGACATTGGTAAACGTGTTTCGTCTATCTAGGGCTATGTCCGCGCATCTCATACGACGTTCCGTCACCAGTTCACTGGCTGCCTAGTCATGCGGTCTGCGCTCTGGACTGTCGTTCTTACTTATCGATGGTCCCGGGTTCAAACCCTGCCAAATCCCTCCCCCAGTCGCTCTGCGGGAGGTTTGGACTATGGAGTAAATTATCTTCAACTCTGAATGAACATCCAGAGCATGGAAAACATTTTACAAACATTTTACTTAAGGGAGGGGGGCGTGTGGCCGAGCAGGAAAGGACTTCCCAGGGTACGCTACTCTGCCTCAACGTGGCACTCGGTTGGAAGCGACCGCTAGAGGAAGTGATTAGGCGAAAAGAGTAGCTACACAAGACTCCCATGAACGTGTCTGAAGGAATGCGAGAACTTGAAAAGAGTAGCTACACAAGACTCCCATGAACGTGTCTGAAGGAATGCGAGAACTTGAAAAGAGTAGCTACACAAGACTCCCATGAACGTGTCTAAAGGAATGCGAGAACTTGAAAAGAGTAGCTACACGAGACTCCCATGAACGTGTCTGAAGGAATGCGAGAACTTGAAAAGAGTAGCTACACGAGACTCCCATGAACGTGTCTGAAGGAATGCGAGATCTTGAAAAGAGTAGCTACACAAGACTCCCATGAACGTGTCTAAAGGAATGCGAGAGCTTTGCCGTTGCACAGTATGGATTTGTAAAAAAAAAAAAAAACTTCCAGGACCCTGTTGATAATCCAAGCGCCGTTCCTCAAGAGACCGTTACACTAATGGCGAGTCCTGCACGGTTAGCGGGGATTCCCGGTGTACTCGGCATTCCACCATGTATTCTAATCCGTGCGCCCAGAGTGCAAGACACATTGGAAATAGCAGTGTTTTATATAGACGTTACTTGGATCTCTTCCAGATAGAGAGCTTGCAAGCGGCTCAACTCTTTTGACAATCAAACGGAAAGGACTTCTCTAGTTGTTGTAAGATCTCCGTATATTGTTTCTAGGATCCTTCTTAGCCATCTTTTTATAGTTATACTTTATGGACTTAGTTGTATCCTTCTTAGCCATCTTTTTATAGTTATACTTTATGGACCTAGTTGTATCCTTCTTAGCCATCTTTTTATAGTTATACTTTATGGAC
>JADKLZ010005243.1:17068730-17081338 GCA_021533235.1 Biomphalaria straminea
ACACCCAATCACGTATTTTTGTACACGTTATTTCTGTCACACCCAATCACGGATTAAGCTGAAATTTTGCACAACTATTTCTTTTACCTTACAACACACGAATCGATTTTTAAAAAAAAAAAATAGCTAATAAGTTAATTAACTATTGGTTATTTTTGTTTGTTTGGTATCTTCAACAAGGGAAAGAAATCGTACTTGAGAGATGTTGTGGTAAAAGCTGAATTAGTCCCCCTGAGAACTCTTGAGCCATGAGTGAACATTTTACTATGCAAAAAAAAAAAAAAAAACGATCATGTAAACATTCACAATATACCCCATGTTCCCCCCTCCTTTCACAACTATTACAGACGAGTGATAGAGTGATATGATCGTAGCGCATTCAGAAAGCTAAACAAAAAAAAAACGTTAAAAATATTTCTAATCGAAGATTTATTATCTAGGTCTACAACGTGTAAAACCACAAGACTGATCCAAACAAATTGATACAATTACACTAAATAAAAACTTTTTTTGTTTCGTTAGTTTTGTTTTTGTTGCCCAATTATCAGTTTTACTTCTAATAAATTCCGAATATAGCCCGTGGTATTTAGAGTTGGCATTTTGAACTTTACCTGTGTGATGAGAACCTGGCTAATAGTTTTTTAACTCCTCAAAGTGTCAACTACACTTTCTTCGGTGCACAATTAGATCTATTAAAGGTTAGGAAATGCAAATTTGGCCACGGTGCATGTGTGCACCTGTGTCACAAGGGCTTCCATTACCACCCCACCTCCACCAGAACTGACCTCATGATTTCTGCGGTAAAAACAATGCCAATGATCCGCATTGCAACGTACGTGTTCAAATAACTTGTTCGCCTCTAGGTCACTCTAGCACCCCACCAGTACTGACCTCATGATTTCTGCTGTAAAAACAATGCCAATGATCCGCATTGCAACGTACGTGTTTAAATAACTTGTTCGCCTCTAGGTCACTCTAGCACCCCACCAGAACTGACCTCATGATTTCTGCTGTAAAAACAATGCCAATGATCCGCATTGCAACGTACGTGTTTAAATAACTTGTTCGCCTCTAGGTCACTCTAGCACCCCACCAGAACTGACCTCATGATTTGTGCTGTAAAAACAAAGCCAATGATCTGCATTGCAACGTACGTGTTTAAATAACTTGTTGTTCGCCTCTAGGTCACTCTAGGACCCCACCAGAACTGACCTCATGATTTGTGCTGTAAAAACAAAGCCAATGATCTGCATTGCAACGTACGTGTTTAAATAACTTGTTGTTCGCCTCTAGGTCACTCTAGGACCCAAGAAGTCCACGTCAGTCATGCATCACATTTTAATGTGAAGTGTAAACTGTACACTAATGCTTGCCTGATCAATTTCACAGAGCGCAAGGTCTAAAAGGAAGTAACACTTTAATAATTAGACAGGAAAATCAGAGGGTTCCAGATGTCGATATTATAGAAATAGATTTATGTTCCAAATTTTTTTTTCTTGGTTATTTAGCAGAATGAAAGAGAAAAAATATAGATTTCAGTGTGTACAAAATGCTTGCCTGATCAATAGTTTCAGAGACCGCAAGTTCTAAAGGGGAGTAACATTTGTATAACTAGACAGAAAAATCAGAGGGTTCCAGATGTCGATATTATAGAAATAGATCTATTTTTGAATATTTTTTTCGTGGTTATTTTGCAGAATAAAATAGAAAAAAAATAGGAATAGTGTGACTAAAACTGTTAAGTTAACTACGCTACGTGCTTCTAGGCTCTGACAACCAGTCTAACTCTTGGCCTTCAGGTGTGGCTCAGAATTGGTCCCAATGAAAATTTTTTATCACTGACAGAAATAGGGACAAAGTTGAGCAACTGGCACCTAAACCTGTATAAGAGGTTCGTTAATCATCATCAGCTACCAACCTAGGAGAAGGTTAACTCTATCCCCCAAACATGGGAAAGGCTTCGGGAGTCAACACTGAAAAAAAAATCTCAGGAGCCGGCAACTTGAAGAACACTATGCTACACCTTGGCAGAAACTTCGACGCCGCTGATCCCAAACAGTGTCGGGTATGTGCTGTTTCTTAGATGACATCAGCTGAGTGGAGAGAGACATCGCTCAAACCGGAGCTCACGCCCAGGATTTCATCTCATTTCTATGAGATAGGACTTTCAGATGGTCCTTCAGAAATAAAGATTATTATTTCTTTGAGATGAACCAAAGACTTGAGCAATACTGAAAGAGACCAACACGCCTGATATCAAGCACAATGGACACTGCTCACAATTTTACTTTCATTACTTTGTATTTATCATTTAAAATAGAAATAGCGTAAGATATCTATATTTATAATTCTCTTCATGGCTAAACAGTTTGGACGAGAAGAAGAAGTAAAGGAAAAATCACTGTTTTATTTCTGTGGATATGGTTACCGCACGAAAAAAAAGGGGGGCGGGGAGAACAAGTAGTACTCACAAAATAGCAGGGCCAGACCGTTGTAGCCGAAAATGATCACAAGTAATCTACTATGTAGTAACTTTCGAGGCGACAGAGAGCACGGCTAAAACAAAAAGAGGGGTGGTCTGCTGTAGACTAGTCTGTCGTGTGCTCAAAATTTAATTTTCCTTAAAGATATATTTATTTCAATATGTTCTTCTTTTTTTTTTTTAAATTGCCGGGAGCCCGAAGTTCAACTTCAAGCGAGTAAAACAATGTACGCCATAATTTCTAACAGGAGCAGCTTTTAATAGGTTGATAAGTAATAACACTAAACATTGTGCACCATTATTTATTTATTCAAATATAAAGTTACAATGTTAGAATCCCACGATAAAAAAAATTGCATCACTTTAATGTGTCTACCGTTCTACGTGTTACACAGTCTATTCGCCTAGTAGTTGATAAGATAATGTAAATGCTGGTAGCTTAAGAAAGCAAAACAAAAGATATAATATTATGCAATATGTAACTATCTATTTCTTTGAGCTCGGCATAAAATGCACATTATATAGTACACAAATATCATTACAAACTGTTAATGATGTAACAAGCTATTGTTAATCTAAGAATTAATAGGAAGGGGTTTAGAATGAGATTTTCCCACGTTCTTTTATTTTCTTTAAGAACATTTTCTTTTTTTTTTCAGACATGCCAGGATTGGTTTACCTGCCCGTGTTATAGCCTGCCACAATAGGTAATGTTGCAGGTAGCCGTTCGGGCTACATAAATAAGTCTATTGTCCTGTAGTTGGCGGTTGTCTTTTGTATGCGTGTGTTCTGTGGAAAGAAGGAGAGAGTGACAGAGACTAACATAGGACCAAAACCTGATCGCGGTTGGAATCAATGACAGTTTTATTCAGAAACATTTTGACCTATTGTTGTTCATTTTGTTGTCAATTCTTATGTATGCAGGAAGTAGTTTTTGGAGCATACCGCTTTTGTATCCTGGAGTCAATTCAAGTAATAAAAACGCGTAATCCCTGAGAGTTACGGGAATGAGTGCTGTGCTATCTAGGACTAAAAGAAAACAAGGGATTCTCCACGCCCTGCTGCCTGGCGCCCGCGTGGACAAGAACACCAACAAAATTCTGGTCCACACTGGCACCTCCAATGAGATCATCAAGTTCAATGTTGGGGGCAGCATCTTTGAGACGTACAAGTCAACTCTCAGGTAATGGAACTGTGTCAATTGCCTATGTTACTAGTAACTTTTTTTGTCTTTCTGTACCGAGCTATTTTACAATTGGCCACGTGCGTTAAACTACACGTTTCTAGATCGAATTGCAATTTGTGCTTAGGTTAGGATTTCTTGTTAAACGCAAAGCCAATACTTTAAAACAAAAAACAGGAATGTGTGGATGGGTAGGGGAATCCACACAAAATAGAAAAAAAATTAAAGATAAGAGTATGTGTTTAACACAAACTCGGAGGTGACCCTGCTAAAAAAAAAATAAAACAATATGTGCTATAACATTCATTTAATTAATGACCACCATACGTTTGTTTGCTGGTCTCACGCTAGCCAATCTATTTTAAACATTTTAAAGTCATTATTGTTTACATGTATACATTAGTCTTTTTATGAAAATGAAAGAAGCAACTATTTTTACATAGCATTTGTCTAGTTTTAAGGGACTTCTGTATATGTCGAAGCTTTAAATAAGTTTTAAAAAACAGTAGATAACTATACAATCCTCTAATTTATACTTTTATACACACCTCACTAGCAGAGTGGCTAGAGAGTCGGCTTGAGGGGGTGGTGGCCTGAGTCATGAGTTTGAATTCAGGTCGTTTCCCTTTTTTTAACAACTGCTTTTAAAAACGATAAAGGTTAAAGTCATCCAGATATTCTTTTTTTTTTCTAACCCCTCCCCCTATTTTCCCAACTGGTCCAGATAAGTGAGAGGATCAGATAAGTGAGAGGATCAGATAAGTGAGAGGATCAGATGAGAGGATCAGATAAGTGAGAGGATCAGATTGTATTGAGAAAGCTAAAAGCATGAAAAAGTGCTAAACAAAAACGATTGATAAAAATATTTCAGATTAATTGTTGTTGGTCTAGACTACTCTAGACCTATTACAAATATAATGACATGACTAACGATACAATTGCACCTAATATATAAGCTGTCTCGTTGTTTTTTTAAAGTTTTTTTTTTAATATATTTGTCTTGTTTTGTGAATATTGACGTGTGTCTATAAAAGTTACATTTTTAGGCAAACAAAGTAGGACCTACATTGTGATCATCAACTATGGAAACATAAAGTGTCACTCCAACATTGTCGACAACAGAGTAAACAATACATGACACGAGATTGTAAACAATTGTGTACATTATTTGTGACACGAGATTGTAAACAATTTTGTTATGCATAGTCATTCCTTTTATCAACATTAAAAAAAATTACAGAGAGTTAGATTTTGTTCCTAAACAATTTCATATTTCCCCCACACTTTAAGACTAGACCATGCGAGATTGTTGAAGGTAACATGTAGCTTGTACAGGAGTTTATCTAACATCTAGATCTAGAGACACAGCTTAAGGATATAAATGTAATTCATTTTCAAATGCTTTTTTTTTTTGAATATACAAAACAGCAATTATCAAGTGGTGTAACTAGGACTTTGCCATCATTTTGGGGGTGGGGGGGTGACCTCTTGTGGGACCCTGCATTTTGCATAATATTTAATATGTAATGTAAAAAAAACTCATTTGGTGGCCTCCTCAAGTGGAAGCCCGGGGGATTTTCAAACTCTCCCCTCCCCCACTCGAGCTATGCCACTGCAATTATCCAATATTGTTTTTTTTTACATGTAGATTAGTGTGTCTCTCTTTACAAAGTGTATACGGGCTTACCAATAAATGACTTCTAACTTTATCGAAACATCAACCCTACGGAAAGCGGATTTAGATATGGATATAAAGTTTAACACTTTTAGCAATGTGTTGCATACTATATTTTTATCCTACAACGTACAAGGTGAGGAAGAGAGTCTGTCTTTCACGAACTCAGAGGTGGCTCAGTCTTACTCGTACCCTGTGGTAGGTAGAAACCACAAATAACGCCCATGATCTTACTTTTAAATTAAAACAAAATGATACGCTTTTGGTACACTATCAATATTCGTTGTACCCCTGTATACCATGCTGGAGCCTATTGTGACGATGGAATAAAGTGGCTAATACATCTTCATATTTTCAGAAACTTTTGTCCGATGACCCAAAATTCCACCATGCTGTTTACATGACGACAGAACAGAAATCCTTTTTTACGAAACAAAATATTTTTTAATTCTTAAGTTCAAATCCTTAAGAGATTGAAACACACTTGAAACATACAGACTACATTATTATTATAGCTTTTATATAGCGCTACTTTCATGCATGCTCAGAGCGCTTTGGTCCAATCTCATTTGTGGACCAGTGGGGGGGGGGAGGGGGTATCTAGGAGTTGGTTTCCCATGCTGCCTTTGGGCGCTCAGTAAACACAACTCTGCCCGAGTCGGGTGTCGAACCTCGAGCCCCCTTCTAGGTAGCCAAGCAAGCCAAGCTCAAGCCGCACTTAGCCTCTCGACCACGCTTCCCACATCATAAAAGTAGACTTAAAATGTTATATGAAACTATTTGACCAACCCCGCTAACTAGATCTATCTTCCCTTGAAGGCCTATACCCTTACTAAAATTTGTTTCTTGAATAGCATTGGGGAAAAAAACTAGAACTCTATTTTTAAGATTTTGTTTTTTTTTTTTTTTTAGTAGGCCTACTATGGTAAATGCATGTGGCTATTTTGAGTAGAATGAGAATTGTATTTCATCTTCTTGAGCTAACGTGTAGTAATCAACATGCATACTATAAAACATGAGACCTTGCCGCATACATTACGTGACTTCTTCTGTATATTTATAGTGATTATATAGAAACAAATTAATATATGAGCTTACGAAAAAAGCTTGTTTTAAAATGGTTTTTATGAATATGCATACAATTTGCATACTTCACTTACAAAAACAAAAGGATAGACCTAATTTTTCGGAAGACCAAAAAGTAGCCTTTGCGAGCTTGAGGACAACTTTAGTTTTTTTATTGTATATGACAGACTTACTGCGTAAACACTATTCCCTTCTGAGGCCCATTAAAAAAAACACTAATAGAAACTTAAACAACATAACATGTTTCAAAATGGCTTGACCTACAGCATGCAAGCTGTGATAGAGGAACGGTTTTGTCAAGGAGTGCTCCTCGGTATAATTAGCAACGGAACAAAAGAAAATTCCCACTGAAGACCAAAATAAATGTCGTTTGTTTCCCTTTAACTTGCTACACCCGTTATAGTTATGCCCCTTGAGACTTCTAAGCATTTTAAAAATAAATACAAACAGAACACTGACAGTATATTACTGACACAAAAACATAAACGTTTTATGCCATTATAGTATGTCTATATAAAGAGTAGATTTAAAAAGTTTTTAAAATGTTAAGCATTGATTTGTTGAGTGCACAAACCTATATATATATTGTATCTATAGGTCTATGGTTGAGTGTTGTGAACCTGGCATGCTAAATAGTCAGTCCCCATTTAACAGAAGTTCATTCAAACGTCAGGCATCAGTGATGCAGTTACAGAAAGTGTTTTTGTATTCAGTTTAAACTAAGATTTTAACTTATGTTGTTGTTTTTTTATTTCCTCTGGTGTGTGTATATCTAGAATCTAAGCTCTGCCTACATCAGTGAAGGGCAAACTACGTCCACGAGGGCCAACTCTGACCCACTGAGAGGCTTAATCTGGCTCGCTACTTGGTTTGCAGCAATGAATTAAAAAATACTAACACACGTGTTGCTTCTTTCTCTTTACTGTGCACGTTTGTCAAACATTGGAACTCTTAAGTCGCCGAATACAAAAAGTAGAGCTGCTTTTAAATGTTGCGTTTTTAAGAAAACTGGAGGTGGAAGTATTTTTTTTTTTATAAAGTGCACAAACCACATTTCACGAGGTTCAATTCACTGACTGATGTGGAGGAAGACAGGAATTATGATGAAAACTTCTAAACTTGAAATAATTTGATAGAAGATTCCAATGGTCTTAACGAAATTCAGTTGACCAAATTTAATATCAGAACTTGTGCATTGTTTACATCTGAATTTAGATCTGTATTATAGGATCCCAAGATGTGGGTAACTTATGAAATGGAATAATTTGATAATTTCAATAATGAAACTTTCAAAAGACTCTCTATAAATAGATTGAAATATGAACATTTTAGTTCACTCCTAAGAATAACTACTTTGTAATTTGAACAAAATTCATTATATCTAAAAATTAAATTTATCAATTAATTTTTTTTATATTTAAGCCCGCAAAATATCTTTTTTTTTTAGTTTTTGGCCCGCTCCTAAAAACTTTAGCCTATCAAGGTCTAGAAGTACACTTGGTAGAGGGAAAACGCGTTTTATTGGGGGTTTCAATGGTAACAAGTACTAGAGAAGTTTCCAGAAATGAAAAGTCTTATTCAGAAGTATCTGGGATAGAGAAGTGAGTCAATGTCTTCATTTTATCTCGACACTGAGTTGAAAAAAGCAGCCTTAGGAAACGTCAAAATTAACACAAGTAACGAAACAAAATTGTGTTTTTTCTTCCGATGAAACATTCTGTCTAGTGTTCAAACGATTAGCCGTAATCTCGTGTTTCTGTTTCGTTGTTCCATATATTTTTGTTTTCTTTCAGTGCCGTCCCGAAAAGCCCTCTTTCTAGTGATAAATTTCTGTCCAAACACTTCCGAGAGAGCCACAGGGACTACTTCTTTGACAGAGACCCGGCCATATTCCATTGCGTCTTGAACTACTTTCGCACGGGGGAGCTACACCTGCCGACCTCAGTGTGCGGCCCTGTCGTACGCTCGGAGCTGGAGTTCTGGGGAGTGGATGAAGTGGACATTGAGGAATGCTGCTGGAGCAGGTACGCCACCTGGGCTACGACGCTGCAGGTTAGATATGAATTCAAACATTTACTGAGGAGTTTGAAGAGGGCCGCGAGGTGATTAAGTGCTTGGTCTCCGTGGCTGATTGAGTTCGAATCACGAATAAGTACGGTTAAAGGCGGTAGTTTTAAAGTCGGTATTTTTTTAGGATTCTAGTATTGACGTATAGACTATAGCTGGGGGTCCCTAAAAATGTTCGAGTGAGTGGTTATAAATAATAAAGATTTTAAATTAAAGATGTGTTATTACACTATATATAATTCTTAAATGTAAATTAATGTAAACCTTTATTTATCCTTAAACCCTATTTGACACTGATATTTAGTATCTGGATTTATAAACGGCCCCATCACTCCAAAAACTTAGGGCCTTACTTAAATCCACTACTGAACCACAGAAACAAATGGCCTATATAATATAACCATTCTTCGCAATGTCTTAAATGAAAACTTGTTAAAATCGTATTATTTCTACAAATAAGACAACATAAGTTATGAACAACATTTATTTCTTATCTTATTTGTTACAGACGTTACTTCAAAAAAAGAAGATGATTACGTCCTACGCGTGAACGCGTCATTTATCTCTTGTTTTCTCTAATGTGTTAGCTCTGAATAGGATTATTCTTCCTTAGGATCTTCGCAAACTGGAAGAAGACAGAAAAAATAATCTCCAGTTAGGAGAGTATCCAGAGAAAGATAACTCGTCTTGTTTCAGAGAAGTGCGTCGTAAAGCCTGGAGATTTTTTGCTCAACCCTCTTCGTCCCTACCTGCAAAGGTGCGCTTATGTTTTCTTTACATCTAAGTCATAATAGAGACTACCATTTGGTAGCATAGAAACATTAGACTCTAGACAGAGCAGGAATTGAAACACGCATACAAGTATACATACATACAAGCTTTACATAAATAGTAGGCCTAATTAGTTAGATCTATATAGGTTACCGGCAAAGTGCGAAATCCGGCATTCTACATATTTGTAATAGTTCAATATTCAGACACATTCATGAACGTATACATACATATATTTTCACACACACATCATATATATTTATATATTTTTATTTGTATACACCCATATGTAAATTAGATAGATATATAGATAGATAGAGAGAGAGAGAGAGAGAGGTAGATAGATAGATAGATAGATAGATAGATAGATAGATAGATAGATAGATAGATAGATAGATAGATAGATAGACAGACAGACAGACAGACAGACAGACACTAAAGATACTATTGTTGCCTCTCTCTACACAGATTTACTGCTGCACTTCCCTCTCTGTCATTTTCTTGAGTATTTTCTCTTTCTGTGCAAACACCCACGAAGCCTTTCAAGTTAAGGAGATCTCTTACCTGGATTCCTCTGACACACCTGTAAATTCTACTCAGTCAGTAGGTAAGTATATTTACTGCGAATATATAGTGAAATATTTCACAATACAATGATACAATGTGAAACATACTTCTGTTTCGTCATTTTTTTAGCGGCCCCCGTAAGGGAAAAAGCCGCAATTAGGTTTGTGCAAAATGTCCGTCTGTCACACACAAATCTCGAAAACTAAAAGATAAATGAAAAATATTTCATCATACTGTAATAACTTCAGAGAAGGCAACTCAACGAGACATAAGATGTTTATTAACATGACATGACAGTTACATAAAACAACATCTTCATTTAGCACTGTTTCTCCATCTTGGCTTTCAACGTGGGCGGAAGACGTTATTCTCACATGTCAACATTCTGTTCTAGTCCGTTCACTATAGGTGCGCACCTGTGCACTAGCCTGAATGATGGTGCGCAAGTCAGAGTCATTACATTGCCCCCGTCTTAGCACTTTTCGTCCCGAAAAGAAACACTGCAGCTGAAGTTTAACAGTTCAGGTGGAGGTCGATCAGTGGGAGCCACAGGCGGTAGGTAGGGTGTTCCCCACAAAGCCACCCGCATTGTTTTCTTCCAGTGCCGCTTTCTCTTTCTCCAGTTGACCAGGCTGTTGTTGAGACGATGACGTGGCCGTTTGACACACAGAGAAATAGTGTCGAGCCCTGTTTTCGTCAGCACAGTCGTTGATCGGACACGCCGTTTCAGCAGACCCTCCCGACAGACGCCTCTCATGGTAGTTGCAGGTTCACATGCAACCACGTTGCAAACAAAGTCCGATATACCGCATTCATCCACAACTAACAGTCTCACGTCCAGAATATAGGTCTCCTCAAGTTCAAGTGGAAGATGTCTTCCTCTTGACAGCTCAGATTTAGAGTGGGTTGACTGACATTCATCCATGCCAATGTCGATGATGATAGTAGAAGTAGACATGTCTTGTTGATGGTTTTCTTGGCATCCACATTCCCTGTGTGATGCGTCGCACGTACAGTTCATGCCAAACCTCTGGATAGAATTGTCAAGCTTCGAATTTCTCTCATGAGCACCGGCAGATAGGCAGAGGTCTTTAAGGTCCATAGCAACATGCTTGGACGCAGACCCAACGTTGTCTTGGTCTGTCCGGCTCATTGAGGTACTCGTTGCAGTTAAATCAGGAAAAAACGTTTCAGGCACATAACAGACTTCAGCTCCTTCATTCATCTCTTTCCTTTCGACTCGGTATATCCCAGTGAGATCGTCGCAGCAATCGTTGTCAAGTTCCTCGCCTTGAAAGTCACTCCCGTCAGACTTGCTCACATCACAGTCACAGACAGCGCTCCAATCCCCAGCGCCTACATCACCACTGTTTGTGCAGCCACAGTCCTGACCAGGCAGCTGCCCTTTCACAAACGAGTTTATGCCTTCTTTCGGTTGCGACACCACACTTTGGTCTATTTGTTCTTCCACTTCCAATACACTTTCATCTACATTCAACATTATATCCCTGCTCATGTTCCTCATCATGATCCTTATCGTGTTCAATTGTTCCGTAAATGCATCCCCACACTCCTGGATCTTGTCAAAGACATCCACAATCCCAGGTTCAACTTCGAATTGGTAGGTCTCCGGATCTTCATATTCCTCAATCAATGCTTGCCGCAGACGAGCCGTAATCCTTTCCTTGCCACCGAAGGGTTTTAAATCTCGGTCCCGAAGCTCTTGTCTCAGCTGTGTAATTGAGAGCTGATGTAATAGCTTCGAATATGTCATTGTAATCAAAGCCTACCTCCCCTCGTTGAGTTGCCTATAATCCTCACTTCTGACGCCAATGTAATAACTTCAAGTGAAGGCAACTCAACGAGACATAAGATGTTTATTAACATGACATGACAGTTACATAAAACAACATCTTCATTTAGCACTGTTTCTCCATCTTGGCTTTCAACGTGGGCGGAAGACGTTATTCTCACATGTCAACATTCTGTTCTAGTCCGTTCACTATAGGTGCGCACCTGTGCACTAGCCTGAATGATGGTGCGCAAGTCAGAGTCATTACAATACGTTGTGGCTTGTAAAGTTTAGGTGCATTGGTTACTTTTTGTTTTCTAAAAGCAAACCGTTTATTGATATAATTAATTATGCAAGCGATGTTTTCATAAAAATGCATGACAAAAAAATGTGTACACGACAAAAGAAACAATGTCAAGGGAGCTAGATTAAACTTTGATGTTGCCAACTTGACCTAAATAAAAAACTACAAACGGGAGAGCTTACAAAATTTTATTCTGCAGTGCTATAAAGTAGACAAAACTAATAATATAACTTTGAAAAAAAAAACTTTTAACACTTCCTTTATTCTCTGTACCGGAAGTACGGAATAGCTTGCTATTTATAGATTTGCCTGTTTGAAAATCTCCAAAAATTCAATCCTACTGAATAGATTCCGTGATACTTATTACTTAGGACCATAGACTATATATATGCTTAGGATAGAATTGTAACGTCCATGAACACCCGTTGTTAGTTCTGCGTCCTTCTGTCTGTTTGTCCGTCAATCTGTTACTTCATCACAGAATCTAATAGCACTATTGAAAATTCGCCCTTTTTTAGAGTGAAGAGTGTGCTAAGAATAGATACAGCGGATAATATTCTTCTGAACAGAGGAACTTCTTCTTTCTAATTGTCATAAGAGTTGACTCTTGGAACTCTAGAAGCCGTTTGCCTAACACATCAAGGAAACATCTAATATCCCTGCTCTGTACCACATCAAGGA
>JADKLZ010005243.1:17097319-17119295 GCA_021533235.1 Biomphalaria straminea
GAAGATATCGTGAGTCAACAAGAAGTGAAATTATAATCTTGTAGCAGATATTATTAGCTATATATTTAGATACGTTTTAAAGATTTTGTACCTTGCGATTTTTTTTAAAACGCATTTGAAAAAAAATTGTTTCAGGCGATTTTGATCCCACTTTTAAAATATTTTGTTTTTTTGCCATCACATCGCCGCCATTTTATCCACGCCTCTCTAACATTACTTGTAGATCTAGACCCGATCATTTGTTTATTTCATCGATATTTGCATTTTAAACAACTAAAGTTCATAAATATAAATTAAATTCGATTTGTGAGCTAGAAATTTACTACGAATGCGAGATCAACTATTAAATTTCTTATTTAATAAGTAGATTTTTTCCTCCACGAAACTCAATTCCAATTTTTTACTTTTTAAGCGGTGGGTCACAGTGGGCGTGTCTTGTCAGTTCTCGCGAAAGCCCTCTTGTATCAGTTCGTCTGTGACAACCAGTGTTAGTGAAAAACGACACAAAAAAATTCATAACTTTCTAACTGTTAAACATACAGTCATAATTTATATACCATTGGAAAGTTCTTTTAAAGTATTTTAAGGATGTACTAACGAAAAATTGTTTTTTCAAAGATAAATATTTTTTTTCACCTCCCTACATAGACTTAGACTTATTAGACTTAGTTAGAGTAGAGTTACTCAGTTAGACTTAGTAGAAGTTAGATAGATCTAATTAGTCTTACTCACTCTTAGTCTAACTTAGTAAAAACTTAGTTAGAGACTAGAGTCATAGTTTCATAGTCAATGAAGTCATAATGATAGAGACATGGACATGGCCACTATCCGCACCGCAGTACTGACTCTGAGTATTCCGGATTTCCGCACCCTGAATCAATGCCAACTAAACATCAAATCTGCTTTACTTTCGGTTGTTTGATAAACCAAACTAAATTCATAGAAAGACATATCTAAATACATATCTATTAGATCATAGATGAAATTTACCTTTTTCTTTTTTGACACTGACAGATATTTTTTCTTCATTTAACCACCACTCGTCATCCAAATCGTCCGCCATTTTGACGCAGCTAAGAAGCCGTGTTGACGCATAAGATATTTTTAAGGTAATTTCTACAATAAATAGATTATAAGAACATTTAAATAAATAGTTTTAGAAGCAAAGAAAATTCAAAGATAATTAATTACAGATTAGTACTTTTAATATTAAAATAAGAAAAATTGTTTTAGTTCGAAACTAAACTTATTTTCAAAATGAAAGCAATCATCGCTTCCTGTAAAAATATACTCTCCTGTCGTTTGTATAAATAGATCTAATAGATCTAGGTCTGTGATTCTAGCATTTAGATCAGTGGTTCCCAAACTTTTTTGTCTCGTGGACCCCTTGACATGTTTTCTGGTTTTTCCGTGGACCCCCTGTTTAAGTTATATTGAATTTTTTGAAAATTCATCAATTTCAAATTACGCATTTTGTTTAAATAATTTCAAAACCAGTGACATGAGGAGTGAAAAAGTAATTTAAAACTACATTTTAAGTTAAATTCATTTTTTTACAATAAATTTATTAACAAAATTGAAATTTTAACCCATTATGTAACAGTTAATATGTATCGTTTATTATCACTAAACACATTGAAAACTTTTTGTTTTTAAAGGTTTGCAAGGTCGATTTCCATTGCTACGGAGATTATTTTTCATATAGAGATTTGCTGTTTAGTAAAAGGTTTCACAAAGAGCTGTTTTACGTGGATTTCTTGAGCCATAATAATTTGAATAAAAAAAATACATCATTACCAGACAAGGTTGACTCGGCCAGCTGTATAGAGAAATATATTGTTTGCAGAAATATGTTGTTTGCAAAGACTTACATTAGAAGAAAGAAATATTTATCTATATTCAAACAGAGCTCAAGAATTTAGTGAACTGTTCTACAATACCATTGCCCTAACAGAGTTTTCATGGATTGTTCTCAGAAAGCCACCACAAACGAAGGAGCTGGAATACTTATTGAATGACCCAATGGAGAAAAAATAATTTAAAAATCAAGATAATTATAACTAATGAGCTCTATGACAACCACAGAGAAGAAATAGGAGCACTGCATCATAAAAAATGGAACATTAACACTCTCTTGTTTGACAAGGAAGCAATGAAGTTCAATTTCAAATACTTAAAAGTCTATACAGTCTATATTTCTTTTTGTTAAAGTTATAACTAGACAAAACTACACTATGCAAATATAGTTATTAAATTAAATAAAACAATTTTTCACACATACATCACGCACTCCTTTGTGCTGAGAATTACTTTTGCTGTAATTTGGTCCTCTCCTGGTGCTTTGTAATTAAACTGATGAATGTTCTTGTCATTTTCTCTTCGCTTTTGAGCAAGTAATTGCGTATTTAGTTTCTCATAACTGCGTTGATAACAAATTGAAGATATTCTTGCAATCAAGATCTACTACGGCTCCATTTGTTGCTACTGATATAATAGTTACAGGGTTTGCTTTTTCTTCAAACGATTCTTTCAAAATATCAAATTCTAAGCAAATATCAGATGCAGGTTTGTGTACAAATAGTTTTAAAAACTTCTAAATCTGGCTAAATCATTCATTTTTTTCGCCAATTGTATATCATTTTCATAATTTTGCAAGATATTTTAAAACACAGCAAACCATTATATTTTCCTTAAAATTTGAAAAAAAAAATTTTGTAAATTATAGATTTTTTCTGAACTCTATCTTAGAATGTTCAATAGTTTTTCAAATTTTATCAGGGTGGCTTTGTCTCCAACGATCCTCCAGCTTAAGTGGTTTCATGGTGAAATAAAGTATAAATAATGTATATTTGTATGATGTAATAGGTGATTCCATTAATGTGAGATTTATATCAAACTCAATTCCTTCTTAAATGAGATCCACTCTCGTGAACCCCCATTTGGATGTCATGGACCCCCAATTATTTTTTTCACTTTCGTGGACCCCCTCGAAGTCCTCGTGGACCCCTGGGGGTCCATATGGACCACTTTGGGAATCACTGATTTAGATCTACAATCTATATTAGAGTTTTAGACTTATTAGTATATAGATCTAAACTACATCTATATAGATCTAGATTAACATAACTACTCATCATCTCATAGCTAGAGTACTAGGAGAGTCTACACTGGAGTCGAGTGACAAATTAGAATAGATCTAGATCTAGATTTAGATCTAGTTGAGTAGATGATGGTATTTTGTAGACGAGACTGTCGAGACTGAGTTTAGTACTACGTAGTCTACTACTAGATCTACTACTACTAGTATTACTGTATAAGTGTATTATAGTAATATTATATTTATGGCAATCCTGTAGATTAGCGGTCCGCGCTCATAAAATGCCGATAATTAGCCAAAATAAAATTTAATTCATTTTATAGATGTAAATAGTGTTTTGAATGAATTTGGTTGTAAAAAATAACCTTTATATTTTGATTCTACATCAATAAAATTCCCTTAGCGACTTCAATATGATCTGTGCGCTACCATTTTGTTTTTTGATGATTTACAATGGTGTTGCCAACTTGTAGTATTTTAAGAATTTTTTTTTTTGGCACATTTTGTTTATGATGTTTACGTAAAGCAACTGCATATGTGCTAAACAAAATTATTTAGTTAACTATAGAAACTACTACCATTACTAGAAACTATTACTAAAATCTTGTTAATGGATGGATGGTTAGTTGGTTATTTAACTTATTTGATGGTTGCATGAGGTTGGGTGGCTGGTTGGTATGATGGATGACTGTGGTTAGTTGAATGGTTGTGATTGTTGGTAGGTTGGTTGTTGTTAGATATATAGATGGGTGGTTGGCTGGTTGGTTGATATGTTGATTGTGGTTGTTTGGTATTGGATGGTTGGATGGATGATTGGTGATGGCTGTGTGGTTAGGGTTGTTTGTTTTTTGTTGATTGGCTGGATAGATTGATGGTTGGTAATGGTTAGCTGGTTGGTGATGGTTGGTAGGTTGCTTAATATGTTGGTTGTGGTTGTTTGAATGGTTGGTTAGTATGTTGGCTTTATTTGGTTTGATGGATGGTGAGGGTTGGCTGATATGTTGGTTGGCTAGATGGATAATTGTTTTGTTAAATGGTTGGCTGGTTGGTTGTGATAATGTGATTGGTTGGTTGGATGGATGGTGATGGTTGGCAATTCTATGTTGGTTGTGGTAGGCTGACTAGATGTATATTTTTAAATTTTTATGATTGGTTGTGGTTGGATGGAGAGTTGTTTTTTGTTGGTTGGCTGTATGGGTGGGTGGTTGGCTGATATGTTGCTTGAGGTTGTTTGATATGATTGTTGTGGTTGTTTGGATTGATTGATGGTTGATGATGTTTGGGTGGTTGTGGTTGGTTTGCTAGATGAATAATTGTTTTGTGAAATGGTTGGCTGATTAGATGTGGTTGGTTGATTGGATGGGGATGGTTGGTTATTCTTGTTTGTTTGCTTTATAAATAGGTGTTTGCATGGGCGTAGCCAGGATTTTTTCCCTGGGGGGGGGGTCTACGCCCATGGGTGGTTGGCTGCTTGGTTGATATGTTGGTTGTGGTTGTGGTAGGTTTGACTACATGGATATTTTTATGATTGGTTATGGTTGTATGGATAGCTGGTTATTGTTGGTTGGCTGTATAGGTGGGTGGTTGGCTGATATATTGGTTGTGGTTGTTTGGATTGATGGATTGTTGGAGATGTTTGTGGTTGGTTTGTATGTTGGTTAGCTAGACAGATAGTTTTTTTTAAATGGTTGGCTGGTTAGATATGGTTGGTAGGTTGTTTGTTTGTTTTGTTGGATGATTGGTTGGCTGGTTAGTTGAGGTTAGTTGATTGGTTGGTGTGTATCGCTTTGATAGTGTCAGTACCGGTATCCTAGCACTTGAGATGAATTCCCGATTGGGAGCAGACCATTTGTGCTCTGGCAAGAAACTGGGTCATCTGGCGTAATGCCTCATAGCCCCCCCCCCCTTACAGATCGCACTCTAATAGCATCATACACCCAATAAGTTCAACGTCAAGGAGCGAAGCAGAATGTAGCAGAGAGCTTGTCCGAGTCAGTGCCATCTTCCAGGTAGACTAGCACCCTATACTCAAATCTAGCGGTGTGCTTCGTTACCGACCCTTTTGTACTGTGGCCTAGCACGAATAGTAATTTCAGCCAATCAGCATCCAGAAAGTTTGACGACGTATTAATTTTTTCTCCAATATACTACTGTACATATACATTGAGTGGCCGTGTGAAAATCAATGCTGCATTGTACAATTTAAAAAAAATCGCGTATGTATTTTTTTTCATTAGAAAGTCGTTTCTGCGTAAGTCAATGGACTACTGTAGCTCCTATCGTGCACTTTCTTCTTATACCAAAACTAAAGGCAGTATTTTTTTCCCTAGTAAGTTGTTTGGTAAGATAGCCCAGGTTTTCTGCCTTGCCTCATCATTGCGCCAGGATGGAAACGGTCATAGGAGGGGAGGAATTGGCCAAATTGGCAGCGAAACAAGGCTCCCGCTGGAATGCCTAAAGGGGTGCAAGAGCACCGCCGTTGCATTGAGCGGGGGTGTAAAAAAGCTCTCGCAGCGATCTGCCAACGTCCAGGCGCCGTCCCTCAAGAGGCCGTTACACAAATGGCATGTCCCGCACAGTGAGCCATGTAAAGTATAAGAAAACAACGGGAGAATCCAGTGGTGCGGCCTTCCGGCATCGCCTCATACTCTAGTCCGCGAGTCCGGAGTGCCCGTGTCCATTGGGAGTGAACGCATAAGCAAACTGTAAGTTTAACCCCGAATCTCACACCCTGACAGAGTGGCGGGAAGGAGGAACTCAATTCAGGCTGGTGAAAGGAAGCTTTTGTTCGCTTTTGCTGGCCTTAGTGTTCCAAATACAACGCACAACACTACTAGAAAATTTAAATTGGCTCGATGGCTACTGGAAGCTAATTATTAAACGAAAGCTGCTGCGACTGGAAACATCTTGATAATAAAATTTAGCAGCACGAAGTTTCTGTCAATCACGTTCTAATGTTTGTAAAATGTTTTAAAAGTTTCGAATGCTGTTTCAGAGTTGACGATAATCTACTTACTAGCCCAAACAAGTCCAGCGGGCATTCCGCACAACCATGCAGCCATCCATTTTATAAGTATGTATCCACGTAGTCGGATTAGGCTATGCGAATGTCTAATGGTAACGCAATGGATAAATTGGTACTAGAACAAATTAGAAAAGGAAAATCGCATTAGCGCGCAGTTTTAGCAAGAATTCTAGCTATCGTTCAGTACCTTGCCAGAGAAGAAAAAAAAAAGCGCATTTCGTGGGACAACAGTCCATTTTTGATTGAGATACTTAACAGATTTGACTATACATGTAATGATGCAAGAACATCTTCGGCGACGCCGAGGCTCACAACCAGTACCTCGGATATAGGATTCAAAACGAGCTTATATATACACCTGATGGCATATTTTCCGTCATCCGTGACTGCATGCTTGATGTCAGACAAACACAAAAAAAAAAAAAAAAAACAAGATGTCTTGTACATAGCTTTTGTTGACGTATGAAATCTAGAAGTTCAGGCTGAGAACACTTCAAGTTTAAAGGCCAATAGTACAGTACTTACGTAAGGTACCGGTAGTAATTTAGTAACAAAAATCAATTCTAGTACCACTGTATGAAACTACACGACTGGCCTATTGGCTTCGTCCCAGACCTAAACTTAAGGTTCCACTGTTCAAGACTGACGTCAGACTGTTGTGTCGGTCTTGATCTCTGATCATCAAGATGTCGCCTCATTGGCCTACTGTGACATTCGTGACCCCATATCGAAGATGCCGCTCATACTCGCGAGGTATCTTGACTATACTCTGCAACTAACCGTAGTAATGCGCTGTACAGAACCGCAAAGAACTGAACCAAGCCAAGCCGTGTAGTGAACAGTCTTCTTTTACAAGGTCCCCGCTGGTCTCTCAGAAATGACGGTGATACACACGTCTAGCGCTGACCTGGGCGATCTTGTCGGCTCACTACACACCCATATCGCACCACCACCAAAGTTTTAACACTACCATTTATGGAGTGCTTACTGCAAAATGACGAGGAAATATTGATACATTCCAAATATTTGATCTGCACTTTTTTGTCTGGTCACCTGTGTGAATACAGTGACCTGGTCTGTCGGGCTTAAGCCTGCCCTAAAGCAGGCCTGCTCTGGCTCCAGGAAACCGGCACTTTGAAAACACCAAACAAATCGCTCGTTAAACATCAGTTTGACAATTTTGCCTTATGTAGAGTTTAGTTTTCCTCGTTCTCTCTTCTTCATTCTCATGGAGAACAGGATAATTGAATATGGCAGCGGGTAAGGTTTTAACCCGGGAACAACAATAAATATGAACATGTAAAACACACGACCGGGCAGCCATCCTGCTATACATTGGTGCAATTTTTGTAGAGACGAATGTGAACACTACATAGATGTATACGGACTTTCAGAAATTGGCGGCATAGACCATAATTGATAAAACGAAATACCATTCAGTGGAAATTTAAGAAGGCCACTAGGTGTTTGGAGTGTTGTGTGTTGAAACACTTTCCAAAAAATCTTTTGTTGTTGAGTTCTATATAGTACTGCAGCAACTTTAGCACAAGCTATACAACACAACACATTTTGCCTAGAATGCACATAGCATAATAAGTATTGCTGGCTGCTTGTGCTAAAGTAGGAGATATAAATAATGAACTTTACATTCTGTATTAAAACATCAAGAAAACTTCATAAACCAATAGACAGTGACACACACATAAAACATTCATGGATGAGACATTTGTTAACATGCATGACTAGATTGACACATGAAATACGTGGACTTCTTCTTTTATTTTTTAAAGTAACGTATGTTCAAGATTAGGCTATAGAGTAAAACATTATTAATAAATTAAAACAAGTATTATTATTGGTTAACTTTATGTTCATTCTACAATTTCTTCAATTCTTTCTTCAACGTTATTGTTTATTTTTCTGGATTCTGGATCTATATATTTCGTACATTGACTGCCATTCTATAGGCATATCTTATATTATTCGATCATTCCAAGCATAGATTTTTTTGATTAATTTGATTGCTGTAATTTAATAGTTTATATATTTTTTAAATAATACTGGATGTGAAAAAACAAAACCGAAATAAAACATAAGAAATGATCATTAATTACATTGGTAATTATATTCATAGGCCTAACTAACAAATCTGGAAATAGATATAGATCTAAAACGATACCTCTGCATATGAAAAATTTATTTAGCCCTAAAAATATATACCTTGCTAGAAGTAAAACAATTACTCTGCATATCAAAAATTTAGCCTTAAAAATATTTTTTTTAAACCGCATAAAAATCGTTTTCTTTTAAAATAATATATAGAACTAGATCTAGCTACATTTGTAAACAAAATAATTATTTTTAGTTGGCAGCTTTTGAAATAATCTCCCTTATTTCCGGGCCAAAAATCTAGCTAAGTTGTTGATCTAGTCTTGACAACAAAAGAATGTCGTGAGACCGACCCGGACCGCTAATCTACAGGATTACCATATTTATAATATAATAATAATGAACTATATATTAAAATAACTTAAATTAATAACTAAATAAGTAATGACTCAGTCTGACTAAGTCTTAGTAGTTAGACAGTTACACTTACAGTTAGTAAGACTCACTAACTTTAGACTAACTGACTAACTTCACTAAGTAGAATCTAGATCTAAGACTAGTATTAGTAGTTGTTATTAGTAGTATTAGTAGAATAGTAAGAGTAAGTAACTTTGACTTGTAGTTTAAGTTTAGACAGTTTAGTAGTAAGACTAGGTAGATTGGCTAGTAATAGTACTAGTAACTTTGTAAGTAACTAGTAACTGAGTAAAATTTCTAGTAGATTAAGTTTTTCAAGTGGAGTGTCTAAGTCTAGTGACAGTCTCTATCTCAGAGTTAATTTAAAAGTCTGACTATGGGCATGGCCAAAGTGCCCAAAGAGTATTGAAAAGTATTATTATTTCAATTTTAATAAGAGTGAAAGACGACTAATAGAAATTAGAATAGTCTCTCAGAGATTGAGAGTAGAGACAAGAGTGAGTGAAAGAGGTATACTAAACAAATAAAAATATATATTGATATAATAAATATTGTATAGTTAAAAATAGATCATTTAGAAGTAGCTAGATCTAGGTTCTAGCTACATGAAGTATAGATATATCTAATATACTAATATATATATATATTAAATATATATGATATGTCTATAGAAGTTTGAAGTAAAATCTAAGTATCTATCATCAACATATATTGGCACTAAAGAAAACAGAAATCATCCCAATAGTGTTATCAGATTTTAACTAATGCATGTTAGTTTCAACATAAGTGAGGGAAGGAGCTCATAATAATTTATACTTATTTGCATATATTAATATCATATATAGATATACACACACACACACATACTTTATTACTAAAACATTGAGTTGTACTTTCATAAAACAATAAAAGTAGTCGTTGCACATAATTAGTGAAATATGAAAATCATTTCATAGTTTGTAAAATTATATTTTAATTTTCTTTAGAAATCTGTGAAATAATAATTGTTCTGAACTGGTACCCAAGAAGTTATGTTGGCACTTCTTGACTCAATGTTATTCCAGAATTTTTTAGGTGAAACCACTTGCTCTAAACATGTAATTGTAATGCACAACTGGAGGGCTTTGATCCAGGGCTTATAAAATGAGATTTTACCTTCTCAAAAACATATTCAAAAAGTTTACAGTGATGGTTTGATTTCTCTCTGTTGATTTTTTTTTATTACATTTATTCAGAATAATTTGTTATTGTCTTAATTAGGGGTGTACCGGATAGTACTTTTTGATATCCGGCCGGATATGACCGGATAATAAAATTTGATATTCGGCCGGAGCCGGAGCCGAATACCTAAGTATCTTGTAAATAACTTGTATATCTTAACATTTTACGAAACTGTTATATAACAGAAATAGGAAAAACAATAAAAAAAAGCAAAGAACACTGATTCAAATTACTGACGAACTAGCCTTAAAACACCATCTACCCAATAACAGAGAAAAAATCACCAGATTCCCAAACATAACTCCTGGACTTAACTATAAACAACCAACAATTAAAACACATCTAATAAATAATACTCTGACAAAAGAATCAAATCCACTGGAGCTCAAAGTAGGCACGCTTGAAACAATTGAAAGCTATCCAAAAACAACCATCCATATATACACAGACGGATCAGCCTTCAAAGCCACCATCAATGCCGGTCTTGGTGCCTTCCTGGTCTTCCCCAAAAACATACACTTTGAAATAAGTGCACCCTGTGGCGACTACTGCTCAAACTTCCAAGCTGAAATTGAGGCAATTACCATAGCCTTGCAGACAGTCGAAAATAAATTACATGAAGGAATACAAGCACCATCAGATATTGTTGTCTTTACAGACTCACAATCCACTCTTCAAGCACTTAACAGCAGCACCACAAAAAGCCCAAGAGAGTTGACAACACTAAAAATGATAATACACCAGATGATGACCAATTTAAACATCAACATCATATTACAGTGGATCCCTGGACACATTGGTGTCATGGGAAATGAAAGGGCAGATAAGCTCTCAAAGGCAGGATCATCTATGGAACAACCAGATAGACCTGTCAACTACCTCACCCTAAGGTCAATGCTAATCAACAACTACAAAGAGGAGTGGCTTAACCAATGGGCTACAGGAAACACAGGCAGAGCCATGTACAAAGAAATGAACATGCCTAACAAACTGGACAGTATTAACTTCCTCCCCCGCAAAGAGCAATGTACAATCTTCCAACTAAGAACAGGACATACACCACATTTAAATTATCATCTCAATAAAATAAATCCCACACAACTCCCACTTTGTAGACACTGCTCCCACCCTTATGAAACTGTAAACCATATCCTTTTTGAATGCCCCCTCCTAATCCACCTTAGGCAGACCCTACTACCACTACAGCCCAACATAACCAACACCCTTTATGGCAGTGCTGAGCAACTGAAAAAAACAGCACAGTATTTTTCCTTGGCACAGTCTGCAAAAGAGCTGACAGCTCAGCAGTAAAAAGCTGGTTAGAAGAAGAAGAATATAACATACCTATATTTGTTGGTATTATTTTTTTCCTTTTATATAGGCCTACCTTATTGTTTTAAACTCTGTTACTGATTGATTTATTAAAGATTAATAGTATTTATAAACAGAAATTAATCTGTGTAGCATCTTATGAATAGCATGAGCGTGTCTGTGTGTATGTAAGAAGCCACCAACCATATAGGCTGTGTGTTGGAGGGTCACTGTAAAATATGTTAGTATATATTTTACTAGTTACTAATATAAATCGCTCATCTGGCTTGTATGGTGGTTGAATGTATGTGTTCAAGAATTTCGACCATTAATCGGTCATCAGACTTGTATTTTTAAGTCCAAAGACTGTTTCTGGTTCTGGCCTCAAGAACTTAGTACTGATAGCTGTTAGTTAATAGTTGGAATCTGAAGCGTAGTAGGTCATATATTTATTAATCCAGCAGGAACATCCATTACACCTACATTATTGATGTTTAGATCTACTGATAAATAAATCAAAGAGCATTAGGAAACCAAATATAGAAGAAAACTCATCCACACCCTGATCGTGTTGACCTTCACGCGTTTTTTTTCTTTGGGCATACGCAATAGTGTTTAGTGTGCAGGCAAAAAAAAAAGATAACACATTGGCATGGTCAGTCAAACAAATAGATAGGCTAAATTATCCGTACACTAGTTACATAGGTCAAGTGTTTCTTAACATTCCAGCATATTATTGTGCTTTAGATCAATTTATTTTCTGCGATCAATTTTTTTTCTGTGATGTTAACTTTTACTGTAAGGTTTTTCTTTAGGCCCTATATATTAAGTCAATAGGATTAAGCAATGAAATTAGCTTTCTTTCTAAAGGTTTTAAGACTAGGAAAAAACTACATAAACCCATACATTTCTCTTCAAGTAAACAAACTTAGTGTCATCATCTGTTGTCCTATAGACAATGTCAATATGTCTTAACAATTTGCGTTAATCCATTCTGATTTAGGAATGGTCAATGTCTATCAATAGGCTACATTGTCATGGGTTAAACAAATAAGAGGTTAAGGGTGTTGAGTCTCTTGAGCCCTCCCTTAAAGATACCACTGGTCATTGTCTGTTTGGCTTGTAGTCCAGCCTCCTAATTGAGACTTAACTCAAAGTAAACAAACTTATTACCCGACCAATAGTATAAAAGGTGTGGCTTGTGGTCCTTTGACCATTGGATTGACAACCTACCTCATAATAAACAAACCCAAACCAGATTAACCTTATTGAGAGATGGCTTGTAGTCCCGCCCCCTAATAAAAATTCTTCTTCAAGTAAACAAACTTAGTTCCCTCTTAAGATAGACCTCTAGACAGTGTCAACACGTTGACATCTGGCTTAATGTGGTCAGCTGCCTATCTGTGATCTCAATGTTATGGACTAAACAAATAAAAGGAGGTGGGGGTTGCTCATCTCTACCTCTACCCGTACATCTAGACAGATTATCAGCGTGACGTAGTTAATGAATATTACATGTTTACTAGAACACTCAAAGGTCAAAACAAGCATTTAAAATGTGTCATACATTGCTGTTATGTATGTAATGCGATCTTACAATGTACAGTTTTATTTCTATTTAGATTAACACGCCTTGTCTTTGTACTAAATACGATTTGGTGCATAGTCATTGTTTAAAAAAACAAATTCTTTTATTTGAAACAAGAAAAGTAAATGTATTTCAGAACTGACATTATTTAATCATGTCCACTTTGTGAATATTTGTATATCTTTATCAAGCTGGAGATTTAGTTTAAACTTCTTGTTGGACATCGTTTATTAGCGTCGACACCTTTATATTGTTTGTCTTTCACCTGTGTTGTTTCGATATTTAAGTGTTACTTCCGTATGGCTTATCTGGAAAAGACTTTGCGCGCGGAGGCGCCTAACAATATTAAAAGAACTACAGGTACTACGATGTAGTTTTTACTATCCGGTTTACTATCCGGTAGTGATATTCGACCGGAGCCGAATAGTGCCGGATAGTGAAAAAGTGCAGAATATTCGGCCGGAGCCGGAGCGACTATCCGGTACACCCCTAGTCTTAATACTTATAACATAATTACATTTCATGTCTCTACAATCAGCTAATTGCTTCTTTTTGTTCACAGATTGTCCCCCCACAGCATAATGAGTTTTCAGCACCTGGTCACAACTCCCACAGCACTGCCTGGAGCAACAAGTCCCAACCCTTCACACAATAACATTCATAACACAGGGTCAATCATGAACAATGGTCCTTTGGGCTCGCCAATCCTTATGGCAGCAAACAGTAGCCCATTAGTGGTCAGAAACCAACAGCCTGTATCTTCACAGCCAGAACAAATTATTGTTCCTGTTGGAAATGTTAGTAGTATTTAAACTTTACATCCTGTACTTTAAGCTGTTGAATTACGTATACTTAGTCAATTCCAATTTGATTTTATTAATACTGCTTGAAGAATTTATTATTTTTTTTTACATATATGAATTAAATTTTTTTTTCATTATCCAATATATTTGTAATGGACAATACTCAATTTCATTATTTAAGTATATAATTTCCATTAAGAATTTACATATTTTTAGACTCTTACAATAAGAAAATATATTTATCTATAAATTATTCTTTACTTTGAAGATGATGAATGCTGGTAAATCATCAGAATCTAGTGTTAGGCAATCATCTTCCAACTCTCAAGCAGCAACATCATCAGTCAATAACCAAGGTTCAGTTAGTTCTGGAGTCTTGGATAAAGCCAGGCTACGTGACCTTGTTAAGGAAGTGGATCCTCTTGAGCAGATGGATGACGATGTCGAAGATGTGAGCACTTGTATTCCTATATTTAACCTACGTTGAAATAAATGTTTACTAAGTATTGTGAAAAACTAAACACTATGAAAGTTTGGTTTCTCTATGTACATAGCTGGACAACAATATACACATTTCTGGTTGATGTCAATAAGGTTTGTCATGGTGCTGATCATTTAACACCCTCCTAATCCTTAAAGGGTAACTTCATGTCAAGTCAAAAATTGAAAATGTTGTTTACTGTCTATATTTTTTTGGACAAAATCTTTCATGGTGTTGTTTTTCATTAAATTTGATATACCTGTATGCAAGTATTGTTATTGCTAAACACTTATTTACGCATATAATTTGTGTTTTATTACTGGTTAACATTTATTTAAATATCTACACAAATGAGATTGGACCAAAGCGCTCTGAGCATGCTATAAGCATGAAAGTAGCGCTATATAAAAGCTATAATTATTATTATTATTATCTCATCTGTGTGTCTTAAAAACGAGACAATGGACATTTCATCATTTATTTATTTTTTCAAAATCTTTCTGTAAAAAGTCTGTCTAAGAGCTTAAATAAAATATTGCATGTGGTCTGATATCAATTAAATCAAATATACAATTAACTTTTCCCCTACTTGTGTAAGGCATTATAAAATCTGTGTGGACTCAAGAGAGTACCCAGAGTTAAAATCCATTTCCGAATCCATTTGACCAGGTGGTCTGTAAGACGTCATGTACTATCCCATTGTCTTTATTTATGCAGCTAATGTTTCTTCGTTCTGTTGTTTAGGTACTCTTACAGGTAGCAGATGACTTTATTGAAAACATTGTGTCAGCCTCGTGTCAGCTGGCCAGACACAGGAGGTCCAACACTTTGGAAGCCAAAGATGTACAGCTTTGTTTAGGTAAGAAAGTTTTTCTTTCATTTTAATCCTAAACCAATCTTACTAGTAAAAAGCAATGAAAGTTGGCAAACAACAAATATTCAAGGAATAAAAAGCCACAAGCTATTTTTTTTTAAATAACTGCTTACAAAGAGTTTATCTTTGGTTACAGTTGTTAGACTGAGTCTTTAACCACAGTATGGGAAAGGATGTTTATCAACCTGTTTGTCAAAGAATGATAAAAAAATCCACCAGAGACTTGTTTATTCAGATGATTGAATGCCAGGGAGTAACTCTAATAGATATTTCACATATGTGTGAAAACTCTTACAATACTTAGCGCTGTTGACTTTATCTACATTATTTCTATATCAGATCGTAGCTGGAATATGCAAGTTCCTGGATTTGGTTCAGAAGAACTTCGACCTTACAAAAAATCAATCACTACAGAAGCACACAAACAGGTATATTCTTTTTTTTTTTTATGTGCCGTAAAGAAAATCATTTTTTTTTTCAAATTTATTTTTTGTAATTAATCTTTGAAATGTTAAAAATTTGTTTCCCCAGAGAATGGCATTGATAAGAAAGACGTTAAAAAAGTATTAGAGCGTATCATCTCAAGACTATAGCCAGTGTTTGCATGTTGTGCTTGGTGCACAAGCTCCAGATTATTTCATGTTTGTTAAGGTGGGATTAAAAATGTGTACATTCTCTTACTGAATATTTGACATTGTTTCAATTTTTTTTTTTTTTTTTGAGAGTGCTTTGCAGTAAATAAAATATTTTTTCCCTATGGGTCCTTAGAAACTTTCAAAAGAACATACAAAGTATAGTTTAACTGTTCAGTGGTTAAAGAACATACAAAGTAAAGCTTTTCATTGGTTTACAAAAGTGTTGTGACCTTTTACTGGCCATCACTTACTTTAAAACAGATATGTTTATGTTTGTCTCACGCCACTTTATTTCCTGTCTTTTTTTTTTGTTTTGTGGTGTGTAGCCCTTATGTGACTGTGGTTTCATTAGTTTGACTGACTACATTTTACTGTAATGTAATTCACTGTAACTAATTAAACATTTTATTTCCTGAGGACTTGATCTCTTCATTGTATGTTGTAGTGAATAACATCTACAGATTATATAATGTGGGGGATGAATTGTTTCTTGCTTGTTTCAGGGCTACAGTTGAACAAGATGAATGTTAAATGATTTGTAAGAGAGATGACATATATAGTCATTGTATACTGTATTTATTTTATGCTGTTATCTTCTCTGATGTAGTACCGGTATGTCTTCATTTGTTGTTTTTAATTCCCTTAGTTCATTAAACTGTAATGATATTGTATGTCAAATGATAGGATCTTAAAAAAAAATCTTTTAGCTTGCTTTAAGGTTTGGGTCCTTTTTTTTTTCTACACAAAACTTTTTTAGTGAAACAGAAAACAATTTAGTTGATTTTTCTACATTTATTTTCTTCCATACCTTAGATTTTGTTGAAATTTAAAGTAAGATGTTTTAGTGCCTTCCTTACTTCAGCTAGGCACTGTACCATGGCAATAAGCTTTGGGAGACAATGGGCAATTAGTGAATCATCATTTAGTACATTTTTATTTGACCTATAATTCTTTTGGCTTCTTTTTTTTTTAAAGGTATAAATATAATTATGCATTAATATCTTCAATGTTACAGGTGTTGTTACAGAAAAAAAAGTTTTAATATTGTTGGCTGATCAGGTTACATTGTGAAGACAATTAAATCTTTTTTTTATTATTCATTTTCTTGTGTTTTTCTTTACCATATTAACCCATTTTGTGAAATAAAACTGCCTTTAATGGTAAGACACTGTTTTCTTTAATACTTACCGGTACTACAACTTATTGAACTAAAATGCTAAATTTCTGAAGACACTAAACATTAAGTCAAAATACTAAGTTTAAGTCACATGTGCTCAGCCATGGCCTCATACAGGCCTTGAGAGTATAAATATTTCAATATTTATCGGTTTAATAATATCATGATTTAAAACTACATTTTTAAAAAGGTAAATGTAGATTTCTTTTATGTCATAGCTTCCCATGAGAGTACCACACTGTCACATATGCCATTCTGGGTTAATTTCTATATTGGTATTACACGAGAGTTATTTTTAGCTTTTCTTTGTCTTGATAGAAATTAAAATCTATTGGCTAGAAGTTGCATCAGTCGGTAAAAGACATTTCTAGGAGTTGCATCAGTCACGTGACATAGAGACGTCTATGCGGTTGGTTGAGAGTATGAATTGAAAACGAGTCTGATGACAACTTCCACCCAGAGTCGGTGATTGTGTGAGAATCAGTCGGTGCGTGAATGTCTTACTGAAAGGTTGTGTTTTCTAACATCTCTAAGTTTTATTAAGAAAGAAGCCTATGTTATGTTATTATTTCATCTTGTTGATCTACTATTGTACATAAGCTGTACTTACGTTTTATTCAAATAAAGTTCCAGAGTTTCGTTTTCTACAAAGAATTTTTTACAGTGAATTCTAGTTTGACATTAATTTAATTATTTTAATAGAAGATTGAATCCCCGGCATCACAAGGACATTACATCATTCAACATTGAATAGACCTTGTGACACACACAATTTCCACCAATAGCAGGCAGATGTATTACAGTTGTGTGATAAAAGTAAGACTTAAAAATAAAGCATATTCATCCAGCCCACTTCTGCAATAATTTAGGAACAATTTTTTAATGCTACTAGGATGAAATGAATGTGTGCTGTTTTGAGACAGAATAAAATTCGGGGTTTAAGTTGTGCATGTAATGTAATTGTCATTTAAAAAAAAACATAAATAATACCATTTATACTAGGATTAATAGGACTCTTTGATGTTTTTAAGTCATGCAGTTTCAGTTGATATGAAATGGGTGAAGAGGAGGCAGAAAGAGATGTTGAAATACAAATATATTTCAATTCAAGAAATTTGTAATACTTTTTCAACTGTCTAAAATGCATGCATTATCTTTATTTTAGTTACTTGTCAAGTATCCTGTTTATTTTACTGAAAAAGCTTTCTACTGGTGCTTGTAATAGAACTAGGGATTTTTGTCTCTGGAAAATCAACAGGAATGCGCGCGAAATCTGTTTTAAGTAATAATATTGTTTCATTTAATAATTTATACAACTAGAATTAGTGCGAGTCCTATGAAAGTACAGGACCCAATGCGGTCGCATAGGTTGCAGTGGCCTATGGCTGGCCCTGCAAGATAGCTCCTGAAAATCTCCTGAAATTACAAAATATAAGAAAAACTTAAAATATATGGAAATATATAAATAATAATTGTCCTTTTGGGGTGTCATTCAACATGGAATATGCCAATCCCACACGCAGAATTATGCATCAGCCGTAATTGTGTAATCTGGTGAAAGAAGCTTCTCGCGCCTCAAATTAATGAAGAATTACTTGAGGTCAACAATTCTCAAAGATAGATTGAAACATTTTGTAATTCTTGCTATTGAGCGTGATCTATGTAGAAAACAGAATTATTATGATATACTGTATGACTTTGCTACACACAAGGCTCGTAAAGTAATTCTGTACGTAGTTAAGAATGAATAAAATGCATAGATGAATTTATTTTCTAATACAAACTCTTAAATTTCACTTATTATCGACTTCCCTACCCAAACTTGGCACCGCGAAATCCGTTTCTCATAGTGCTCCACAATGGTTAATTCCGGCACTGCTATTTACATATATATATATATATATATATTAGATTAATCTCTTTCCATGACCTCTTAATCACAATGGTTAAATCCAGCAATGATATTTAGTGTTTGTAAAATGTTTTACAATGCTTTGGATGTTCCTTCAGATTTTAAGATAGTTTACTTCCTAGTCCAAACTTTCCGCAGGACAAAGGGGGATGGGAGCGGGCAGGGTTTGATAAATTTAAACGACAGTCCAGTGCGCAGGCAGCCATCCGTAGTGTGAACACTGCTCTTGTGTTCTCGTGGGGTGACTATCCGCAGAAATAAGAGAGTGATCTTTCCTTCACTACTTCTTCTTGACAAAACTGTTGAGGGAAGAAGAGAATTCTGTTCTTGATCAAAAATTATTTTTTTTATTAAAAGTTTATTGTCAAGATCTTAGTAGTTGTGCAACACCTGACTGGACTACCATTTCCACTGCCCAAATTATAAACAAGAGATTTAAAGAGGTAGTGTTGTGGCCAATATCTAAGTAGTTCAAGCACTAGGCTATCATTCCCACACCTTTCATACAATAAAATGAGTTAACAAGCATTTCAGACACACATTAAACTTTAATATAAAATAATTCAATGTTCATCAGCATCATAATGATAGATATAAATTGCAAATAATAATTTTGGAATCTCCATAAATCTCAGACTTCATTCAATAGTTCAATATACTACATTACCCAGTTTCTGGAATCATATTATTAATAGCTCCTTGTTAATATACTATAAAATAAATGATAAAATATTACTTCCTACTTACTTCTTTTTCACATATTTAAAATTACTTTCAGTGAGAAACTCCATGATGTTACCTTATTCACAACATTCATAGTTTAACATAGAGGAGTTACTTTTTTAAAATGTTCATATTACTATCCAAAAATCAGACATAGGTGCCCTTTGGGCAATAAACATAATACCAGATGCCTGTAAATCATAGGCCAAAAAAAAAAGGGCAGAAATCATTAAATTGAAAGCAGACTGACATGGCAAAATATAAAAGTATATAAAATGCTGAATGACCATTGGTCCCCATGTAAACGTAAAAAAAAAATTAAATGATTGTATTGTCACATCACAAAATATCTTTGATAGATAGTGCACCTTAAGTTAAATTAGAATTGTTCAAAGGTCACATTCACAAGAGGGCACTGAGTATAGAAGGGACAAAGCCTAGTGTCAGGCTTGGAGTTCAGCTGTTTGTTTCATTCTTAATATTAGTTGGGCTTAAATCTATTTTTTAAATTAACAATAATTAGCATATTAAGTGGAATTTCTATTCTGTGGATTAGTCCCAGTGCTTTATTCATTTAGTTAAGTTGTGTTTCCAAGAGGACAAAGAATCCACTTAAATCTACCATCAAACCTAACAATGCAAGAAAAATCCAGCTTAACACCAACATACAATAATGACAAAAAGATGCTGCTTTCTTACAAATAACAAAAAGTCTTAGCATAAGGAAAACATATAGGGATTTTGATATCAACCAGTTCACACAAATTCTCAATATTAAGTGTCTGTCTGTACATGAGGTATTGAAAATAAACATTACAAGAATGTATAAATAGTCCAAAAATGTTTGTTGAAATACTGTATTCCATTTAAATTATAATTTTAAATAAATATATATAAATATAAACCATAAAAGTAAAGAATTAACAACTGTTAGTCAATATAATTAAATACCGGTAATATTATAATTTAGAGTGTCTTCTTGTATATTAAGTTTCAGCAAACATCTCCATTATTTGGCCAGACTTAACACTACAGGGCATTTCTGTACAGGTTGCTGTGTTCCAACCAAGTGAAGTTCACACTGAAGACACACAAAAAATGCATAGTTAATTTTTTGTTTAAATGTTGATTTAAATAAATGTTCACTGCTTATTAATTGAATATCTTCTGCAAGCTATAATACAAATGATATTGACAATATTGCTAGGATTTTTGGTACATAAAAAATTTGTTCAATCGTCCACCAATAGTCACTGAAGGGGGGGAATTATCTTGAACTTCTTTACAGTGGGGATTTCACTACAATGACATCACTTACTAGTAATACTAAGAAAGAAAACAAATTGCTTATGTCATATTTATTATAGCACTCTAGAAATGTCTATTACAAAGAGACCTAAAAAGTGCTGAAACATTTAAATTTAAAAAAAAAAAAAAAAAAAAGGAAAGTTAAAAAATAACTGTTTGATTGAGGTATAAAGTTTAATTTTCTGTAGATTCATAAATGTAACAGAAAAAAAAAAGTAATGTTTTAATAAAAATAACAAAACTTTCTCCATAAAGGATATCTTAGAGATCTTACCAAGTCAGGTACTCCATTCAGCAGTTTACAATCAAACAAACTAACAAACAGGCTGACATAGATATGCATTTCTAGCAGTGCAAACCATCTAATTTAAATTGAAAATAAAAGAGCATAAATTATTTACAATAAAGTACAATATACATTAAAACATCATAGAAGTTATCCTTAAAATGGAAGTTGAACTTAAAATTCATAAACTTTACATAACTGCCACTCAAATAATTATATTAATTTTTAAATTTTATTTTAGAATTTTTAAAGCTTTTTTTTTTCAAATCAAACATTTCAATAGAAATAACAAATGAAATTCATAGCTTATCAAAATATGATATACTTTGAAGAAGATTTGTTTTCAAATTGGATAAACTTATGTCCGCCACACATGATTAGATCAGATTAATTGTTGACATTAACTTTATAAGACTACTAACATTTTAAATACATTTCTGTCATCTAGAAAAGAAAATTCTGGATATTAAACTTAATAAGATGCTAAGATGGAAAAACATGATTCAGAACAATATTTTTGATAACTTTAGACTATTAAAAGATCTGTTGTTGTCTTTGTTCTGTAACTACAGAAAAAAAACAACAGATAATGCATGTGCACTAGTAAAAACATGAATGAATTATAGAGACTTCATCTTTAGCAAGAGTAAACATCAAAGCTTTCAATTTATTATGTAACAATTAGTTATCACAAAACATCCACAACAAATACTGACATAATATAAGCATTAATAAGCACAGTCTTAGTTTATAGATTGACCAGAAATGGACAAAAGTTTGCTCCTTCAAACTCAAGGTAAGCTAGTATTCTGCAGGCCAGGAGTTGGACTGGATGTCAGAGGCTATTTGAAAGACATGCCATTGAAAGAAGGTTATTAGTAATGGAGTGCTTATATCCCTTACCACTTCCGACAATTCTAAATTGCAGTTTAGATGCTGTGACACCTAAACATAAAACTTTCACTGTTGTTCTGAATAACAAGGGATGAATGAAGCTTGTCGATTGTAA
>JADKLZ010005243.1:17119305-17135757 GCA_021533235.1 Biomphalaria straminea
AAGAAGATTCAAAAGATGTAGGTGGGCTCTTTAACTAGACTGATCAGCTGACAAAGTGTTATCATCCATAACATTTTATTCAAACATGCAGATATAACATGTCAGAGAAATAACTTCTAGAATTGTAAGACTAAGTCAAAAGACAATACTAATAGTAATCAAAGCATTAAATACCTTCCTGGACACTGATATCTTCCTCCACCAAAAGCTATAAAACTTTCAGGAAAAGAGTTTTTTTCAATATTTTCCCACCTTTCCTGAAATGAAATAAAATAAATAGCTTTCAATATTTTAACGATTCTATTTGTAAAAAAAAATAAAAATATTCCATATCTATGCATCAGAGTAATATATCTTGATAGAGTAATTTACATGGAAAACCATACATGGTTTGGTCTCAAAATGAGACTGAAAATAAACAATGATCTGGAGTTCATCCATGTGTCAAGATTCTTGTTTTTAAAAAAAAGTACAAGTAATTCAAAAGGTAGGCTGATTTCTTTTTCATTGATGTAAAAAAAATGATTTACATTAATTAAAACAATTTGGCAATAACTTGACCAGTATTTATAGAGAAACTTCATAAATGGCCAGGGCCACATTTTATAAGTCTGCGAATCATGGACTTTGAAAACAGAATTGGAAAGAAAGATTCAAGCCATGGAGATAGAGATAAGACATTGCAAATTAATTAGGTTTAATAACTTGTTGACAATAGCTAAAACAAATTTAATTCAGGTACATGGCCATGTCTCTACAAGATTGTCAGGTCTAACTAATAACACCATACGATATTTAGTACCAGGAATAGAGGGCAGGTAAAGAAAACAATAAGCATCAAAGAACTAACACTGGGTTAAACACAATTGGGAATGGACCTGATTTATATTATGCAGAATGCAACAGATCAACAGATTAAGGCACAAGTAAGTATATAACAATTTTTTATTTCAGCTATACCCAATTAAAAGCAAAAATAAAACAATGTTTTAGTCAACTAATCAAATAAGATCAATACTTTTGGTGAACTTACTAGAAGGCAGCCTAATGTTAATATTCTTGGTTAACTTACAGGCAGGTGCATGAGAATATTTTAAGTAAACTTACTGGTTTAAATTCCTCCGGATCAGGAAATTGATGAGAATTTCGATGTGCCCAAAAAGGGGAGACCATCAACAAATCACCTACAGGAATATTATAGCCTTTAACACTGAACTCTTTGATTACTCTGCGGGTAAAGATACCAGGAGAACGCAGCCGGATAGCTTCAAGGATGCACTGCCGAGTGTAAGGCATCAATGCTAGGGTGGACTCATCACCTACCAACAAAGATTTGCAATCAAATTACCACATGAATGGTGGTAGTAGCTTGAATAAAATATAATCACTAAAAAATATTTTTTTAGAAAGTTCCTTTTCCAAGCTTTAAGGTCTCTGGGACAGATGATGTGTACGGAAATAGGTAATGAGGGTGTCACATGACCAGTATGACAACCTAATTTTAGGTACCTATTAGAGTTGGGATTTCCTACAAATCCTATGGTTCAAAATCACAGTCTTTGCTTAGAATTCAAATCATTATTTAAATGCTTAACAGCCATTGATAATCAGTCCATCTATTCTAGTTTGCACTTCAAAACATTTGAATGTCAACAATTAACTAACTAGAAACACTTACATTTTTCTTTATCTTTTAAAACTTGTCTTACTTCTGACTGAACCTTCTCGAGAACTCTTTGATGCTGGTATATCAAACACAGAGTCCAAAAGGTAATCTATAGACAAATTACATTCTGATATGTAACAGAATATACTAACTGCAAATATTTTACAATAATCAAGAATATTCAGGTAACTAGCAACTACAACAATAACAGAACTGGAATTGAAATATTCTATGTCTTTCCAGTCTAATGCAGGAGAAAATGGCAACTTAAAGTATAAGAAGGAGATCAAAACATACAACTTACTGGAATGGCATTGGCTAAAGAGGCCCAGAGCATCATCATTGACCAGTTTGGAGAGAAATCATCATCAATGACTGCTAGTAAAGTCTGAAGCAGAGACTGTTACAACAAGAACAAGATTAAGAAAATGGAAACAAATGGGCCTCACAAGAGCAACACAGACGATAATTACACAGAGACTAAAGAGTCTCCACTCAATACTTTATTGGCTATTGGCAAAGGCTGAGGTTATTTTAATTAGTTGTTTGAAGTCATTGCACAGATGTCAACATAATTAACTACAACACATTCTAAATGTCATCCACAAAAAAAAAAACTTTTAAAGAAAACTAAAACAAAAACAAAAAGTAATTCATCATATTTATCTTATCTTTTCTTATATGTTACAGACATTACTTCAAAAATAGAAGATGATTACATCCTAAGCGTCATGCATTAATTAAGTCATGCATATTAACCAATGAACTAAACTCCTCCAAGTCACTGGTTTTCCTGGCTAGCTCTAATAACCCTAGGGAAGAAGGAGCTTTTGTACAAATTTGTCCTAGCATATGGAACGAGAAATGTGCTTTTATCTTTGTGTCTTTCTGAGTATTTTATTAAATTTCATTTTTGTATTTTAAGATTATGGTTCAGTGTTTTATATAATTGCTACTTTACTTTTAAGTCTATCCTGAAGGCTTTCTAAATTTAGTGATTTTACTAAAGGTGTTACTCTAGTCAAATTTGTAATTTGTTTGTCATGAGTCTCTCTGCTTTACTTTGTATCTGTTCCAGTTTCTTAATGTTTGCTTGAGTTGAGGGGTCCCAAACAGAAGATCCATATTCTATCATTGGCCTAACCAAGGTTAAATAACATTTTAGTTTTATGTTCTTATTTGATTTATAGAAATGTCTTCTATTACGCCCCAATGATTTGTTTGATTTTTGGATAGTTTTGTTGCCTACTTCTCTGTTACACATATTACAACCTGGAAAGTTTTTCATGTTTAAATCCAGTTTTTCATTACTGAGTGATATTGTCATAACAAAATATTAGGTACATTTGAGCTAGTAAGTACATGTATTTACAGATAAATGGAAATACACATAAAATACTTTCCTACCCGACTTTCAACATCAGTAGGTATGGTCTGCACACACTGCTTTGTCACTCCAGTAAACATTTGGAGAAGCCAGGTTTTAGATTTTGTCCATTCCCTTTAACAAAAGAATATGTAATGTATTTTTTTTATCATTTTTATATTACTTAATATGTAGATCTACAGTATATATAAAATTACCATTCAACAAATTAAGAAAAGATCAGAATGACAATACAAAACAGTTCATATTCTTATTTCTAAATATTATTTTTGATCATGTTATTGAGCAGTTAGCACAAGAACTTGAGACATTTGATTGAGTCTTTGGCAGCAGATGAAATGTTACAGGCCCAAGTGTTGCTTTTTTAAACTCAGGATTTAATTAAGTAAGACCTAGCTTTTACTGATATCTAGCAAGTGAATAATGGTTGTTCATTCAGCTCTCTTGATGGCCTCTGCAGTCTTAAGCTGAAGAAACTCCTCTGAAATTTATCATTAAAATTTAAATTCTCCATAAAGAACAAACTTTTTTTTTCAACATTAGACAACGAAAAACTTCGCCATATGCCGAACTCCGTCATATGCCGGTCCCAAGCCCGGAAAAAAGAGGGGGGTTGGGCGTAGGGCTAGCTACCCTACCCTGTAGAAAAAAACACTAGCTACAGAAACACCAAACAGCAAATCAACAGAAGTCATGGACCTGGGAGAGGATGGACCTCCAGCTGGAAGGTTTATGACGCATGCCAGTGAAAGCCAGAGTCTTCTGGAAGCTGACAGGCCGAAGACCATCATCTCTACCAGGACCACCACCACCATCGGTACATGGAATGTCCGGACAATGTATGAGTCTGGGAAGACAGCGCAAGTGGCAGCTGAGATGAAAAGGTACAACCTCACCATACTAGGAATCAGTGAGTCAAGATGGACTGGCTCCGGGCAGAAAAGACTGGCTTCAGGTGAGCTACTTTTATACTCAGGACATGAGCAGGAGGCTACACACACCCATGGAGTAGCCCTGATGCTGTCTAAGCAGGCTCAGAGAGCACTTATAGGATGGGAAGCGCATGGACCACGGATAATAACAGCCTCATTCCACACAGTGCAGAAAAGAATTAACTTAGACATTGTCCAATGCTACACCCCTACAAATGACAGTGAAGAGGAGGAGAAGGACAATTTTTACTATAGGCTGACTACCATCCTACAGGACAAACCAAAAAGGAACATCCTCGTCATAATGGGCGATTTCAATGCTAAGGTTGGCAATAACAACAAAGGATATGAAGAGATCATGGGAAAACATGGATTAGGCGAGATGAATGAAAATGGAGAGAGATTTGCGGACATGTGTGCCACAAGCAACTTAGTGATTGGAGGAACTGTCTTCCCACACAAACGAATACACAAAGCCACATGGATATCACCAGACCTAGTAACAGAGAACCAAATAGACCATGTCTGTATTGTGAAGAAGTTTCGTCGATCTCTTCAAGATGTACGTGTAAGACGAGGAGCAGATGTTTCTTCAGATCATCATCTTCTGTGCGCTCGAGTGAAACTGAAGCTGAAAAAGACTTGGGCAAGTGGGCCCAGCCAACGCCAACACTACAATACTGTTGCGCTGAAAGACTGCATAAAACAGGAAGAGTTCAAAGTCACCTTATCTAACAAGTTCCAGCTCCTAGAAGAGCTGCTAGAAGAAGAGACAGTAGAACAGACGTGGCAGAAAGTTAAAGAAACAGTAACCTCCACATGCCTAGAAATCCTTGGTCCCAAGTCATACACCCACAAGGAGTGGATTTCATCAGAAACTCTTCAGAAGATCAAGGAAAGAAGAGAGAAGAAAGCAGATGTGAACAACAGTAAAACAAGGGCAGCAAAAGGAAAGGCACAAAAAGAATATGCTGAAATAGATAGGAATGTCAAGCGTAGCATCAGAACAGACAAGAGGAGCTACATTGAAGCGCTGGCAAAAGAAGCAGAAGAAGCAGCCCATCAGAACAGCACCAAGGATCTGTACTCAATCATCAAAAAGCTATCTGGAAAATTTGCCATGTCAGAGAGACCAGTAAAGGACAAAAATGGTAACGCGATAACAGACGAAGAAGGACAAAAGAAGAGATGGATTGAACATTTCCAGGAGCTGCTAAACAGACCTTCACCTGTAAACCCACCAGAAATACCCCCAGCTACAAGAGACTTACCTATCAAGTGCAGTGCACCCACCAAGGAAGAAATTCGCAGAGCAATCAAACAATCGAAGAATGGCAAATCTGCAGGACCTGACAGCATCCCAGTCGAAGCACTAAAGGCAGACATTGAAACAAGTGTGAAGTTACTCTACCCTCTCTTCTGCAAGATATGGGAAAATGAAGAAGTGCCACCAGAATGGAAGGAGGGCTACCTCATCAAACTCCCAAAGAAAGGCGATCTTAGTTCCTGCTCCAACTATCGAGGGATAACGCTACTGTCCGTTCCAGGGAAAGTGTTTAATCGCATCCTGTTAAACCGAATGAAAGATGCTGTAGACCCACATCTTCGTGACCAACAAGCCGGCTTTCGAAAGGAGAGATCATGCACAGATCAGATAGCAACACACGCATAATTTTGGAACAGTCTATGGAATGGAACTCCCTCTCTATGTCAGTTTTATAGATTATGAAAAGGCATTTGACAGTGTGGACAGACAGACCCTCTGGAGACTGTTAAGACACTATGGAGTGCCTGAAAAAATTACTAACATCATCAAGAAGTCATATGAAGGGATGACTTGCAGAGTAGTGAATGGCAGACAACTGACAGAGGCATTTGAAATCCAAACAGGAGTGAGACAAGGCTGTTTACTCTCTCCCTTCTTATTCCTACTAGCCATAGATTGGGTCATGAAGACAGCAAACAGACCAGAAGCGAAACGGTATACAGTGGACACTGTGGAAACAGTTAGATGATCTCGACTTTGCAGATGACTTAGCTCTTCTTTCTCACACACAGCAGCAGATGCAGGAAAAGATAAATATTGTTGCAGACAATTCCGCTAGAATGGGTCTTACCATAAACAGAGGAAAGAGCAAGGTGTTCAAAATAAAGGCATCAAACACTACACCCATTATAGTCCAAGATGAGGCGCTGGAAGAGGTAGAAAGCTTCACCTATCTAGGCAGCATTATAGATCACCATGGCGGAACAGATGCAGATGTCAAAACCCGCATTGGTAAAGCTCGAGCAGCCTTCCATCAGCTGAAGAACACCTGGAGATCTAGGGAATTAAGCACCACCACCAAGATAAGGCTATTTAACACCATTGTTAAGCCGATACTACTTTATGGAGCAGAGACCTGGAGAACCACCGTCACCACCATCAAAAAAATCCAGGTATTCATCAACACCTGCCTGAGGAAGATTCTTATGATCCGCTGGCCAGACAAGATCTCGAATGAGGAACTGTGGCAAAGAACAAAACAGCAGCCCATTGAAATAGATATCCTTCAGAGACGCTGGAGATGGATAGGTCACACCCTGCGCAAGCCGGCATCCAACATAACAAGGCAAGCCCTAACCTGGAACCCTCAAGGAAAGAGGAATAGAGGACGGCCCAGGAACACATGGCGCCGCGATCTGGAAACAGAAGCCAAGCAGATGGGCAAGACATGGGGACAGTTGGAGAGACTCGCCCAGAACCGAGATGCCTGGAGAAAGCTGGTTGGTGGCCTATGCCCCAGTAGGGACCACAGGCTGAGATGAGATGAGATGAGACAATGAAAAACCAACTTTCACAACTACAGAAACAAACATGTGTAGACCTATGTCTCAAGAACTTATATATCAGTCAAGACATCCAGAAATGGACAAGTTGTACAGGTTCAAAGAAGATATCAATCATAAGAACTTTAAAAGAAAGGAAGTGATAAGAACTTCAAAAAGAAGGATGGGATATTTTGTTCACTTATAAAGTCATTGTTTTTTTGTTTTATGAAAACTACTTAGAAGATGTGACTTAATAAAATGTTTACCTTAAAAATATTTTAGGCAGGCGTGCAGCATATTCAAACTGTTCATCAAATATCAAAAAGTTTTTTTCAAACTCTTTAAATGCTGCCTGTAATTACAATAGTACAAAAAAAAAAGTTTATATGTACTTTTTATTTTTAATCTCATTTTTGTGCCAACTTTACATTATCTCTTTTCAGAAATCTTTTTGTTTCCTAATAGGAAGCATAACATTTTTTTTAAGTTTTCCAGTAGGTGAAGCAAAATTCACTTATTTTTTTATGTCCATATGTTAAAAAATGTTAGTGCTAGAGAATTAAAAAAAAAAAAATACACTTCCTTTTTCTTCAGCACACAAGTCTGTTAAAGCTAGGTGGACTCAAGGATGCCCAAAAAACTTCCAAATAAAACATCCCAGTCCACAATAGATTGGAAAATAGGAGCCATAACACTAAGAACATTTTATATAACTGTAAAAAAAACATAAAACTAATGAAAAGAATCAAGGGATTGTATGACATGTGTTTGTACCCAGAGGCATAGTGAGCAAAACATGCACCCAGGACAAGATAATTTATTGGCACCCCCACCCCTTTCCATGAACATCACATAGAAATACAGGTATTTAAAATAAATGTATTTATAAATAATATTGTAGTAAATCTAATGCAAGCAAGTTGAAAGGAGGTAGTTAATAATAGGCGATGTATTTATTTACAGTTTTAAACTAATAGTTAGACTTGGACTTCCACTATCAAGTCACAGGGAATAATGTTCATACTTAATACTAGAACAGACTACTGACACACTTCCCAGTGTCACTCCAGGTCTTCCAAACAGTTCCTTAGTATCACACAGTACAGCACTTAGCCCAAAACTGTTCAGACTATAAAACAGTCCTTCCTGTAAATCAGCATGTCTTCTCCTACTCGTGTTGAACAGTGCTCTGATGCGCATTATCAGTGTCTGCGCAGGGGCGGAGTTACAACAATAGAATACATTAGAATGTATTACCTAACTCAATACCTGCTTTTACCTGCTAAAAAGAATATGGATGTTCCATTGTGTCTCTGAATTTGGTTTTTTGTTTTTTCAAAAATTTAATCATGAATCGGTAACAAAAAAAGTATTGCAGCTAATATTAACCTGCATGAGGCATATGATTATATAAAATCTTCCTCCACATGGATGTAAAAAGGAATGTAAAACCTCAAATCGATAGGCCTATAAACGTTAAAAAAACAAAAAAGATCTTCAACTGTCTCTTTCAGAGATCACCTGCTAAAAGCTACTTTCCTATACCTATAAGTGAGAACAAAATGGTGCCTGAGTTTATCTTTATAGTGCTTTTGGGGGTTATTTCTGTTACACTATACCTAAATGGTTCTGGTCTGCACAATCCACTATAAAAATACCTAGGGCAGACTGGATGTCTAACAGTGTTTCATAAAAACCTAAATAATTTCCTATCATATTTCATTAACATGCCTAAGTTCAACAAAGAAAAATTTTAAAAAAGCATTGTTTGTAATTAGTGCTCAATAAATATTCAAATTTAGTGGAGTTAATGAAGCTAGTTAAGATTCAATGGTTGTAACATTTATTTAAATATTTGAAAACATACATCTCTTTTACTTACATTTAACATCAAGATTGAAGCTTTTCCAGTAAGAAGACCTAGAACAATGTTTCTCATACTTTTAACAGTGGCTTTCCTCCTATTCCCCCACCCAAAAAATACATCTGTGCCCCCTCTCTTATGCAGTCACTATGTTTGCAAAATCATTATTAAGCTTTTTCCTGCATTGTAAGCTTCTAAAAATCATTATGTTTTGGTCTACACCACACTTTACTCTTCAAAAGAAAAGAGTGTCCAAGTGAAGAAAGCTTGGGACAGGTTGACATTGAAATGTGGGATACATTCTAGGCATCTGAGCATATACATTTGTAATGAGCTGGATTGAAAGATCATACTGGTGTTCAAAAAGATGTCTGCGTGAGAATTGCCAACTGAATGTCCTTCTGAAGAAATTTGATCATTCTCATGTGTCATGTAAGAAATGTAATAAAGTATTCACTAGAATCTTACTCTTCTTTGAAAGATCATTTTGAATCTATCTTGTTGCAGATGATTCTCACAAAAACAGTATGAAAGGTGCTAATTAGTAGATGAAATGACTTCATTTAATGATGTGGGTTTTTTTAACTGAAAATTAGATCATTTTTACTAACTGATACTCAAATCTGGATTATAACTACAACAGTTTCTGTTCTTAAAAATAAAACCAACTTCACACCCCTTTGTCAGCATCCTATGAGGAAGGGGGCGCCCTACAGTTTAAGAAACGCTGTCCTTTGAATTTGTGCAACTAAAAAAAAAAAGAACTTACATTATTCTAAACTGAAAAAAAAAAAGGTATTGTTGATTTACATGTGGCAAAAAATAATGCCATTTAATTTTCTAATTATTTTAGTAAACTCTTCTATAATAGTTTTACTTGTCTATTGTGTTTGAATTATAATCTATAATCAGATTTTTTTTTTGTAAAATATATTTCCATTAAAACGCCATTATTCTTGTACATGCCTATTGAAAATTGTCATAAACAGACCATCATATCCAACATGGTAAATACATCAGATTTAATGCCGGTGGAAGTCTCTAGTAGAATTAAAATATGATGATAATTTATAAGACAGATCAAGTAATGCAATAAATCATTACTTGTATGTGAAAATGTTTGTGAGTTACAATAGTTTTTAAAAATTGAACATTTCTGGAAAATCATATTTTATAAAAAATCTTTAAGCACTGTTCTGCATCTGGCACCAGATGGTGGTGCCTGTGGCATCATGCCCCCTTGTCCCCCTTCTCACTACACCTCTGCTTGTACCTCATCATTAGTAGGAAGAACTCCATCACCAAACAAATTGTCCATTATAGACTTGTACATTGTGCTGCGCACCAGATCATTCAGCTCTGCTTCAAACTCACAGCCATTCTTGATTGTTACTATTACAAAAAAACAAAAATAAATTTCATGTAGAAGTATTCTGAAATAAATTTCAGCCAAGTAAACATGCAAAAAATTCTAATCAGAAATGTAGCCAAAAAAAGAAAGTGAAGAAAAATAAAGCTACAGTTGTCATGAAATTAAAGAAATTTTTTTTTTTATTTTAAAAATACTTTTTAAAAAAAAAATCAATGTATATCTTTTTTAATACTGAGGGACTAACTTCTCTCTTTTTTTTAACAGCAATTAATACACTAGACATTTTTTATTCTTTTTATTCATGTTTTGTTAGGTAAACTAAATAATTGTGATATGTTTCAAATAGATCTGGGAATGGGTGTGGGAGAATAATTTGTTCGAAATGTGTAAAACTGACAGAGTGAGTTGATATAAGATTTGTAAAAAAAAAAAAAGTATTCCAAAACATCAAAATTTCCATTCAGCAGTGCAACAAGAATCAAAATTCAATTGAAAATGTTTAAAAATTGAGAAAACAAGATGATTTGACAATGACAGTGAGAAGTTTGGTTGAACAGTACTCAGTTCCTAAACAAAACTTCTATTCTTGCATGTACTTTCAATAATTTATCATCAAAGCAAATTATTAGAAATGAGAAGTCTTGGTTTGAGCCCATATTGCTCTATTCCATTCAGGTAATAATTCCACCCTGCTAAATCTAATCAAAAATGGTTCTAACCAATGTTGCAATTCTGGCTGACAATGTTTATAATTATGAAAATTTAATGTAACTTTTTTTTTATTAATAGTTAAAATTGTCAAAGTTTTGTTTTATTCTGAATCCTTGTTCAGTGATTGTTCTATTTCATCACTTTGTCTTTTTTTTTTTGGTCAAGTTTTGTTTTATCCTATACAACCTTCAAACTACAAGCATGTGCCAAACTATGTTTATACATTGAACAAATATCTTTTTAACTAACTTTGATTTTTTATGCCTACTAAGTGTTCCTTAAATTTTGAGTGCAGAGTTTCACAGAATGGAGGAAGTTTATGAAATGAGAGTCGACCTTTAACAGTGTCATGAATTTTGGTGTGATTTTTGAAAAAAGCTTCTTCTGTCACTGAAGCTGTGAAAAGAAAAGATCAAATCATAATCATTTGCTCAGGCAATAATATAATTGAATCCTACATAAAAAAACAATACATTTCTAAGCATTTTCTTTGTAGCCTTAATTAAACAATGGATGTTGAGTCGATCAAAATGGACTTCCATATAAAAAAAAAACAAGCAATAATAAAAATTTTAAATAAAGTATACTTTTTTTAGGGTAAATGTTGTTTTTTTATAAAATTATTTCATTGAACAGAAAGGTATTATTATTTTAAATGTACTATATATATTGATATATGTATTTGAGTGCTTATGGACTAAAACTTTTCTTGTGCTCATTTTTTCTTATTCATTAGATAGAATGTGGGTAGTGGACACAATGGCTGAGTGGTTATAAGCACTTGGTTTCCAAACCTGGGGGTCCTGGGTTCAAATCATGGTGAATGCTTGGATTTTTTAATTTTGGGATTTCCAGGGCACCACCTGAGTCCACTCAACTCTAATGGGTACCTAACTTGAAATTGTTGATCATTTTTGCTATCTTGGCTCCATCATATCCAACGATGCTCTACTGGATAAAGACATCAACAATAGGATAGCCAAAGCAATGGGCACCATGTCATGGTTGCAGAAAAAAGTGTGGGACAACACATTGCTGACTAACAATACTATAGCCTTAGTCTACCGGACATGCGTGATGAGCAACTTGCTATACGGAAGTGAAGCATGGTCAACCTACTCATGGCAGGAAAAAAAGATGAATGTCTTCCACCTCCGATGCCTAAGGCGGATCTTTAAAATAAGATGGTAAGATAAGATTACCAATGAGGAAGTGCTACAAAGAGCAGGGTGCCAGGACATCCGCTCTGTTATCAGCAGCAGACGCCTTGGCTGGCTTGGCCACGTTCGCAGAATGCCAGTAGGTAGACTACCACAAGATATACTGTATGGCGATCTTATTGAAGACAGGAGAGCCGCTGGTCGCCCACTTTTACGGTATACAGATGTATGCAAACGCGACATGAAGCTATTAAAGATTGACACTAGCAGCTGGGAACAAGCAGCACTGGATAGATCCACATGGAGAGAGAGCATAAGAGAAGGGTCTCGGATTGCAGATGCCAGCTGTGTATCAAGGTTTGGCCTGTTTAGCCACACAAGAAGTTGCAAGGGGAAAAGATCATCTCTCAAGACATAAAATGCCACAGACTATATATTAATATATGTATTTGAGTGCTTATGGACTAAAACTTTTCTTGTGCTCATTTTTTCTTATTCATTAGATAGAATGCGGGTAGTGGACACAGTGGGTGAGTGGTTATAAGCACTTGGTTTCCAAACCTGGGGGTCCTGGGTTCAAATCATGGTGAGTACTTGGATTTTTTAATTTTTGGATTTTCAGGGCACCACCTGAGTCCACTCAACTCTAAAGGGTACCTGACTTAAGTTGGGGAAAGTAAAGGCTGGCCACATGACACCCTGTTCATTAGCTGCTGGCCAAAGAAACATGATCTTAACATCATCGGCCTATAGATTGCAAGGCCTGAAATGGGAACTTTTTTTAGATAGAATATTAATAGCTTTTAGCTCTGAAACAATTTAAAGAGATATGCACAGTCAATAACAAACCTAGAATAACAATTTATAACACAATATTTTATAAATGAACATTTTCAATATAACTCCAATATAAGGAGCGTAGCATTTTTTGTTATTCTAATCAATGCTTTAATTGATTATAGTTCACACCTTGTACAAAATGTCTGTTACACAATATTTCATTCAAGTTATTAGCTCAAAATAATAGGCTATTATTATAGAACTATTAATACCCTTTGGTGGCATGGTGGCTTCTGAACCTGGGGTCCCGGGTTCAAATTCCGGTGAAGACTGGGATGTTTTTTTCAGGATCCTTGGGTACCTCTGAGTCCACCCAGCTCTAATGGGTACCTGACATTTAGTTGGGGAAAAGTAAAGGCAGTTGGTCATTGTGCTGGCCACATGACACCCTCGTTAACAGTAGGCCACAGAATCAGATGACCTTTACATTATCTACCCTATAGACCAACCACAAGGTATGAAAGGGAAACTTTAATATTAATACCCTTTAACATCTCTACCAAGTAAGAGCTCACCAATTTTTTGCACTGAACTTTGCACAGCTTTTTGAAAATCCACATTAGTAGACTGAAAAAAATTATGAAAATCCTTGGCATCAGTTAGAAAGGTCATTCTTTCTCCTGCAACTTTGAGAGTGTAGACTGGGCCCAACTATTTTTTAAAATGTACAAATTATAGATATAGAGTAATACAAAAAGGATATATATTACGATACAAATTGAAAAAAAATATATTTTTTATGATATTAATCCATAATGTCAAAAAAATGTATTTATTTAACACATAAAAATATACTTTTGAGCTTATTATCCCATCACTACCATCCAGAACATCAGTCAAAAGAAAATAGAGAATATCAAAGACCCCACTCTTTGAAAACATACTTTTTGGTTAAAACACATTGAAAAAGAAAAAAATCTGGATGTTTTACAAAGGAAAACCTTTCAAGAATAAATTTAAAGAAGGGAGGAGAAACTACCATATCAAGCTGGAAGACTCGAGACAGGCGTGGGGTATCATGAACAAAATGACAGGAGCAAAAATAATCTTGCTCCAGGAGACAACAAAACATTATCCAACGAGCTAACTGATTTCTATTGTCATTTAATTATCTAAGACTCTAAACCCTTGAGGATGTCAAAGTTAACAACTGTTTAGAATTAGCGAATACTAAACAGCAAGTCAACAACATTTTCAAAAAGGTCAACCCAATAAAAGTTGGTGGGCCTGATGGAATAAAAGGGCGAATCTTAAAAGAATGTGCTGAACAACTAGCTGAACCTTTCCTAGAGATTTTTTCCTCATCCTTACTAAACCATGAGATACCATGTGTGAAAGTCGTCCATAATTGTACCACCTGTGCCAAAGGTTTCCAAACCAAAAGAAATGAAATGACATGTTTCACTTACTTCCATTGTATCTAAATGTCTAGAAAAATTGGTTAAAATGTTTCTTCTAAATGATCTTTGTAGTAAGTTGGACCCTTTACAATTTGCTTACCAAAAGGCTAATAGGTGTAGATGATGCCATCCTAAATATTTTAAATTGTGTCTACAAACATTTGGACTTACCGAACACTTATGCTAGATTGTTCTTTATTGATTTCTCATCAGCTTTTAATACTATACAACTTCATTTACTTATTGAAAAAATGAAAGCGTTGAAGATAAGTCTAAATATAATACTATGTGCTAATGAATTTTTGACCCAGAGACCTCAAAGGGTTAGGGTAAAAAATGTAATATCAAATACACGCATAGTTAGCACAGGGCGCCCCAGGGAGCTGTGACATTGACATTGTGGTTCATTTTGTACACCAATGATTTTCAATCCGAGTCCTTTTTGCTCCTTCACAAAATTAGATGATGATGCGGCTCTTCCCTGCCCTGCTCTCAGAGAGCTCTGACGTAAATGAGTATTTCAGAAAAATAGAACACATTGAAAAATATACTGAAAAGATAATTTTTATTATTAAATTAAAAAAAAAAAAGAAATGATAATCGATTTTCTTAGGGAAAAGAAGGAAAATGATATTGTTTCTGTAGCTGAAGAGACTATTGAAATAGTGCAAACTTTTAAATACCTTGGTACTATCCTATACAATAAACTAAATTTTACTGCAAATACTAATTATATCAGCAAAAAAGGGCAGCAAAGATTACGATTACTGAGAAAACTGTTCTCTTTAATGTTAGTAATAAGGCCTTGGCTATGTTTTATCACGCTCTTATCTGCAATATTTTAAGTTCTATTATCACTGCCTGGTATGGCAATCTAAGCATTAAAAATAAAAATAAACTACATAGAATCCTAAATGGTGCTGGTAAAATCATAGGAAAAAAAAAAACAAAAATTGGGTAGCTGTTTTAGACAGATATTATATCCATAAAAAAGCTAAAAAGATTCTGAAAATAAAAAAATCCCCCTTTGGGTCAGGATTTTGTGATTTAACCATCAAAGACACTGATAGCAAACATTCTTTTATTCCCCTGGCAACCAAAACATTAAATAGAAATAATCTGACATAAACTTTTCACCCATAAATTAAAACCATTTTGGGAGGAAAGACAATAAAATGAATGACTTTTAAAGCATCAACTGTAATATCATCGATTTGACTGCAATAATAAATAAATCATGGAGCCCCTTCTGGCCCGGGGCCGTTGTCTTGCCACCTCCTAATAAGGCCTCTAGTATTCAATAGGTTAATGGTATTAGAACCTGTAGCTTCTTTTATTAATACTTCTTGCTGATAGCTAAGTCTTATATATTTTCTGGTGGCTTTCCTATATCCTGTTATTTGTCTACCAAAAAATTGCAGGTGAAAAATATCACAAATATATAGTCTATCACATATAATTGCTGGGTTGTTCAAACTTTGGACCTTTGCTTCAACATGTTGTTGTTAATCTATATTCTTATATTGACTATAGTCAGTATATAGTCTATTATATAAATCAATTAATTATATTATATTATATAGATTCTATATAATTAATAATAATTATATATTATTACAATTTTATATAGACTGGATCTAAATCTATTTTTATTAAAAATATATTTATAATTAATGTATATATCTATGTATAGTCTAGAATAAAATAATATATTTTATATATAATAATACAATCATCATAATGATAATCTATCATAATCATTCATTGAATTTGTTCATCACATGATTACATTAAATAAATGATTTTAATAAATTTTAATAATATTTTTTGATTTAATTTTTAATAGACTAAATAGACCTAGTCCTAGGTCTAGAATCTTATTCTTAACTTTAACTTAACTCTCTAACTCTAGAATCTAATTTATGAAAATACTTTGAGTCCCATTAAGTTTATGAATCGCAAAGGATTTTTTCCGAATTCTAAAGCACATCCCAGCCACGGTATCCATCCACTGTAACATGGGGGTACTTTCTTTCTATTTGAAGCAGTATCAAAAATGTTGAAAATAAAATATATTAAAACTACAAGAAGGCAAGTGCCAATCACAAAAAGCCATGACAACATAGCTGATTTAAAGTGGATTTTTTACAATTTTGTTTCGTTTCTTTTTTCCGTTGATAATTTTTCTCTGATAAACTAATCTTTAGTTGTTTTTTAGCGGCCCCCGTAAGGGGAAAAAGCCGCTATTAGGTTTGTGCAAAATGTCCGTCTGTCCGTCTGTCCGTCTGTCCGTCTGTCCGTCTGTCCGT
>JADKLZ010005243.1:17156624-17178845 GCA_021533235.1 Biomphalaria straminea
AACAGATGATTTTGACGATAGAACTTTCCTTTTCTATATAACATCTAAAGCAAACTACAGTCACATAATTCCAAGAATGTAGACAAGAGAGGTTACAAATTTTTACCCGTGGCTGGGCTCCACTAATAAAGTGCAGTGAATAGTTTGCCAAACTTGAAAAAGACTTAATATGGCTCAACAAAGATAGCTAAGACGAATTTAAGAAGTCAGTTATAGAGATCGGGTCTCAATCAGGGAAATCCTATGCCGAACTGGAAGTCGACCGCTTAGTAAGAGGGTAGAAGGTAGAATGAGGTTTGAGGGACATGTTTTCCTACAAAATGAACTACGCATACAAAGAGTTGCGATGACATGAAGGTCAAGCGCAAACAGGGACATCTTGTACAACTTCACGCCACACTTTCATGAAGGTCCTCAGAGCAGTTGGAAAGAGGCTTCAGACATTTCCAGTGATAGATTTTTCTGGAAACAGCTTTCCGTTTAATGCGCCGAAATTCACGGGAGGATTTCAGTTAGTTAGAATAGTACATTAGGTTTTTGAAATCAAACTTTTTAATAGCAGGATAATGTATGTAGATACCTCAGAATATGCATTTTGTTGGCTTTCAATGCCGAAAAAAGTGCTTGGAGGCGGGGCTTCGCCTCGCGCTGGGGGGGGGGATTATAGCGCTCCCCCAGACTCCTTGCTGACTAGAGTGGATAGTCTACAATTTTTCATGTATACACACACATAGGCCCTATATATTTTGGAGGGATAATGCACTGTAGATACCTCAGAATATGTATTTTGTTGTCTTTCAATACCGGAAATAGTGATTAACTGCGGGGCTTTGACCTCGCGCTGCGGGAGCTCTCAGCGCTCCTTGAGACCCTCTTGCTGACAATTTTCTCACTAATTCCAGGAAAAACCTATTCTCGGGTACAATAAACATCTTCCGAAAGAACGTAGGGTCAGAATGTAATAAAGATTATATATATATATGTAAATATATATATATATGTATTAGTGAAAAAATAGACATAAAAATATATATAAAATTATCATATAAAATATATTTTGCGCGGGGGGGGGGAGAGAAAAAAAATCTTATAAAAGCTTATAACACTGTCACACATCATCATGTAGCACATGTCACATGTCATACAGACCAGTGACGTGGCACACAGCCAACGGGAAATACGGAGGTCACGCGTGGCAAAGTGTTATTGGTCTAAACTGCCCACAGGTTGTGACTAACTTGTGACGCTGAAGGTCAGTTTCAGGCATTCTATAAGGATTAGTTTCTCTTTGATGTCTTCAATATATATAGAGAGAGCACCAAGCTTTTAGAGCAATAAAGAGCTTCCTAATCACTGGAAATGACAATGTTAAAATAGACACTAGTAAGGACCTCTTGGCCGCTAGCCTATTGGCTCAACTCGATAGTTTCAAATTGGTGAGAACCACTGCTTTATAAACATTGAAAGGCCGGTCACAGCAATTTTCCTCTCGCGAGATCTTTTATCAGTGGGCAGTATACGCGAGAAAATTCGCGAGATAATGCGAGACTTTAACAACCCAACATGTCGAATGCAGGATTCTTTAGGGTTTGTCGATACTTATTCTAGTTACATCTCTTAAAAAAAAATTGCTATAATACACCCTAGATCTAGATATGTAGATCTACTAGTTTGCACAGATCTAGATTAGATTCGATTCTAGATAGATCATAGATGTAGAGTCTAGTAGTAGATCTAACTAGACTAGTAAACCTACCTAGTAACCTAGCCGTCCTAGATTTTATTTTTAAAATATTTTTAGATTATTCTAGGATTTTACTTTTTAGAATTTAGGAATGATTCAATTTCAGTGAAGATTAAAAAAACTTCAGTCATGACTGAGAGTTACTCAGAGTCAGACTGGAGTCAGTCACTCACGGATCTTTGAACCCTAAACTAAACCCTTGTTTTTCAGAGTAAACGAAACTAAATGTGTCTGGACTGAACTAGTCTATACTTATAGGAAAGTGCGAACCTCGAAAGGATTAAGGCCGATAAAGCAATTTTCACGTTTGGATTTTTATAACACCGTAACGGTCTGACCTATGAAAAAACTGATGGTATCTCTGAATTCCTCGTCCTTTTTTCTATTTGGATTTAATGTATCACTAGGGCTAGGCTTAGTTAAAATTAAATACGAGGTCAAAGAGGTGTAGGGTAGGTATTGCCAAGCGTACTTTTCCTCGAACGGATTTTTCCCCAGTTAGTAAGCTCGATCGGGTTGTTGGAAGGTTCGAACAGATCAAAGAAAATATATCTAAAAACATGTTTTAATATTTAATTTTCACTATAAAGTCATTTTCTTCTTATTCTAGCGTAAGAACACTATCCATTGCACCATTTCCCACCCTCCACAGCTTCAAATAGTCTCTTTAATCTGATGAGCCATCGGACTTAAAAATAGCCTTAATCCCATTACCCAGTTCCTTCACTACCGGGTATTAAAAAAGAAGCATTCCACACCTCCTGAGTTTGACCTCACCATGAACTTAGCCTTAACAAGGAAAAGGAAATATTATGTGTCGGAAGTGAAGAAAAAAGGTGCATGCGCAGTAGCAATATAGTAGTAATTTGGTAAACATTCAAATAAAAACGTTTTAGCAATAAAAAGTGAACTGTTCGAACCTCTCGACAAATTTGGGCTGCTCAAACTTCGCACTTTACTCTAGATCTATAAACTTATAAAGAAATGAACAAAAAGATGGAGTTTAGTTGTTTAGAATATTTAGATTAGATTAGAGTCTAGGGGGGTGAAATAAAATATTTATCTTGGAAAAAACAATTTTTCGTTTGTACATCATTAAAATACTTTAAAAGAACTTTCCAATGGTATATAAATTATGACTTTATCTTTAATAATTAGAAAGTTATGATTTTTTTTGTTTCGTTTTGAACTAACATGTGCTGACACGGACAAACAGAGACGAGCCCTCTCTCTCGCGTTATCGCCTCGCCCAGCTGCTCAGCTCGCAACACACCCCCAGCTGAAAAAGTTGAAATTGAGTTTCGTAGAGGATAAATCTACTTATTAAAAAAGAAATTTAATGGTAGATCTAGTATTAGTAGTAAATTTCTTGCTCACAAATCGGATTTAATTTATATTTATGAACTTAACTTGTTTAAAATGTAAATATTGATGAAATAAACAAATTATCGGGTCTAGATCTACAAGAAATGTCAGAGAGGCGTGAACAAAATGGCAGCGATGTGATGTCAGAAAATGACAATATATTTAAAAATTGGGATCAAAATCGCCTGAAATAATTTTTTTTCAAATTCGCTTTTAAATTCATGCGCTCACAAAAGAAAACTAAAAACTATTTAAATATATCCAGAATATTAGGCCTTATATGGCATGAAGTGGTTTTACGTCTAGGGTGAAATTTTCTTATCAAAAAGTTTCAAAAACAGATAAATCCCATAGCCCACAATGCTAACCGTATATTAAGAAAAAAAATGTTGCGCTCACAATATCGCAATAAAACTTGGTAGAATTATAGCCAGGCATGATACCTAACGTGGAAAAAAATTTCATTCATCTGAGGATTTCCTGGACCCTGTATTGCTAATAACAAAAAAGGGGTATTTTTGATAATATATATATAAATATATATATATATATAACTTCAAAAACAAATCGCATTTCAACATTACTTAGGTCATTGTCTAAAGTAATCGATAACACAAGTTTAAAAGTTCTCACGGTTCATTCATAAATGTAATAAATTTTCATGTGCTGCCTATGTAAAAAAAAAGTCAAACACGCAATCTCAACTTTATCTGTAATTTTTTACTTTCGCATTTCCTGGTTACGTTCAGCTACCTATAGAGTCTGATTAGACTATTTCCTTCATACTCGAAAGGCAATGGTTTCGCCCAGATGAGTCTCTGGTTTTGGTTTAGTCTTGCGACGGTGCAGAATCTGGTGTGGGCAATCAAGCCAATTCTTGAGCGGCAGACTTTGCCACAATTCACAATTCATGCATGTGTATGCATCTGATTCAGGGCTAGCGGACAGTGCAGCTTACTTTTTTTTCCCCTCTTGATTAAGATCGCTTTAATTTTTTTGTTCTCAGCGAGATGAAAATGAATATAGCTCTAAAAAGTAAAATCTAGATGTACTCTAGTGACTCTAGAAATAGAAACAGAAAAATCTAGTAAAAATCTAGATCTTGATATCTAGATTAGATCCAGAAATTTATAAACATATATATATAGAATAAACGTAATCAGTAAATTCTTAGTATCTAATTTTCTGAAAGTATTTAAAAGACAACAAACACACAAGCAATTTATAAATGCATGTTTATTAAAGATTATTGTGACAAAAGTTTTTTTTTTTTATATAAATGTAAATTTAAAAAATATTTACCCTAGCCTATCCTGCCCCCTCTCCCCAAATTTATATTAAGAATACTCTCCTTAGCCATTGCTGAATTTATTTCTACTGTGACATGGGTATAGCTCACCTCATGACCTCATGATTGACCAGAAAATGCCTGAATTGAAAGCATTAGACTTGATAGACTTTAATAGAGGATTAAAACATCTTTTAAATACATTATGTTCAATATGGCTTTATGGTTTATAAGGAATTCAATATCGTGATCTGGGAAAAAAATTGTTCGCTGAGGGAGACACTATGACATACCTACCCCAACCCTCTTTGACATCAGATTTTACTTAAACTATGCGTAGTGAACCATGGCAACATATCTAATCTAATTTTATTGACCAATAGATAAGTTTATAGATGTTTTAATCTTTTTTTGTAGGTCTAACTGATAAGGAGCTGTAAAAATTCAAATGCATAAAAAAAATAGTGATTTGGCTTAACATATTGATTAATTACTTAATTTACTTATTTAGATGTAGATCTAATAATTGATCATTACTCTCCATGACCACATTTTCATGATAATTTATCCATTACTTTTTTTCTTAGATGTCTAAAGGTAGTAAACTGTTAAATTATAGTTACATGTAGGCCAGTTTCATATTTTTGTAAACAATTAAGATGAGCTTGAGTTGAAGTTGATGTGTGGGAATTCCATTATTCTACCTCTCTGGGAGAAAGGCAGTGGGTCATGTCTATTGTAATAGTAACTAGTGACAAGATTGTTTCCCCAAATACAAAGAAATATATTCATTTACTACATGATTTGAAAACTGTATTTCTTTGAATGCTTTTGTTTTTTATTTGTACTGCTGTAACCATGTTCTTTATAATATTAATTGTAAACTCAAATGAAAGTTTTATCTAATCAAACATTTCCCATTTTCAAAGTCTTAACAATATATTGAAATGTTTGAGAGCCTTTTCCATGTCCCATATTCTAGCACATATCTTTGCCAAGCAATATTAACCAAAAATGTATTGCCGGACTGGGCATGTGTATATCATCAAAGCATACTAGTGAAAAAAGCAAGTCTGAAACACACATTTTTCTTTTTAGTAAACAAGTTTGAAATCCACTCCGCGATAATATTGTATTATTTGGAAACTTCGGTTGAACAAGGATCATTTTAATATATACATATATATTTATATATAAATAATTACAAATTGTTATCTTAAATGTAGTTATCTTTCCACCCTCTAATTACCAACTTGGTATTTTTTGCTTCAGTTTTGAGGCCATTTCCACTGTTGATTGGTGTTAGTGGGGTTTTAATTCTGACGAAGGAGTTTCTCAAGTGCAAGCCAAGATGCATAATTATGCGGTAGGCATGATACGTCTGTAACACCCTTTTTTTTTTTGAGAGTAAAACTAAAAAGAAAAATACAATTTTAGTAACAATAGTATAAGGCAGTCATGGAAAGGGCTTTTCTTGTATGGTCTTTTCTTTTTAAATTTAATTTACCCTGAGGTTTACTTGACCCTTATAATACAGTTGTAAATGTGCTGAAATGTTGCAAGCATAAAAAAGGCTTTTTAAGATGTTTGTATGCTTCACACTCGGATTTATAATTTAATTTTACATTTTTGTTGTTGTATTAAAGTTATATTTTTATTTCTTTTAGGGCACTACAGCCCAGCAGGACACACGGTTCTCAGACAAAAGAAAAAAACTAATGAAAACAATGAAATTTGGAGAGGGCCTAGAGCGAAAAGTAAGCACACTTTGCATTGTCATTATACCTATTTAAAAATTTGAACCAGTAACAGGGGCACTTTACTTTAAAAAAAAATCTGTACATATTTTTTGATCTGTTGCATCAAATCTCTTTTACCCTACAGTGCCAACAATTTTGTTGTGTCACCTGTAATTTGCCACATTTTTTTTTATCTACCTATTTTTATCAAGATGCTCACTCTGTTATTCTTAATGCTATTTGGTACATGAGAGCTTTCCATGTATATTAATATTAACAATAAGATTAAAGAAGGCCGCCTGAAATCTTAGAATTTCATGTTGATATACAGATTAAGAAATTGTCCCCTAGTCAATTATTAAAAATAGAACAGCTCACTGCTTTATGTAGCATACTATCATACTTTGATAAAAAAAAATATTTGTGGTTTCCAGGTTGATATGACTAAAGTTAATGTTGATAGCTTGAAACCTTGGATTGCTCAAAGGATTACAGAATTGCTAGGAATGGAAGATGATGTTGTTGTTGAATTTGTTTACAATCAGCTTGAAGAGAGGGTATGAAATAACATATTTATTCTTTGTTTTCTAATATAATCCTTATTGTCATGTAGAGTGTGCTTGTGCGACTGACATATTTGTCCAATTTTTTTTTTTGTTCCCCAACAGTGCCTCTCAATAACCCTGTCATTGGTTGAAATCATTAGGTGTTTTAATGTCCACTAGTTTCATGATTTAGGGTAAAAGGAACAGGAAATAATTGCAATTAAACATTAAAAAAAAAAATGCCTGAAAGACAAAATACCCCCCCATCCTTTTTCAGGTAAAATATCAACAAAGTCGCTTTCAGGGATAGTGTTGAATGTATTCTCATTTGTTGACTATTTCCTCTTATGATCAGAGAAGCACTATAAACAAAATGGCCTTCAAGCATTGTCACTCACTACAGAGCAAAGATACAGGATGTTTTCTCAATGCTTTGGTAGCTAGATACTCTTATCTGCTGCCACACAGATAATTCACCTGCTTGACTCAATGGTGGGTTTGTATCATTATTATCTATCCATTTGGTTTTGTGTCGGTCTAGTTTTAGCTTCTGCTGCTATAAGAAATCAAGAAAGGTTAACTGCAACCAGGAGGTATCTTCAATGAATTTGTTTTCCACTTGAGTAGATTTGATTTGGGAAAATTAACATTTGTTTCTTTTGATTAAACTTAATAGAGATTAAAGAGAAAAGGATTTGAACAATATATTGTAATATATATATATATATAGATTCACCATTCACCTTTAAAGAAGTTAAGATTGTTTTAAAAAGTAGACTTAACCTAATCATAATATACTAATAATGATCCCAAATTGGATGTGTTGTGTCAGGTCCACTAAATTTGTAAGCTTTGTTATGGTGGATGCTACACTACACAGTTCTTTGACAAAGATATCAGCAGGTTGGTTTTCTTTTTAACAAGTAGTACATGAGCCAAATTATTAGGGGAAAAATATACATTTATCTCCTACTTCAGACATTTGCTCTCCCATTTTCCATCTGATTCACGTTGGGTGGGTACCTAAAGTCTAGATTTAAGAGTTCAAATCTAAATTGTATAGGGTTTGTGTGTGTGTGTTTATTGAATGGAAGTAACTACTTAATTTTGTGTGCTGGTGTTACTGAATGGGAAAATCTTTTTTGCAGAGCTAACAGACATATGATTTGCTTGGTTGACCCGGGTCAGAGTTTGTATAAGTAACTCTGTCCTGTGTGGTGCTGGAACACGACAGCCTTAGTGTTGGCCTAGATGGCGGGTGTCAGGGGTTCGCTGGGCTAGACTTGGAAAGCAAGTGAAAACCTGGTCACTGAAAGCCATAACTAGAACATTACTTTGTTACAGCTTAAATGATTAACTTATGAGGACTCCAAGTGGAGATATCTACATAACTTATACAGATTTTCAAATATTTATTAAATAGGAACATATAGTTAGTTTTAACATGACACAAGTAAATTAATAGTTTTTATCTAGTTATACTATATTACTGGTATTTCATGTAATTATATTTATATATTTTTTGTGTTTAGTTAGTCTAACAATTTATGTCTTTTGTCAGATTTAAAAAAAAAGTGCTTTTCGAAAAAAAAAAAAAAGATGTCAAGACTTTTTATACTAAATATTTTCATTTCCAACTATTGAACATTAAAAATCACTAGTTGGTCATAGTTGCTTTAACCAAAAAAATGATTTAGACATTTTGAAAAGAACCTTTCTTTATGCATGCCATCTTCCCATCATGTATCTACAGCACCCAGATGCCAAGGAAATGCAAATCAACCTGACTGGCTTTCTGAATGGCAAAAATGCTAGAATCTTTTTGAGTGAACTGTGGGACCATCTATGCAGTGCTCAAGAGAATGTCACTGGTATACCAAATCAGTTCCTAGAACAAAAGAAAAATGAAATTAAACAAAGACAGGTCAATTCATTTTAATAAATTCACTTGATTATTATTGTTTAAAAATTTAATTATTTTGCTAAGCTTTAGCCTTAAGCAATTTTCCCTATTGTGAGAGTTTATAATTTGTATTTCTCTTGAATATTTATTTCTAAACCTGACTTGTTTCTTCAGGAGGAGCAAGAACGTTTAAAAGAAGTGGTTAAGAAAAAGGAAGAGCAAATAAAAGAACAGTTAGCAAGGGAACGTCGAGAAGTTGAGAAACAAGACAGACGAAGTCAAACTCCTGACAGAGGGTACGGCATCAGTTTTAAATATGAAGAAACAAAATGTGTAAAATTAAAAAAGCCCAACTAATTAGAGAAAAAATTATTTCTTTTTACATTTGTTGTAATCTTAGTTTTCTTTCTTTTTTTTTTTAATTTCAACAGTATTTTAGAATAAAGTGCCATAACTTTTTTTTCTGTAATTATTTTATTTGAAAAGATGTATAGTTGTTTGCCTTAAAAATAAAAAATTACTTAACTCCAAAACTCTTACAATTAAATATCATAAAGCCATCTTAGTTGTAAGTCTTACATTCTGAGTCTGAAAACAAGATGGACGTAGTCATTGCGTAGGACGTAATCATCATCTTTTTTGAAGTAACGTCCGTATTATATAAGATAAGATGACAGTATAAAATATTGAGACTTTTATTTTTTAGAAATTTATGTCTTAGAATTTAGTTTTTTTTTAAAAGCACCATGGACACTAAAGATGACATTTCACATTCATTGCACATGAGCACTTTTTTATTTTAAAAGATCTAATTTACTTTAATTTGTCTCATTTAATGTTGGTATTGATATAATAATCCTCCATTTTCTTCAATGTACAAAAAGAGACGGATTAAATGTATTATGGGCCGCCACTTTTCCTGGGGTACCCCCAGTATTTTGGGTTTAGTTAATGCTGATTTTCCTTCTCTTTTGCTACTGCTGATAGATTTATTTCTTCCCCTCTGTCTTATTTAGTTAACTAAGTCTATAATGTTATGACATGAGTAGAATATAGATTTATTTCGGGAATAATTAAGGGGTAAGTTTTTACTTAGTGACGGAAGTGACGGATAGGTTGGATTAAAAATAAGAACTCTTTAGGTCGACTCTATCAACAAGACGCTATTTTTATCTGAGATTATTTACAGACGGCTAGCACAGAAAGACAGACGGATTCCCTTATTGATTATTAAACGTATTGTAAAGTTGAATCGATTGTTGACTTACTCCATTATTGTTCGGCCTTCGTTGGTGTTTTGAGTTGTGACAGTCTACCTCCTGTACAACACCGCGAATAGGCACGCAACAATAATTGACTAGCATTACCTACCAGGTACACCATTGATTTGTTCCCGGGTCTATATTGTTTGTTTTGCCACGGGCCTGCCTTATATTTTTAATTACACATACCAATAATAATAAAAAAAATGCCCACCATATATTCCTTTGACCAATGAATTCTAGTATCTATATAGGTTGAATTGGACTGGCCCATTTTGAGTTTCACTTTTCTCTCTGGGGGGGCCCCCCCCCCATGCGCCACTTTAATAAATAGTATTATTTACACTATCTGAATATTTTTCTGCTTATCAGTTCTCAATAAATTATAAATTTTTTTGGGGCTAGGGTCTTTTTTTTTTTTTTTGTATTACACCCTGCAAATCCTAATACTTTGCCATTTTTCACTTTCAATAGAACTGCCAAATTTTGACAATCCCCCTTTTGGCTAGCGAATTCAACTTATGAATGTTACATTTAATTGGAATAAATAACTTTAAAATTTTGTAGTTAAAAAAATTATTTTTCAAGTGGTATTGATATTACAGTAGCTGTATGAACACTTTTTCATGTCTAAATAAGACATGTACAAATAGATGTATGTAAATGTACATTTCTCAATTAATGATTAGCATTGGTGGCTGCCTGGTCGAGCGGTTTGCACGCTGGACTGTCGCTTCGATTTATCGATGGTCCTGGGTTCAAACCCTGCCCGCTCCCATCCCCCGTCGTCCTGCTGGAGGTTTGGACTAGGAAGTAACTATCTTCAACTCTGAAGGAACATCCGAAACATGTAAAACATTTTTACCTAATAAGTTAAAATATCAGTTCCAAAGACAGATTTTGATTAAGTAGGTTAAATAAATTTATGTGGGTGAATTTTCAAGTCCTTATTGAACTGTTGTTTTGTAACTTAGCACACCTGGCCAATATAGACAATGTTCTAATGAAGCCTTTAGAGTTAATGTGATTTTCGGAAAGGTCTTGTTATTCTGTTATAAAATGAAAGTATGTCTTACATATATTTATTAATCCCTGATGCTTATCACATAGTTATTAGTAATTGAAATCTATTGAAACCTTTCCTATAGAAAAAGTCGTGACAGAGAAGAGAAAAAAGATGTGAAGTCTGTCAATGACTCTGGAGAAGCGCCATCTAGTGATGTTAAGCTAGAAGTTAAGCAAGAAGCAAAGTCTGATGGAGAAACTGATGACCAGTCAAAAAGGTAGCACATTGTGAAAGAGTGTGTCTTATGTTTATGCTGCAAATTTGTTTTTTTTTTTTTTGTTTTTTGAATACTTATGAAATTTTTTTTTTCTCTGATTAGTAACATTGTCAGAAGCATTAAAAAGAAAATAAGTTTCATTTTTTTAGCAAGTAGTTTTCTAATTTTTTTTTGTGTGCCTTTCAAAGTGTTCAGAAAACTGAAACTAAAGAAGATACTTCTAGTAAAGATACATCAGAAAAAGAGAAAGACAAAATAAAAGACAGGTCACCTGAGAGACGAGATAGTAGAGACAGAGACAGGCGTCGACGCTCTTATTCTGGAGATAGAAGACACAGAGGTCGCTCAAGATCAGGGGAGAGAAGCAGACCCCCTATGTCCCGCCCTAGGTTTGTATTAAGCCAGTTTGAAAGTAATACTCATTTAAAGCTCAGCACACAAAACAATTGCCTGTTGTAGCAGTGATTTTAGTCTAACTCTGTATCTGTTCTTCACGTTACTTTTAGGCCAGGCTTTGGGCGTGGTCGATATTCTCCCCCTTCAGTCAGGAGGCGCTCACGGTCTCCTCGCCGGTCAAGATCACCCAGGCGGAGGTCACTTTCTCCACGAAGAAGAAGCCCATCACCAAGGCGGCGATCACCACCTAAGCGTAGAAGCCCTCCTCGTAGGTCTCCGTCACCAAACAAACGCCACCCATCACCTCGTAGAAGTCTACCAACTAGGAAAAAACCTAGGTATAATAATTCTTCTGTTTTTTCTCTGCAGTTATAAACATTTATTTTATGATTAGTTTTTACTAATGTTTTTTTTTTTTTTTTTTTAACTTTTCTTAGGTCAAGTTCTGAAGAAAGTTCTAGTAGCTCAGAAGATGATGATAAACCTGTAAGTTTGTATGCAAAGTGTTGTAGTTGTTAAGGTTTCCCAGAAACTCTTTTTTTTTTTTTTCTATTTAAAATATTTGAGATTTAGAACAAATAATTTTTTTCTTATTAGGTGGATGCATCTCCTGAAAAATCTGGTATCCAAAAAAGGAGAAACTACAGAAAGCATGATGAAGATGAAAGTGGCAAAGATTCATCAAGCTCTTCTTCTGATTCTGGAGATGATGAAAAAGGCAATCATTTGAATGGTAATGGTTAATCAATAATAAAATACATAATTTCATTGTCTTTTGGGTCTGAAGATTAATAGAACACTTAGTGTTATAAAGATTTGACCCCTTAGTCCATATGAGACAGATAAAGCTACTGCCTGCTGGGTGTTGACTTACACTCTCTTATAGGCAGCCAAATTCTTCTCCACTAATTTTTAAGAAATGGGATGAACAAAGCAATAGCTATAGTAATATTTTCCAAACTGTCTTTTTGAAACTCTGTATTGGCCAGATGTTCTCCTCAGACTAGCAGGTCATCAATGCATTTTGTAACAATCTTTAATGCCAGCTGAATAAGGACACTGTAAACAGTTAGACGACCTTGACTTTGCAGATGACTAGGCTCTTCTTTCTCACACACAACAGCAGAGGCAGGAAAAGATAAGCATCATTGTGGACCATGCAGCTAGAATGGGTCTTACCATAACCAGAGGGAAGAGCAAGGTGTCCAAGATAAAGGCATCCAACAATACACCCATTACAGTCCAAGGTGAGGCGCTGGAAGAGGTGGAGAGCTTCAACTATCTCGGCAGTATCCTAGACTACCATGGAAGAACAGATGCAGATTTCAGAACCCGCATTGGTAAAGCTCGAGCAGCCTTCCATCAGCTGAAGAACACATGGGAATCTAGGGAAATAAGCACCACCACCAAGATCAGGCTCTTTATAGGGAAACTCCGATGGTTTTGACAATTTTTGATATAATATGCGTTTTGATTTATAGATAATGAATATACTATTCTTTTTTTTAAATTTGAAATAATAACTTAGTACCGGTAATTGATGTTTTTCTGACGTTATTTTTCTGCGCATCCAAAACAGTCAGACTTTCACCAGGTTTCTATGTGACGTCACACTAACCTATTAATTTATTCTATTGACTCATTTTATAGCGTGAGACCATAGATACAAATTCTCATAAAAAAAATAAATCGCCGTCTATACGGTTAGATCTAGGATCTTGTAAGCAAAGAACAAAATGCGTATTAAAAGGAGATTTACATGCTTGACTAACCACGGCAGTGTATATTTTCTCGTCTGACCACTTAACACACAACAAACATTATCGCTTGGTTGTCTTGTCATGACCGACTACACGTAGTCTAGACTAGTCTTACACTGACCAGTTTGTTCGAATCAGTCAGACACACGATTTATTTACTTCTTGGGATAGGGAGAGGTTTAGATGAAAATGTTTTTTTTTTCTCGAGTTGGTTATCCTAATGCTTTCTCTAAAACTATTGCATAGCTCTGGACTATACCGTCACTAAGCCTAAGAGCCTGACAGCTACTGTAAGAAAGAAGCGATACGATTGGTTAAATCTAGTTTCCCTTTCAGTATTGTTGATGGAAGATAAAAACAGGATTTCAAAGAACCCGCCCTGTTTTTTAGGAGGCGTGGCAAATTTACTGTCCAATTTATTAAATATAAAATTTTCTAAGCATTTAAATAAAAAATGATATAATGTTTACTATTACAACTTTTTACGCAGAATTTAAATATGTCAATAACTAAAATTTGAAAAACTATGAGAGTTTCCCTTTAACACTGTTTAAAAAGAAGAAAAGCAAAAGTTCTTCCATCTATATGTATAAAAATGTTGTCTTGTAGAACAAATGCCATGCATTGACTAAAGTATAAAGCCAAAAAGATAAAGCCAGAAAGTGGGTGGTTGTATATAGTTGGTTTAAAAGTAGAGGAGAAACGACTTGTGTCCAGGGATATTTATTTTGATATTAATTCAATGTTGATGCAGTTAAAGCTTATTTTTAATGTGGTGGGTACACAAAAGAACATGAACAATGTAATTTGTAACATTATTAAAATAAAAAAATACTCAGATTTCAAGAGTATTTGACTCCTTGAGACATCACAGCATACCTGTTCTCAAACACAGTTGTAGAAAAACTTTTTCAAATTTTTTTTTAACACTGGAGATGTCTGTCATTTATAATTGATTAAACTTAACAATATTAACAAAGTAGCATTTAAAATGAAAACTAATTCTATTACTATCTAACATTTCAGGCAGAGGGCGTGAAGAGGGCAGGAGGACACCATCTCCATTTGTTAGACGTCATAGGACACCAGAACAAAGGCGGCGCAGTCCTATAATGCGTAGATTCTCTCCACCAAATCGAAGAAGGTAAAAATATATATTTCTAAATGGTTTATAAAATAAATAGTGCCATCTATTATTACTTTGTTTAAAAATTTTATGTGTGTGACATTCCAGAAGTGGCCAATCACCAAGACGCAGGTCTCCTCCTCCTAGATTTTCTCCAGCAAGGTAACCATGTTTTTTCTTTTGGCATTTTGACTAATTTAATATTAATTTAATATTTAATGGCTACAGTATATATATTTATAAATTACAGTATTTTTTTTTTATATGTCCATCTTTCTTCTTCCAGCAAATATTTTATTTAATGTTCTATTATATTTTAGGCGCCGACCATCACCCCCAAGGAGAAGGCGATTGTCCAGCTCACCAAGTAGAAGAAACTCTTCCCCTCCTGCTAAAGGGCGTAAATATTCTCCATCACCGTCACCAAGGAAAAGATTACATTCACCACCTCCACAATCACCTCTTCCAACTAAGAAAAAGCGAGAGAAATCACCTTCCAAGTCATTATCAGAAGAAGAAAGCTCTGAGGAATCTGATAGAGGACCTTCCCCTCCTCCAAAAGGAAAACCTCTTAGATCTAAGATATCTCGTTCTCCGCCCCCAAAGAAAGCTCCTTCCAAGGAGGAATCCTCATCTTCAGATTCAGACAGTGAAGAAGATTCTGATGAGTCAGGTTCACCTCCACCTATCAAAAAGAAATCAAAGCTTGCCACACCACCAATAAAAAGAAGAATCACACCTTCACCCCAAAGCTCAAAAATATCGAAACGCAATTCCATAGAGAAAGGCAGCAAGTCTGGTAGGCTGCCATCTAGAAGTCCAAGCAGGGGAAGCAAAAGTAGACTTATTTCGCCCAAATCTAAAAGAGATTCTGAATACAGCAGTGATTTTCGTAAAGAGAGAAGAATTATTAGAACGTCTCCCAGGAAAGAAAAGAAACGCTCACCATCTCCAAAGTCGAATCGTAAAAATGCCTCTTTATCCCCACCTCCCAAAAGCAGTGGTCGAGCTAAGCCATCTCGTAGACCGCCCTCTGAGTCTAGCAGTGATAGTTCTAGTAGTTCTGATGAGGAAACTCCTGCCAAAAAAGACAAGGGAGATGTCAAAAAAGACACCCGATTAGCCAGCAAGGTAAACAGAAGTGTTAGTCCATCACCAAGGAGAAGTGCTCCACCAATGAAGCGAACTGATTCTTCTCCAAGTCCTAGACCTAAAAAGAGAGACTCTGAAGAGAGAATAGTAATGTCTAAGAGTTCAAAAAGAGAAAGATCCCCTACAAACAATTCTTCTAGGGCAACTGGGGAAAAGTCTAAGCAGAAGGAAGACAAGGATGATAAACGAAGTGATCCTAAGAGAGGTAGGGATGTAGACGTCAAGTCAAAAGAGAAAAATGCTAGTGGTAGCTCCTCTCGCAACGGTCGCGAAAAACCAGTATGGAATGAAAGTCCAGATGAATCCCTTTCAGATAGTGGCAGTGATTCTGAGGTTGGTGAAACTTAGAATGTTAAGTCATGACTTTATTTGTACTCTAATGATGTAACTAATTGGAAGAAAGGAATTTGTCTTTTATTTTCAGCTGGTATTGTTTTTGCTATGAAAAAATAATTCAAGGTTAATCTTTGTTTTTTGGTTTGAACTAGGAGTCTGATGCTTCTAAAAAAAAGAAGAAGAAGAAAGAAAAGAAACATAAAAAACACAAGAAACATAGGAAACATAAGCATAAAAAGGAGAGCAATGAACTTCAGGTAGTGTACAGCATTGCCATTGGATTGATTGATGGTTGTAACCAGACCTGCCTACCCTTACGTAAAATGCGTGCAAAATCTCCCAAAAATGACAGCAAGTACGTCGCAATTCGTACATTTTTTCCCCCTCTCTAAACTAGCTTATGAGCGGTCACGGAGGTCACACTAAGCAGCACCTTCGACATAGAGCGTCCTATGGGGGAAAAAAACAGAAAAGGTGGGGTGGACACATTGCGCTCAGATCTATATATATACATTGATTGGAATCAAGCAATTAGATCTAGTCTACGAATGAAGAACGCGAGTGATGGGAGTGGCGGGTTGCTATTCAGTCACCATCGTGACTTTATTTTCATTAGAAATTAATTAATATGGAGCTTTAAAAAAATCGAATGCGAAAAAAAATAAAAAATTCCCGTATTAATTTTAATAAAAAATATCGAAGCGCTATTCATTCTAAACATCGTATTTTAACTAGACGTCTAGATCTAGAATAATCTGGATCTATATAGGCCTCTAGATCTAGGAATCTAGATTTAGATCTATAAATCTAGATCTTGCTTGGTCTACGTTTGTACTATTGTAACTGATCCACGGGACCGGTAACATTTCACTACTGTCTACTCACTTAGAATTAAATTCTAGAGTCTAGATCTGATCTAGTATCTAGATCTGGCTTATTGATCTTATTTTAGATTTATTTTTAGATGTGCAATGACTAGGTCTAGATCTTTATTACTAAGTATTAGTATCAGGAATACACATTTGGACTTTTTTAGGTGGGCAGGTCTGGTTGTAACTAAAGCATCAAGCTTGTTGCTTTCTTGGGATTATCTCAGTCCCTTTGCTTTCCTATTGCATTTCTTGCTTAGTATCAAATTGTTCCATGTCCAAAAATGTTGACTTCTTAGTGGCATAAACAAAATGACTAGTAATGTGTCAAAAGGCCAATCAACTTGATAAATACTGAAAAACACCTCACCAATTATGTTCAAATATTTTATGATTTTACCAGACTTTAAAAAAAAAACTCTTATTACTGTATTGTGTCAATACAACTCAGTTTTACATAGAAATAAATGAATGCTATGCTGGAACTGAATAGATATCACATTGCAATGATTAGATCTAGTGAATTTTAAGTTCCCACAAATATAAACTACTTCAATACATTGTTCAATCAAATGTAATCCCAGTTTCACTACATTAGATTCATCAAGTAGAACAAAAAAAAACCCAATGAATCTCAAATCTATTATTTAGTTGTTTTTTAAATCCATCATGCTGCCCAATATTTTCAATGTTTTCTACAGCCTTACAATTAGAACTGCTATACACTAGTTAAAATATTATTAAATGTCTAGTGCTTGTGACAATCTACTCTTAATTCATCATTATTTTGTCCATGACTGAACTCAACAACTATTGTTATTTCTAGGAAAAAGGTGAAGAACTTGAAAGGCGTCTTCGAGAGAAAGCTTTACAATCCATGCGAGCCAAAGCCTCTTTGTCCGAAGGAAAGCAGTCTAGTGACAGTGAGGAGAGCAGTAGCAGTGACTCTGATGTCCCTACAAAAACTAGAGCTTAGTCAACATTAGCTTTGTACTGTATAGCAAGTTAGCACAATCTGGAGAAGGGTTTCATGGAAATGTTCATTTTTTTTTTTTGTGTGTGTATGGAAGTTAATTGGCAACATTTTATTTTAACTAGTTGATGTCTTTGTAGGACTTAAGGCCCTTGAATGGATGTTTATATTTCATTTAAACTTTAGTCCTAACAGACTGATGAAATCAATGATGCCAGTGACATTGCTTACTGGTTATTAAATTTTTATCTATTTTTTTTTTTAATTGAATAAATGAAATAAATGCATTGGATAACATATGTATTTAATGTACTACATCCTGTCTGTACAGAGAGATCTCCATTGATGAGGGACATGATATTACATCATCCCTACTGAATGACTGTTGCAACTTGTGTTCTCTAGTTGAGGTCTGATGTGCTAAAACCACATTGTGTTATTGTCAATACCAATGGACATTTTAATTAAATATGCTTACTTATATCAATGCTTGGATCAAGTGACACTTGTTTTTTGCAGTATTTGTTTTCAAAACTACAAGTATGTTGTCGATATTTTTGTTTCTATTTTGAAAGAAAATAAAACATAGAACAAAGTTTTTTGTTTTTTTTTAATTCATTCAAAACAAGCATACTTGATTCAATCAGCATTTCATTACAATAACATGGTCACCAGCAGAACTAAACACAACTGACATGCATATAAGAAACAAAATCTCAAAGAGAAATTGTTTATCATAACAAGAAGGCTCTTTGAATAGGAAGAAAAAAATAATTCCCCCACCCAAAGAACAGAAAGCTATTTACAGATCACAGTCAACACTTAAGCTGGTATGTAAATTTCAAAAAAAGTGTTTTCCTATGCAGCTAGGACCGATCATTTTCTCAATCTCCAATAGTAATAGAGGGTTTTACTAAAAAAGCATTACTAACAGGAATGAAAAATACTTGAGATAACTTGAAGTATAGGGAGGGGGCAAATGAAATTTTATTTTTCAGATTGTTGAAAGTAGGTGTATAGATTGTAGTGTAAGCAATTACAGAAAACTGGGCATGGAGCAGCAAATAAAACCATTACTTGCAACCCAAATACTAATGTCAATGTTTGGAATCAAACATCTGTGTCTACTAGTTCATATATACACAAAATAAATACTTGCAGATCAAAAATACATTGAAAGTTAACATCAAGGAATATTTTGTTTACAAATCTATGACAAAATGAAAGTCAGTGTTATGCTTACAAAAATCGAAACCAAGTGTACAGCATATTTACTAAAAGGGGGGGGGGATTCAAAACTGACTGTCTGCACATACATTATGCACAGTTGTTCAAATGACCAATAATCTAAGTGTGATAGCATGGGATGAATGACCTCATGATGTTTGCTTAGTGAGAAAATTGTGTATTAGGGCTATGGAATGGCTAATAATGTAGATCTGCAGTTATGATTACACTTGAAAGTTCTCCTGCAGCACCTGCCAGACATCCTCATCCTCTTCACCTGCCTCACCAATGCCAGACTCCTCCAAGACCTGCTGAACCACTTCCTGCTTGGCTAGCATGATGGACTCCACCTTGTGCCATAGTTTTTCTAACTCGTCGAAACTCTGACCAGATGTGGTCTGACTAACAACATCTGTCCCATTTGTTACCAAAGTCGAAATTGGTGGAGGAGCAAAGCCATGAGTTGTGTTGAATTCTCCCACACAATTGTTGTTTCTGTTTGTCTCTTCCACTTGCCAGGGCTTTCTATTACTGTTGATGATAATGGCCTCAGATCTCCCCAAGCTGAAGCTATTTCCCCGGCCTAAGAGAATGGCTTTCTGGTTTGTGTTACTGTGACAAGGACTGATCAACGCATTCAAGTCTGAGGGAACGGACTCCCCTTCCAAACGAACATTCTTATTAATGTCATCAACAAGAAGAGTTTCAGCATCACTTGGCACATTGCCATTGGGTCGGTGCAGAAAGTGTACATTATCCACAGCATCCCCAACCGGTTCAACCATGTCTACAACGTCAATCTGGTTTAGTTGAGAGAAATGTTCCATGTTTAGAAAACAAAACACAATGTTCCACAAAACTGCAGCACTAGATGATGATGATGATGATGTTTCAACTTAATGCAAGCACACCATGGAGTTCAACATTGACAAAAAGACCAGTACTTTAGAACATACACACAAAAAAATGTAATGATTGTGTCAAATTTTAAAGTGACAATAAATATTAACACACAACACCACTGTAGTGGTATGCAGTTTGACAAGTTTCAATTGACATAGAATTGAAGATGCACAAATTAGTCATAGGCAGTTCAGTATATAAAGTAAAAAGAAATAAAAAACAAACAACCTAAGCACATTGAGTGCTCTCTGGGACAGTCACCAGTGATCCCAGTAACACACAGCAGAAGGGAGGTAATGAAATAATGAGCTTGACCATCACAACATGAGTACTGTAGAGTGGACACAACAACTGGGCTAGTTTCACAGTGCTAGCTTCCAAGAAACATCACATAGACCACCAGCAGTGGATAAAGCTTATGGTACTTGACTTACTGCATCCATCTAGGGTCATGAGAGAGATTCTGAGAAGAAACAATACACATGAATAATAAATGAATATAAAAGAGAAACATCATGAGCAATATTCAAAGGTTTGGTTTGAACTTATGATGTAGATAAACGGCAGAGCATTGAGAGGCACATTACAACTCAGCCATTGATACAACTTAACTGACATAAATTAGAGACTACTAACAAATAAACAAACTTTTCCATTGAAATATTTGTGTGTGTGTAAGCTAATGTTTGTGTATGCAGATTTAAAAATAAAAAAAGCCCTTTGCTAAATCAAAAATTCATCATTGTGTGTACTTTGGTTATCCACCAACCATCAACTGAATACATTGCACTTAATATTTTATTTAACCAATAAGTTTTTTTTACTGGGTCATCTTTCATTAGCCTTGACTAGTGACTAGTAGAACGAAAATTTAAATCTTACAGTTGTAAATTTATTGTGGAAAAAGCTGAAGTCTATATTCAAAAATTAAATCATTTGCATAACTATTTGAGAGAGTTTAAAGAAAAAACACGACACTAAAACATTCTGAACAAAATATATGGAACAGACTTAAGCATTATTTCAGAACAGAATGGGTTATCAATAACTTTAGTTATACCAGATGACAACATTGTCCACTTCAATACAAACTATGAGAATACAGTCTACTTTAAAGGTGTGTGCACACTTGTGTGGTGAGGAGCTCTAAGGGAAATAACTAGTAAAACAAAAGAGTTACCTGTTGCATCTTGTAGTCTATTTTCTCCAAAAGCTAAGATGGGAGCTCCAGACACTAATGATGATGTCTTAGAGTCTCTCAGATCTAACAGATCCTCCAAATGTCCCTCCTCAAGTGTCTCCTCAGACTGAGGGACTGAATCAAAGACAAATCCAGATGTAGTCAGACTTTCAGAGATGGAGTGTAGGCTGATACTGTGGACACACACACAAGAAATGACAAAAATGGCTGTAGGGGATTGGACTTGTTAGCACAATTATATCTGTACAAATAGATTGCTGTGTGCTATTAGGTAGTGAGTGTTATCACTGCAAGGACTTGGCCTCTCTCCATGTTTAACTGACTTTGTTAAGATCAAGACTTCTCGTCTTTAATCCACAAGTCAACACAAAGACTGGGAGCAATTGTAAAGGGCCAAAGAAAATGTAGCTTGTCTTTTCTCTGAGTTTGTTTTGTAGTACTGGGAGTGTCATTCTAAGTGTAAGAACTGGTTATAAAAAAACAAGTCAATCCTGAACTTGGTTCTAGAGTAGTTGTACAAACATTGAACAGAAAACAATGTATGCACATTTATTTCAAATAGCAGGTTTAACCTTGTATTTGTGGAATAAAAGGATTAATTACAAAATTGTAAGATTAAATCTAAAATTTAATACAAAGTTTAAAAACAAAACTCCAGAACAAGACAAATGAAGTCATAAATACAAGAATTTGTTTCAATTTAGAAACATAACTAAAGCAAAACAAAACATTTCTCTTAACATTGAACAAAAGGGTTTCCCAACAAAATGTTTGATGTAATGGTGAGGATTAGATATTTCACAGGCTTTCTTGTCCCACCTTGACCAGTGGAGTGACCTAGAATGAAGTCCATATACATCCTCAGCACAGTGATGTGAGAACACCTAAGTTAGTGATTCAACACTAGACTAATACATTGGTTTTGTTTTGATAAACAGAATGAAATAACATTTTGTACAAGCAATTAGTTACTTGACATGGGAAAGAATGTAACAAGTTTAAGCTTGTTGTGAGCCAAGAACGAGATTGGGATATAGGATCATGGACATCTTTGCATTTAGACTGAATTCTTATAAACACGACATAGCAGGAACAAATATCATCAAGTAGAACCTATCTCTACAAAGTCAAGTAGAACCTATCTCTACA
>JADKLZ010005243.1:17180622-17208273 GCA_021533235.1 Biomphalaria straminea
TAGGGAATAAACTAGTCATATGTACAATGCCCACATTTGTTTATAGGAAATAAACTAGTCATATGTACAATGCCAACATTTGTTTATACGGAATAAACTAGTCACATGTACAATGCCCACATTTATAGCACCATCTAGTCTAAAGTTCTAGCAGTGGCTATGTTTATTTTAACTAAAAATAGATTACACAAATTTGTAACCTGGCCATGATAGGGTTTAACTCCCATTACCAGGCAATCAACACCAGGACATCGATAAATATCTTACCATCTTAATTGAACAGCTGATGATAATCCGATGGTAACATTTCTTGAACACACGAAGAGAATAAGAACTACAATGAAAACACACTCGAACGAAATGAGGTCGCAACACGACACACTTGTCTTGCACGGCTTCTCTGTCTTATCTAGATCTACTAAACCTAAGCCCAGAAGAATGTCTCGGCACGATGCATTCAGCCATTCACAAGATTAACGGTTCTAAATTTATAGGGTCATTCTGCATTGACACGCGATACTTACGAAAACTTTAGCCTGTTATAAATTGTCCAAAAGCCTTAATATCGTGGATAGATTCTACCAACAAAAGTCCTATACCAACAAAGTCCTAAAGACTGCGTGAGCTGTGGGAAAGATAGTTTACTTAGAGAATTGTGCAACTACTGAAGTGCTGATTGATATGTAGGCCTATGTATTTAAATGGACAGGCAAGGAACCGTTGCCTTCTGTTAGCTACTGAAAACTTGGCGCGTGGTGAGGATGTAAGATAGATCCCGTGCCCATCAGGGACAAGGTGGACCACATTTATCAGTTTTTCTTTTGAAAATACACTGAAAATTCATGATAGTTGATATTCTTAGGACGTCACCATTAAATCCTACCTTGACACATAGTGTACGTTAAAAAATTCAAATTGTCTTAAATATGAAGATGAATAAAGAGTGCCTATTTTTCCAGCTTGTCATGAAGTGCCCATTTTACCGGTGGTCATTTTTTTGGGGTGCTCAATTTACAGGTGGCTTTATTTCCAGACACTACTCACGGACAACGAAGGATTAGCTCCACTTCGCCCTGGGGGTACCGGGTGTGCCTCAAGGTGACGAAATCCAGATGGGAGATCTTTCGAACAGAAAGGTCGAAATCATTTTCTGGAGGCAAGGAAGGGTCGAAAGGGCCTTTAGTTCTACTCTTGTTGGACAAAACTATACAAGTCGATTTTAGTAGGTCGACAAACAGACATTGCAAAGGAGATGGTAGGCAGAGTTTAGAAACGAATGGCTTTGTTGCAAAAAAAAAAAAAAAAAAAGTCTTCAATAGATTGCAATGATGGAAATTTTTGCCACCGATTCGAATATTAGAAAAGTAAGGTACATAAAAGAAGATCGTGCAAGCTGGTCACTGCAAATTAAACTCTTTCAGTTCAGTGCACAGGTAAACATTGTATACAGTTGAGATCCTTATAGAAATGTTGTTCATTATGTCAGAGAACTCGAAGTTAGCTCCCTTTCCCCTCTCTTCCCGAGCATAGCATGTTACCGGCGAACTAGGAAATCAAACCAGGCCTACTAATGATTGACTTGTATAAGACTATTTTAGGCAAACTATCAAAAGTACAAAATAATAAAAGATATTTAGAAATTAACTATCCACAAAAAAGAAGCTTAAAATTAGAAATAGATCCACATTTTTTAAATGGGGAATGAAAATGTTTGCAACGAGTAAGATAATGAAAAAAAAAAAAAAAAAAAAAAAAATATATATATTTTGTTCCAGGCCCAGACACGAATATCTGCGAAGATAAGAACACTACTTATTATACTAGTTATTCATGATTCACAAAGTCTTTATAAACCTCCCAACACTCCTATACATTATCTTTCCTAAATGATCCCATATTGAAATGTTTTTGAACGATTAAACAGACATACTTCCTTCCAACAATTTAATACAGGTACTCACCAAAGAAGAAACATTTTATACATTTATTATTTTTTAAATGAAAATCTGCACCAAATCTAGATCTCTTCAGCACTTAGCTACGCTTGAGCAAAAAATATTTTAAACTGATAACCGCGGGTACTCAACGAAAATATTTGATATTGATATTTTGTGAGAACCAGTGAGAAAGAAGTCCGCGATTCAAGAAGCGCCAAGTAACATTCTATTATATACAGTGCCATACACATATTGCCAAGGTACTTCTATCCTTCTATCATGTAGGACTACAATAATACCACAAAGCCGATGACACGACACTTAAGTGAACGAGTGTAGATTGATTTGGGACACTTCACAGGACAGGGAGACAGAGAATAGAAATATTAAGAAAAAAACAACAACAACTTTTCTGCTTCTGTTCTGCATTGTTGTATCAGTTTGGATCAGTCGTGGAATTGAATGTCTAGTAGATCTAGACTAACAACATCTGTGCGATTACAAATAGTTCTACCAATTGTGTTTGTGTAGCGCGATTTCATGCTTTAAACTTTCTCAATACGTTTTGATCCTATCACTTGTCTGGACCAGTTGGAAAGGGCTGAAGGAGGTATCTGGGGGATTTGAAATGCAGATATATACATAAATAAATATATATATGAACGACCTGAATTCGAACTTGAGGACTAAAGCCTACTCCAAGATTTTTTTTTTCTTAATAGAATTTAAATAAAAATGATAATGCAAAACAAAAAAAAAATTGGATGAAAGATTTACAACTAAAAATCAACTAATATTTGAAGCAATTAATGCAACTGTTCGTTGAGAGTTTAGCGTTACAATAAGTCAGTACTTGTCAAGAGTTTAGCGTTACAATAAGTCACTCCTTGTCAAGAGTTTAGCCTTACAATAAGTTACTGCTTGTCAAGAGTTTAGCCTTACAATAAGTCTCTTCTTGACAAGAGTTTAGCTTTACAATAAGCCTCGCCAAGTCCAAAATCCTGGCCCAATAAGTTGCAGAAATATCAGCGATACATATTGAACATCACATGCTTACTGTGGTGAAGGAATTCACCTTCTTGTGAACAACAATAGCAAAAAATCTAGATTTATACACTGAGCTGACAAAAAGAATAGAAAAGGCTTCTGCAGCAATGGCAAAACTCCCCAAGGACGTCTGGGAACATGCCAAATTGACTACGGCAACCAAAATCAAAATCGTGGTCTACAATCAGCCTGCTTTGAGCACACTTCTTTATGGTAGTGAGAGCTGGGCAAAACACGTGTCAAGAGCATAGACTGAATAACTTTTACTTACTGCTGCCTGCACCTGCACCACAAAATGTGCATCTCCTGGAAGCATCACGCCTCCAACCAAGACATTTTGAAAGGGTCAATATGCACAGCATCTATGCTCTTCTGACACAGAGAAGACTGCCTTGGACATGCCAGATGGAAAAATCCCTAAAGACATCCTACATGCTGAGGGAGTCAGACCCAAGGGCCGCCCAAGTGTAACATACAGCAATATCTGCAAGCAAGACATGAGAACCACAGGAGACAGACTATGCGTCCCCAAGAAATGAAGCTGCACCAGTCAAGAGAAAGAAATAGAAACTTTGCCCAGCATTGGCTTGATCAGTCACTCCATATTCTGCCCTGTCTCAAGAGTAACCAAAAACAGTGACTCACCAGGGCACATCCATTGTCTTCCAAGACAGATGGAGCCATACAATGAAGGAGTAGCTGTTTTTGCAATTCAACAATAAGTAGATACAAAAAAAAAAAAAAAAAAGAAAGAAAAACAAAAAAACAAAAAAAAAAGGAAATGAGTGTTAAGGAAATAAAACAAAAGTAGTGAACTATTGAACAAATCAAACACTTACCTGGAGTCTTCCATGCCTTCTTGACCATTCCAGAGATTAGATTGTGACATCAACCCAGGGGCAGACAGTTCCCTCTCCATGTGAGGTTCTATCCCAGAATCACTCATGTTGGACCCACCAAGCTTGCCTCCAGACTCAGCTGGAGAGGTATCAGTTGAGGATTTGTAGAAAGAATCCTTTCCCACACCATTTGTCAGGGAGCTATGGAAAGACTTTTGGGTGCCAGCAGAAGTGTCCTCATCCTTGTCCTCATCATCCCTGTCTTGGTTGAACAGCTCTTTGGTGTAGCTGGAGTGGCTGGTCATGTGACTCGATGTGCTCATTTGGTTGTCCTCTGCGGATGGGTCCTTGTTTCTTAAATCTCCTGTACTCGAGGACATACCAATACGAGCTCCAACTTTGGTTTTGCCAAGGAGGTTTTGTAAAAGTGGGGATTTGAATTTGGGTCCCCCAGACAGGGAATCTGAGCTTTTCTTTTCTACAAGCTGTTGGAGAAGTGGAGATTTAAATTTGGATTTTGTTTCAGAAGTTGATTCAGAAGACAAAACGGTGTCCTCATGCCTTGATGGAGTTGTTGCAGCACTGCTGGACAACCTGTTGTCATGCTCCTCAGCTCCCTCCTCAGTATCCAGAATATCATTGGAGGAGGCACTGCGGATGAAAGATGCAGTCATCACTGTCGATGTTGACAATGAATCTTCATCTGTATCAAGTATGAAAGATGTTGTCATGGCAGCACTAGGTACCTCCACAGCAGAACCCACAGGTGGCAGGGCCTCTTCGTCACTGGGCGTGCCCTGTGATGCTGCCACAGGCTTTTCATGTTCATCTGGAGAATTCTGGGAAGAGTTCACTTGGCTCAGATTGGGAGAACTACTCACAGATTTGCTAGGACTCTCTGTTTTCAAGGATGTCTCTGCCTGGGACTCTGGCTTGACTCGTTTCATGATCATTTCAAGTTTCTGCAATAAAAATTTCTTTGTGTCATTTATATATGGATATGTTAAGCTAATTGTAAGGTGTCTGTATATTATTGATAGAAATCCACACTGTTTAACCTACCTTGATAAAATTCTACTACTACATGGATCCTAAATTAAAAAATCAACTGTCTGGATATGTCCCACTAAATCTAGGTCATCTTTGTATGACTTCTGAACAAAAAGCAACAAAACTGACAAAGTTTTATGAAAGTTGGAAAAGATATTCGACCATTTAGATTACATTTTTAAAAAAACTTAAATATTTATTAAATATGGTAAAATAGCAGTAAAATCTGTTGCAAATATAAGTTCATATGTGCATACAGAAAAAAAAACTTCAGTTTCATTGGTAATTAAAAAAAGGTTGTGTATTCTGCTTTAATTTTTTTTGAAAAGTTCATGATTTAATATATTTTAAATTTTCCTTTATTAACTCATTTGTTATAAATTGACATTCATTTTTTTTCCCATTCAGGTCTAGTACTAAATAAAAACCTTTTTATTTGTTATAAATTGACATTCATTTTTTTTCTCTTTCAGGTCTAGTACTAAAGAAAAAAAACAACAATGTGCTAAGAAGAATCTCTTCAGGAGTATCAATCTAGTAGATTATGCGTTGCGAAAGTTGGATAGATTTATAAATAGATTAAGGTCAGGAAACATCTAAATGTATTTTATTTAAGAAAAAAAATATTTGACCAATTTTAATGACCACTTGAGTATTCCTTACACCTTAATAGAAGCCATGTAAAGAATGTTCAGATACCTGACTTGGGATCTAACTCGCCATTTTTAGAATACAAAATAGAAAAACAATGTAAAAAGCAGTCTTACTATAGAATCTCAATGGGGCCACAAAAACTCATTGCTAGATCAAAATATCTTCAGTAGATCTTTTAGCATTACTTTATACTTTAAATTTATTAGATATTCTAATACTTTTTTCAATATTTTTTTAAATTAAAAAAAAACTATTTAAATCTGAAATCACTTTACAGGAATGTAGGTATATTTGTAACACTAGCTTTGAAAAGATATAAAAAAAAACAACAACTTCACAGTGTACTGACTACTTGAAACTAACCTTTTTCCTGGCTTGTCTTTCTTCTTCATCCCGTTTAGCTTTCTCTTGTTTTTCTTTTTCAAGTTTCTCAGCTTCTTCTCTTGCTTTTTTCTCTGCTTCTTCTTTCTATGAACAGAAACAAAGTCATGGGTTTAGTTCTCAAGGAAGAGAAATTAAATGTTTCTAGATATTTTTTTGAAAACTCAGATTGAAATCCATTTCATCATCACAACCATTGAAACATTAAAAATCTATAAAGTCACAGAAAGAACAAAATAGACTTGGATGATTTCAAGAAGCAATGCTGTTTAATGCTGTGCTATGATGGGAGTGTATATTCTTGTCACATCAAAAAGATTAACTCCTTCCACCATCCCTGAATAAGGAAAATTCATAACGTGCATTGGTCAGACCACATATCAGATACTGAAATCCTACAGTTGTCTAACATGAACAGTATCCATGCAACAATAAAAATGTCCCAATTTCAATGAGCGAGACAAGTAGTCTGCATACTAGACAATCACCTTCCCAAATGACAGTGAGCTGTGTGCATTAAAGCACAACCAAGGGGGTCAATATAATTGCTAAAAGACACCCTTAAGAGCTCCCTCAAGGAGTGTGATATTGATATTCACAGCTGGGAAACACTAGCTCTTGATCACTCATCATGGTGTGAAGCAGTCAGTGTCAGAATAATGAGACAATAAGCAAGAAGAGTGAAAGAGTGCTGAACCAACAAAAAGCTGAAAGAAGCAGGCCTATCTGCAACTCATCAAACCTACCAATATGGGAATGTACACTAATTATAGAGCAAGACTTTTTCAGTGATAATGAGGTTAAAAAAAACAAAACAAACCCTATCCAATTAAAAAAGCAACACTTTTTCTCATTATAAGGAGACTCATATTGTTTCATTTATTTTATGATCCTATCTTGGGGGCTTCAATAAGTAATTTTTAAATTACTTTAATATTAACTATAATACATTCTTATTAGACCAGCACTTTCCAAACAATAAGTGAATATAGCATAGTCCAAAGAGATTTAAGCAGGATGATCAGACAAGATTGCCTTTCACATAGGGTATTTATTTTTAAATATTTAAAAAAAAAAATGAAATTGGTAACTTCCGATACTTTAAAGCGAATTGAATTTTTAGACAGCTCTCTTACTTTGAGTAAACTGAGAGTAATTTGCCACTAAAATGGGCTTGCTTTGTTTTTTTGGACTGAGATAACAGGTAAACTTCTTTACATTCTCATGTAATACTAAAATGAAAAAAATCATTGTGGAAAAATATTTCTATAATGTAATGATCTTATATTAGCTACAGAATAAAAAATTAGCTAGCATTGTTGATTTATATCAAATTTAATAACCATTCAAGTGGTGTTATACATTTGCTACATGTCATACGAATACTAATATTTTTCAATGCATTAGCTTCAACAGTAGATAAAAGTAGATCTACATTTTTTTATTGAGGTTTTTATTGAAAGAACTTGTTTTATTTTTATCTAGATTATTACATTCAGCTTTAAAATGTATAAAAATAGTCTTACTATAATAATAATTCTGTTGTCATAATATGTAAGGCAATATTTAGAATTTCAATGCCACAAACTGTTTTGAATCTTTATAAAACTTTTATCAAAAAGAATCATCTTTTCTTATATTTATTGTTAGTAGTTTTCAATTCCCATCACTACTTACAGCTTTTCTCTCCATCTCAAATTTCTCAGCCTCCTCTTTTTTTCTTTTTTCCTCAGCTTCAATAGCTTTCTGCAGTCTCTCTTCTTCTTCCCTCCTGGCCTCAGCAGCTTCTTCTTCTAACCTCTTTTGCTCCTCTTCTTCTTTACGAAGTCTCTCCTGTTCTGCCATCCTGTTTATATACATACAGCATTGATATTTACATTAAACAAACTAACAAACCCTCAAACTAATTTTGTTCAGAAAGACAACCAAACAATAAGATAATGCACAACTTAAAAGACCCGGGACTGTACTTAAGTTTTGTGCCCTTTAATCTTTAGCACAGAGCTAGGAAATTAAATAACTAGTAATGACAACTTGAGATTAAGATTAGAGAGAGAATATGGGAGGAGGATCAGAGTATGAGCTGTATGATAGTGATATCAAAGAAAGGCACCAAATACCATTAAACAATGATCAATTGACATTTGATAAAAGGTTCTCTGCTTAAATTCTTGGATATTGACTCCCAAGTGTACCTAACTTACCCTGTACTGAGGAAAGTAAAGATAGCTGATCAATGTCCTGGCCACTTATTAAATAAAAATAATTTCTGATCAGTGAAATTTCAACTATGCCATAGACCTTTAAAGTATAGAAAGTAGAAAGGTAATTTTAGGTAATTTAAAGTCAACCACCATTAATCCAGTTTTAGGGAATAACAGTTTCATTTATACATGTGATGTTTGAAATTACTGCATGTAGATCAACTCAATTGTTAACCTTTAAATCAGTTTTTGTCAGAAACTACTGGATTGTAGGAAGTAGTAGTTTTGATAATTGCTAATGATCTAATTTTTAAATATGATCAGAAATTTTGAGACACTTGAATCTAGGTTAAAACTGAACAACAAAAGCAAATCAAATGAAATGATAAAGTGGACAAATTACCATAATTCATCTTGTCTTTTCCTTTCCTCTTCAGCCTCCTTTTCAGCTTTCTCTCTAGCCTGTCGTCTTTTCTCTGCTAGCCTAGCCTTATACTCTTCTGCTGTGATGTCTTGGGGCTGAGAAGGAGCAGTGCGTGGAGCCCCATCGTCTGCCACAGTAGGTGCCAGTCCAGGTGGGCTGCTGGCACGGGGCACAGATGGGGTGTGCGTAGGGGTAGAATTCACAGAAGGTGGTGGGGTGATGCGGGGGGTGGAGGAGGCAGACTTGTCTTTGCGGCCTGGAGAAATGCCCCTATTTGCAGGAGCCATGGGTGCAGTAGAGCCAGGGGTGACACCACGGGATGTATCTTTTGCTACATGAGAACTTTGCTTTGGACCGCCATCTTTATGGGCAGGTTTTTCACGAATTGAAGACTTCTGATGATAATATAAATTGTAATCTTCAGTAAAGTAAGTGATCCATTTCAAATGACACAAATAATGGTATGAAATAAGTGTGATGGAAATGAAGTAAAAAACAGATATGAACATCATGACAAGCTACACTATTTTTAAAAATAAATCCATTTGTTGTACAACTTCTTGGCTTACACTTGTACAAAATATATTTTAACAACCTGATTAAGTAAAAAATTAATACAATATTAATACAGTTTTAACATTATTATATTAAGAAAATAAATACCTACTTTAATCAAATGGCTGACAGTATTTAGATTTTTCTTTAATTTTTAAAGGAATTTAAATTCATATATATATATATATTAATTAGGATAGAAAAACAATATATATATATATTTATAAACTTATATATATATATATATATACTTAATAATTAAAAATACAGCTTAGTTAATTGTGCATTAAAAGTATATTGTCAATACTAAGCCAGAACCTTTAAGAGCTAGTTATAAGCCATGCACCTTACAGAAACTAAAGAAAAGAGCTAAGACCCAATGTATTCACATTCCAGTATACAAGAGACAAATAGTTGTTTATAACAAAAGATTCAGAGTAATCAAGAGATAGTGAAGTTGTTATAATGAAATTAAAATATTTTTATATCTGTAAATATTTGTTTGGACTACAATTAGAACTACTTAGGAATTATTTAAGTGATGCATAGAGACAAAGCCATTAAGCAATTTTTTTTTCTTGTTTTATGAGAAAGTGCACAACTTAGTACAAGTTGTAAAAGTATGTCAGTTTTGGTCACCATACTTAAAAATTCATAGCAATAATAAATAAAATGATAATTTACTGTCTATTAGATGATCAGGTTTTTCCGACTTAAAAATTGAATTGATATCCTTGTGAATGATAGACTATATCATAATGTAAGGCTGTTAACATCAGGTTGCAATATTTGGACTGGTTAGGGCATAAAGGAATGACACAGGAAGAGATCTCATACTTTGCAAGGATTTATTACATTGGCTGATAGTTGTGCTGGTTGTTATGGTAAACAAGGAATAAGTACACATAGACTGTTGTCAGAAATTACTTAGAAAAAATATTATTAAAGCAGCTAAATATTTTCATTATGCTCAGTTAAAACAGACTATTATTCTCTAAATAGTGAGAACAATGAGAATTAAAATAAAAAAATGTTTCGTTATAACTAGAAACTGAGACTTTGATGTTAAAAAAATATATTTAATTTTGAAAGCTAGTTTGACCTATTAATAATTTCTTTCACTAGTTTATTGAGCCAGTTAGAGTTACAGAAAATTGTTATTTTTCTGAAAAAAAAAGAGAGAACAATAAGGTCTACCAATGAAAGACATAAGAACAAATACATCTTTTAATGTGGATCCAGTCTAATTAAAGTACAATTCAATGAACCTTTTTTTTATATCTCTACACAGCAAATGTGCACAAAATGTGTGCTAGCTAACCTCTACACAGTAAGATGTGTGCTAACACTAACCAAAAAAGCTTTTTAAAAATTATATCTCAACCAATCTAAATTTCTCGATTATTGCATAGATTAGTGGTCCATGTGCAGTGCCAATTCACCACACAGTGTTGGTAATTTTAAATAACTGGACATAAATGGAATAACAACTAAAGATAGCAATTATCATTTTTTTTACAGATATCTAGTATACAGAACTTAAAAATCACAAGTCCTGTTTTTGTTGAAAAAAAAAGGAAAGAGTACTAATCAAGACATCGTTTTCTTTTGCCTCATTGGACAGCCCACTGTGTACTCTTTAAAATCTTGACATCAGAATGAAAATGCCAGGCTTAGCAGCAAATTCAACTCTTGCAGTTTTAATATTTTCCTTCAGTATCTAGATTTGTTTCAAGCCACTTAATTTGTCCCTATTTCCTTCCCCAACACAACAGAAAGCTCATTGAACTGTACATGGAACAAAAAGAAATGAAAATAATAATAGCCATGTGATGATCCACACTGAAAGATGTCCTCTTACATACTGAAAGCTGATTTTCACTTGATAAACAGTAAAAGAATCACTTTCTTGAAATAGAGTGGTATATGACTGGTATAGCAGGACCAACATCTATCTAAAAGTTTCAGAGATTATATTTATCATGTCTATCTTTTTCAATGCAAGATTGCATATTCAGGGGACAGTGTTAAGCCCTGCCATAAATATAACAAGGGTAATGTCAGAGAGGCCATAGCAAACCTTTTTCATGGGCGAGAGATTAGGTGTTGAGTAGGCTTTCCTTGGTGAAAGCTGTTGACAGAGAGTCAAACCAAATAGTGCAACTCAAGCAGTTCATACAAAAACAAAAACACAAATAAAAAAATATGTGTGGCTCAAATGGAACAATGTGAACAATTCATGACATAAAAACTTGTAGCCAAAATGCAGTGATGGTAACAATGAAATATAATTATAGATGCAAAATTGGAATAAATGTCTCTTTTTAAGGCATTAGTCGTTAAAAATAAAAGAAATAGCCCAATTTCTTTTTCTAAATTTAATATTTAAATACTTGACCATTTCATTCCCATAGTGATTTCAATAATGCCATAATTTGTTTTATTTAAAGATACGATAATTTGTAGGTTAGTAAATTCTGAAAATAAAAAAAAAGGGAAAGAGAGAGAGAGAAAGAGATAGAGAGAGCAAGTGGATTGTCTAATCAATCTTTTGCATGAAAGACTTTTGGCCAAGACAATAATAAAAAAAAAACAAAAAAAAACTACTACTTCTACTTCCCAACCGAAACTTCAATCCTAGTCAAGCTATTGAATGATGGACAAAATGAATATTGAGACAAAAGTCAATCTCTAGCATGCCAAACATTACAAAAGACATAGAAGAAAAAAAAAGCTGATTTGAAAAGAAAATGTGACTATAGCTAGGAAAACATTGAATACAATATCAAGTCAAGGTGGGGGGATCATTGTTTCTTTGCTTTACTACAGGATTCTGATGCACAAAGAGTAAAAAGCTGAAAGCAAATAACTTAAGGGCATTCATTCTTACAATCAATGCCAATCATGTTGTACTTTTTATTTAGTCTACATACGTATAGGGCCTGCAACATTTCCATGTCTGAGCTATATGACAACCCTCCACCTTCAGTGGGTTTCAAATAAATAATTATCTCACAAAGGGGTTCTCCAACTCATGTCCATTTCATGCACACGCTGCATCAATTAGATAGAGAACCCCTTCTAAGAGTGCCATCATGGGTTAAAACAAACAAAAATGTCAAGCTATTATTAACCTCAGGTTCAATCATTCCATCCTGAGCACCATCCTCTTCACCAGCGAATTGAACCTGAAAAGTGTCCACATTGCAAATATCATCCTAGACTTAATTCCCAAACATTTATTTGTTTTATATTATTACAAAAAGTAAAAAAAAAATGTCCCTCTTTCAGACCTTGCTTTCTATGGGGCAGAGGATGTAAAGGTGTCATGTGGCCAGCACAATGACCAACCGCCTATTTCCCAACTACTGTCAAGTACCCATTAGAGCTAGGTGGACACCCTAAAATTCCAGTCTTCACCAGGATTTGAACACTTTACTACTCAGCCACCACGCCTCCAGTTTTATATTTGCTCTGTAATTATTGGTACAAAACTGGAAAATTACCACCTTGAATATCTTTACTTTAAATGTTTCCACTATTATTGCACTGTAATTATTAAGTGTCTTATGGCCACATCAACTAATGCTACTTGTGAAAAACAAAACAATTTTCCTAACTTGCAAGGATACACTTGTGGAGTCTCTTAAAAAAATATGCAAGTTGAATGACAAGTCACATTGATAATTAGCACTAAAAGCCTAATAGTCCTACTATTTCACAAGTGGAATGGCCACAACACAAATGGTGAAAAGGACATTATTATAGACCAGTTGTGACAGCTTTAATCAAACCTATGAGTCAAGATTTCAAAATTAAATTGATGAACTTTGAAATTTAAGCTTTTTTTTTCGCTTGAGAAAAACTTGTAAATAATACATAAAAAAATTGTACAACTATTTAAAACAGATTTTGATGTAAGACTATCACAACTCTCTGCCCAACACTAAATGACAATCATTGATCACAAGTACTTACCCTTACTACAGTGGTCTCCTTTTTGGGAGGCAGTTCTACTTTAGATGTAGGGTCACCATCTTTCTTGCTGTACTTGGGGGTGGCAAGTCGGTCGTAGAACGATAGCGACACCCTGGATTTTTTGTCCTTTTTGTCTGCGACCTCCCCATCCTGCTCACTTTCCTTCTCAGCATCAGTTTTGTCCCCCTTAAGGGAGGACTTCTGAGCTTTCTCTGTAAGGTTCTCTTGATCTTTGATTGCCTTTTCATCTTTTCTATTTTGTCTGGTTTTGGAACGATCTGTAAATTGGGTTCATCCATTTTGTTAGGGTCAGTTCAGATTTAAGATTTAAAATGCTCAATTCGCTATTATTTAAAAAAAAAAAAAATTTTTGTTATTTATTTGACCAGTAGGCCTAGATGTTATAATATAAAAACACAAAGATAAAAAGGCTAGTGTTAGTTACTAAATAAGTGTTTTAAATTATTTGTTATTTTAAGCTAAGTTTTAATGAGATATATTAACAACACTACAAAATATTGAAATTAACATGTCATTTTTAGCATTTTCTTTCAATAGTTTAATAGCTTTATTTATTTTATGCTAAAAGATAAAAATTTATTTCATTTTTTTTTTTTAAATTATAAGTAATTTAAAAATTAATGAATCAACACAAAGTTTTTCCTTTCAGTGTCATCAATGAACAAAAAAAATTTTCTTAAAAAAAAAAAATAAAAAAATCTTAGATTTATTATAGATTAATTTACATGGGAAAATTAAATAAATTTATTAAAAAATGTGATTTAAAGCACTGATAAAAAAAAATCATAAAAGCTACACCACTGTATGCTACCCTCAGTCAAGAAACATCTACTAATAAAATATTGAATAGGGAACCTGATGCCAGACCAAGCACTGTACCTCTCCCACTGCGATCTGTACTTTTACTGCGGGGTGTTTTCGCTGGCTCCCCTCCCACAAAACTAGGCATTGAGGAAGCCACACTTGCTGGTCGCTGTTTGCGGGTCTTGTTCTCCCTCATCCTGACTGGACTGGGCATGCTGGCTGTCATGGATGCACGGGGTTGCGGTGTGGGTGTAGAGCCCACCACGGAAGAAGCAGCCGCCACTCGTTGTTGGTGCTGAAATCCTGCCACAATGGCAGAAGCTGATGTGTGGGGCCCTAGAAAAGACCTTCGACTGTCATGTACAGATGGCAGACCTCCAACAAGCAGGTTAAAGCAATACAGTACACACCCCAGGTGAAAGGTATGAATTGTATTGTTTTGAATTGGAGAAGGGAAATGTCATGGAGAACAAAATGGGGTTGGGGGGGGCAGAAGAAGTAAGAAATTAAAAACAAAATAAACAATTCAAAGCTTGTCAAAGCTGATTCAGTCAGTGTTTTGTTATACATTATAAGAACTACTATAATATTATAGTTATAGTATATGTACATTGTAAGTCATGGCCCCACCACCATGGCCTAACACAAGAACACACTGATTACTTATTGATACGAGTTAGATGAATATATTTTGGTTAGAAATGTATTTTAAATATATATACTGTTATAAAGAAGCTACCAACATTACTATTACATAAATAATGACTTTAATTAGTGACTGTAGTTACTTGGTTTACATCATCTAAAAATCACTTTGTTTTGCCGTTTTGAAATGAGACATTACACAATAACTAAGGCACAAGCATACACACATATACTAATTAGTTCAGATCCTCTAGCAGTGTTCCTCAATAGTACACAATAGACTTAAATTTGTTTATTTCTGAAATATAACTCTGTGTGTGCATACAGGGCCGGTCCTAGCAATTGCGGGGCCCTATACAAAATTGATTGCGCAGGGCCTAGTTTGTGTGAGAATAAGGAAGTGAAAATTTTTATAAAAAAAAATAAATAAAATCGACTTTCAAATTTATTCATTCTTTACTAAGTTAAAAATTGCGATCTCTACTTTACAAACCTTTTAACCAATGGCATATGTATATGCCAGTGAATGCCAGTGACTATAAAAGTAAATAAAGTATTGGAGGTAAAAATTCGTTTGATTATTTCATTTTATTACATGAATGCTGACAATGCCAATGCCTTTTTAGTTTTATCGCTCGTAGGATTGGCGTTTTCCGCAATGAATGACACCCACAAATGACAATTTTGTCTATTTTACTGGAGATTTTTAATATTTTTCAGAAGATTTTAATAAATTCAGGAGATTTCCAGGAATTTTTCGTATATTTTTTTGCAATTTAATAATTACATCTTGAATTAGCGCGGGGCCTATGAAAGCGCGGGGCCCACTGCGACCGCATAGGCTGCAGTGGCCTAAGACCGGCCCTGTGTGCATTAATCATTCTAAGTGCCCACCTGCAATCTTCATACAAGAAATGTGAGGTCAGATTTTTGGTCAGGTTAATACAAATTGTAATATTTCTGAAGTAGCATGTTTTTTTTTTTTTTTTTTTAAGTTTGCTAACATCAGACATTTAATTTATAACAATCATAACAATTTTAGCTTTTTCACTGAGTGATTATTTAAATCCTTTCTTAAGGCATCTATTCATCTATTGTGAAACACTGCAGCAATAAGACAAAGTTTTATGCAACTCTCAAGCTCACTGATTCATGCTTATGATACAGTGATGATTAGCTACAATGATGCAGAACAAAAGCAGACATGAACAAGAACCAAACCCACAGACATGCACTGCAATATTAAGATTAGTAGGACTAATGACATCTGTTTGTGTCTTTGGTGATTATTTAATTTAAATTGAAGATAATATTTCAATATTTAGAAGTTAATCTGTTTTTACAAGAAAACATATGAATGAACTGAAATTATATTTTATTTCTTTATCAAATGTATAATTTAATTTTGTTTTTCAAATGTGTCATTACTATAAGAACACCCACTATAATAATGACATAAAACAATGGAAATTGAATTGTGATGTAGGTAAGAAAACTAGATTCAGATTGAAGGTTCATTCATGGCTACAAAAACAAATTCAAGATGAATAGCACATTAAACTTAAAGACCAGAAACATGATTACAATCAGCCATTTGTTTGATGTAAAAGATTCTAAATAAATGTATGCATCCATGGATGAACCTTAACCCTCTAGAAGGTACCATGAGATTAAAACACACATCAATGTGTAGGAGAGCTAAACCTACCAGGGGTTGAACCAGGCAACAAGACACTCAAAGAAGAAAACTCAGGGTTGCGTTTGTGACAGAGTGCACTCATGGAGACGGAGAGATTCTTGGGTGAACCTTCACCAAACATCCCTAGACACAGACATGTGATGGTGCACAATCAGCAAACAAAAAGAAAAAACAAAAAGAAAAAAAAACCAAAGGCATGCACATGAATAAAAATGAATGAAAATAAAGACAACTAAGTGGCATACAACATAAAACTTTAAAGGATGCTTAGTATCAGGACACAAGTATTGCAACTCTACAAATAGGTATATACATTTTGGGGGGTGGGAATGGGTAGTTTGGGGGGGGATTTATTATTGCACTTTGTTTCAAAATGTATTAGGTCCATTGCTTAAAACATTTGTCAGAACTTTGGTTGAAAATATTTGCAAAATAAAAATGTGTATTTTTAGACCAGTAAATATTCACGAGCTACTAACTTTCAATAGTTACTGTCTGGTCTAGCTTGTTAAAAACAAAAGGTTTTGGGGGAGCATTTGAAGTTTTTAATGAACATAAAAGTCATTCTGATGTTAATTTCAATGGGGAAAGCTGTTTCAGAATTGGAAGTCTCTGACATGTATACATTGTACTACTGAAGACTAAAATTGGATTCAAAGAAAATTGAGCTTTTACAATCTGGACCTTTACAGAAGTGTATGGATATTTTATATTGTTTTTTCTTTTTAAGATAAAGTGTGTAAATGTTTGTTTTCAAATAAATAAACATTCTTAAAACATATGGGCCAATCTGACGAGAGACATAAAAAAAAAAGGAGGTGGGGTGTAGAAATATGGCAATATAAAGGAGCCATGTCACTTAAAGTGACCATACTTGTTAAATATATGATAATCATCAAAATACTGGTGTCCAGAGAACTAAAGCATTGATTAATCAGTGCATTTAATTACAAACATTAATCAAAATATTTTTTAAAAAATGTTAAAAAAAAAAAAAATTAGTGCGGTGAAGAATTATGGACACAGGGAGGCTACAATTAAGGCTCATACAAAAAATGCACTTACTGCAAGGAAGCTCTTAATGCATTGGAAATGAAAAAGGAGGGGGAAAAAAAAAAAGGAAGGATAAAAAAAAATGAGAAAGTATTTCAATGCAAGAGAGAGAGAGAAGTGGATGAAGAGGATGAAATGATAAAAACAATGACATGCGCACACTGACAAAATTGCATTCAACTCGAGACCATCTGCCAGGGGTTACAAATAAAGCTGTGTTCATATCTCAATGTCATCAATATGCACAGTTCATCAGTCGGATGAAAAGATGTGAGACTATAAGGATATTTTGTGGCTTGTGGAGTTTAAAACACTAATAAAACTAGTGATGAGTTAGTAAAACACACAACAGTTGATTTGAGACTGAAACACAAAAACAAACAAGTTAATGGCAACATGAATATTGGCTTTACTTTTTAACTGGTTAGTAATGAAAAATCTGCCTGGATTTTTCCAGACGAGTTTGACAAACCTTTGACTGGAGATGGAACTTCAATTTTAAAAAAAATTTCCTTTAAAATCAAACAAAATTTTGTTGTGTTAAGCAGTAGAGTTGGAGCCGAGTTCTCATTCTTTGTTCACTATATCATTCAAAATGTTTAGTTGGTTAATGATTTATTTTTAAATTTTCTATGAATAAGAATACAGTTAGTTTCTAATTTTAAAAAAAAGACAAGAAGAAACAAGTTTAGGTGTTTGTTGAATTATAATTAATTCATTCTCCTTTTTAGGTCACACAAGTAACCAGTAATTTTGTAGTAGAAAATTTGTATTTCATATCTATAATGAGATACTGATGTAAAAGGAAAAGAAATTCTGATTGAATCAAAGTAATCTCTCTTATGAACAACTTTAATCCCTGTTCCAAATGACAATTTTGAGTACATATGTGCTCAGTGAAAGTGATGGAATATCAATATGGGAACTGGGAAATGTGGAATGGGGGAACGGAGAATATGATCTTATAAAAGATGATAGAAATTATTTCCGTAGTGTGATACTAAGTCTCAAAATGTCAACAACAAAGTGATACAACTTAATTTAGTGCATAGAAATAAACTAGACGATTCATAACCTTTGGTATTTAACTGCATGCTTTACATATGTCCAATTTAAAAACAAATGTGTTCAACTAGAAGGTGTAATGTTTGGGTCGTATGTTCTTTTTTTGACAATGGTGGTGGGCATTTTAAGTAACATGTTTTAAATTTATCCAGAATATTTCATCTATGTCATCTCTTTAGAAGTTAAGTAAAATATTTTAAAGGGCCATTTCTCTTCCCCTAAATTTGAAGCGTGCAAAATATCTTATTAACATGTTAACATTAAAGATCTTACTGAAATTAGAAATTAAAATAAACAACTTAACATGACATTATTTAGAGAAAAAAAAATTATCCTATGTAAACAAGAATAATTAAGCTGCATCAGTTGCCAAGACATTTTAAAATCATAATTAGGGATAAAATTTTGAATCTTTTAAATTCATTAAAAAAAAGATGATGGATAGTTTTTGAAACTTATTTTTATAAAGGAAAGGGAAAAAAAATGGTACCAACTGATGTACAGACCTGGCTCACATCTCTTAACAACCAAAGTAAGGTCATTACATAATAGTCAAGTTCACCATACTTACAGATCAGGCACTCGACTGACCATGAATGACTACACTTTGTTGTAACAGTGAAAGATGAACCAAGTTACCAGGTAGGACACTAGATGCCAAGGTAGAACACATTATCAGTTAAAACAAAACTTTCTACAAAAAAGGTAACTTAAAGAAGAGCTGGAAAAGAAAACATTTAAAAAAAAAAAAAAAGGGTTTCAAAGTCGATCTATTATATTTTGAATAGTAAAAACAAAAAAAATCAACAAAAATAAAAGGAAAACTTGGCACCAATGTATCACCCCCCCAAAACTGTAGTTTTGGGTCTAATTGAATGTTATATTGTTAAAATAAAGGGTTAGTAGTGCTTGAGTTAGCCACATACCGATCCTATTATAATCTACACAACAGTGTCTGCGCACCGCACTGCACGCTGAAAGAGCACGCCTCTGCGGTCGCATGGAATCCATATCGGACCCATTTGGGGAGCGCCTTTGAAGGGCACTGTGAGAGGAAGAGCGCCTAGGTCGCTCGAAGGGCTGGCAGATGTCACGAGGTGTGGCGCTACCGAAACCAAATATGTGACCCCTCCCACCTTTACGGCCACCAGCTTTCCAAGCTTCATAGCGAGCAACACGTTCCTCAGCTTTCTGCAAGATAGATTCACGACGAGCCTAAAATAAAATAAAAAATTTGGATTATAATGAATGCCACCTAATTCACTTTTTAATTAAATATATATTAGTGTCAGTGCTATGGCAACTCATCATTTTTATTTTTTTTTAAATTATTACCAAATTAAGTCCACTTGAAAAGTTATTAACTTTGCCAGAACTTAAATTATTTCAGAGGAGCAAAAAGATTCAGACAGTTTTCAGAAAGTAAAATAAAAGACTATATCTGTGTGATTTATTTTAGTTAGGAAAAAAAAAGTGTTTTAAAAGCACAATATACTCTGAAATCAAGACGGGTGATGTTAAGTCACCCTACGGTAAAAGCATCTTTTCTGATAGTTATCCCCAACAAATTGTAAGGCACCAGCAAGAGACATTGTAAATTGTCAAATGCCTTCTAAATCTTTTTGAAATTCAAAACTTAACACAAGGACACAGAAAAAAAACAAAGCACACTTTGTCCATTTCATGAATTCACTCTCTGGCAGAGAGAAAAACATAAGTTCTAAACCTGTACTTACTCTCTCTATATCCTCCTTCATTTTCCTACGCTCCTCTACAGCAGCTCTTCTCTCTGAGTCCCTCTTCCTTAGGTCCTCAATTTTACGCCTTCTCATTTCCAGTTGTTTTTCTCTATTCTCCTGAGCGATTCTCTGTTGCTCTCTCAGCTCTTCTAGTTTTTTCCTCCTTTCTTCTAGCAATCTCTCTCTAGCTTGTCGTACTCTTTCCTCTTTCTCTCTTTCTTTAGCTATCTTTACTGGATCAGCAAGCATCCCTGCTGTAGACATCAACAGAAAAGAAGATGAAATTTTCTATAAATTAACATTTTTATTAAAAACACACAACAAAAAAGATTTTAAAAAATTGAGCTGAATTTCAAATATTTTTTCTAAAATATCATTTAAATTTAAGATCAAGGAATTTCTTTTAGTTTACTGATATCACAGACCTCTCTATTAGAGATACTGCATTAATCATTATTCTACTACAAACTACTCAAAACCTCCAAAATAAACCTGCAAGCTGCCAACCAAATTACCAAAGCAATAAAAAAAAAGTCGGGCTTGTTCAACGATTCATTGCTCCATAGAAAACAAAAAAATTAATGTTCAGTTAACAGAGACACTTTATATCTAGGCAATCCTACATGTTAGTATTGAATGAATGTTAAGAGCTCCACCTTGTAGTCACTAAAAATTTAAAGAAAAAAAGATTTGGATAAGTGACAAGATTTACTGAAAATACTTTAAATCTACAAGCTTTTTTATAATGACTTCCAATGGTTAAGCCATGATGACTTCCAATGGTTAAGCCATGCTATCATTTAAGAAGGCAATGCAGATCCTTGTTTCAAACAGAAAACCTAAATCTTTTTACAAAATTAAATGACAAAAATATGATAAGTAAACAATAATCTTTAAGTAATATCAGACAAGAATTATCCTCTATAATTTGTTGAAGAAAAAGTTGGAGCCGTTTGCCAGGTCTTTAATAATCATTGTGGAGGCTAAGGATAATCATAAATCTTCCAGTTTCATATTGTCCTGAAAAGGTTTATATGTAGTTTCTTCATATATGCATACTTTTTTGACGTTGTTTTTTTAAATTATTCAAACGAACCTGCATACAAAATGTAAACAGTTTTAAAATGACAAAGGTGATGGTGATCAAACTGGTAATAGAGTCAAGACTAATTCAACTCTATCACAGACAGACATGGAAAATACCATAGCATAGTCTTGCCATAGGCTACTAAAGATCACATTTAAAACTATTAATATATATGCATCATTTCAGCAATAGAAGAAATCAGAAGTGCTTTACATTTTATTTTCTAAGCAGAGAAACTGAAGTGGGTTTTAAAGTTTGGATAGAATGGATAGCTTCAAGATGGAAAAAAATAGAATGCAGACAGAATTCTAATGTTTACCTGCTCATTAATTATGATAAAAAATGTCCAAAAATAATCTATCACTAAAAAAAAAATGTTTGAAACAAATAAAGCAGCTGTTAGCAAAGGGTGTTGCATATTTGGTGCTCAAATTTAACCAATAATCTCTGACAAAGTTAAAAAAAAAAAAAATTAATAAAAAAAAATATGTTTTAGGTTTTATTGTATAAAAAAAAATTTTGAAGTAAAAAAAAATATTAGTGACAAGGAAAAAAAAAAAATAAAAGAAATATGAATGGACTTAACAACAGGTGATGCTTCTTGGGTTAAGGAGTTACAAAAGTCCAGGCACCATGCAGCAGGCGGTGAGCGAAGAGAAAGTTTTGAATGTAACCCCCCTACCTCTGGCCTTGAAGGCAACTTTATACCCTGTCTCACCATCAGTGGTCTCACCCTTAGCACTGCCCCCACTGGCACTGCCATCCCATGACATCTTCATGTCCACTGCGCTCAGGTCATGTCCGTGGGACTGTGGCGTGGAGGGCGCTGAGGATCTTTTAGGCACTGACTTCCTGGGTGTTGACTCGGCACTGCTGTCAAAGGAGATGACGCTGCTCTTGTGACCTTCACCTCCCCCATCATCGGGCAGAGCATCTTCTAAAAAGATGAGACAACATAAGACTAATAGTATACAAAATTGGCTGTTCATTCATTAAATCATTAAGCACTTTTAATTCTAAATAAAAATTTACTTGATTTGAAAGATTGTCATGGTTTGAGTGTTTCAGTGGGGGATAAGCTTTGACTGTCTATAAAAACTCTGCAATGGCATGCATCAGCCTTACACACATTAATATATTTAAAGGGTTACAACTAGCTGTACAAGTGTGGAAGTATGTTCAGAGTTAGTTTGAAATAAAAAAATATAAACAAGAAGAATTATTTAATTTAAATGATAAATCTATTTACACAGTTTATTATCAAGTCAAAGTTAACCAATTATTAGATTCATTGACAGTACACTAAGATGAATGTTTAATTTTCACTGCTAGTGAATTGGTGATAGCCAATGTGTCCATCACTCCTTTGTAATGAAAGGATTTTTTTTTTCTGAAGAAGTACACCCTGAGAGTAAGTATAAAGAGTTAGCTGACCTTTCTGGTGACTAGGTGATGTGTGGGTGGATGTTGGGGCGCCATCACCATCTCCATCCATCTTGACTCGCTTGGGAAAGGAGGCAGCTAATGGTATATCACCAGATACCCCAGTTTGTTTGGAGGACTGTCTTGATGGGTTGGTTTCATGGTCTAGAAGAAAGAAAAAAGAAATGTAAGTGTTAATACAAAAATTATCAATAAACATTTTTTTTTCTCTGACAACCATGTAAGCTTATACATCCAGAAAGTTGTTATACAAGACCAAATAAAATAAAGTTTTCAATCCTAAAATTTGTAAACATTAACATTTACAAGTGAAAAAGGAAGACAGTCAAACCATCCACAGAGCTTAAGAAAACATGCAGAACCTAGCTGAGCTTACATGTCCATTTAAATGAGTCATATACATTTTAAAATATTAAATTGGGTCTGTTTGTTCAGCATCGCCTAATGAAATAATAAATCAATTTGATTTGACTACAGCAACAATTTTGACAGCCCTAATTACATTATGGATAAGAGATTTTGAGCACAAATAATTAATGCTCAACATCAAGTCAAATGATTCATTCCATTTTTAACAGCTAGCATTGGGAAAAACCAATATTGATTTGTACTTTTTGTCTGTGTTGTGTTTATAGCTCAAATACTAAAACCACTATTGACAATGGTACAACAGTTTCTATCAGTCCTAATACTCTGCTGTTTTAAAAAATAAAATATGATTTAAAAATATAAAACAACATTGAACTAAAACCAAAAAAAAAGCAGTTTTCACTTGAACTTTTTCTTAACAAATAGATATAATTATATTATTTTTAAAATCAATTATTTAGATATGCAAATACATTTTAACCATTGTTAAATCAAGTCAAGTTATGAACTTTCTCTCTTTTATATTGCATACCATATCATCATATGCCCAAAACTGTTCAGCGAGACTTGAATAAGCCACAAACTATTGGAAAATAAACTAGTAGACCACCCCGTGAATTAAGCTCTCTAAAAAAAAAAAGCAAAGTATTCGGCTAAATACTCAGAATGTGCAAAGTGGTCCATTAAGGAAAACGTTTGTGAATCACTGCCATATCCTATCAGATTTCACTATCATATCAAACATAGCCTGATAAGAGCAACAAATAAATGGCTTTTGAAAGTGTACACTTTTGTTTTTAAATTAAATTTACATACTGTATACAAATATTTATAAATAGTTTTTTTTTAAAAGATGAAAAGGCAGTTTGTGTGATTCAATATCCGTATTTAATCTAAATTATCTGCAGCTCCAAAAATTTTTAAAAAAAATGTAATAGTCAAAGTATATACAAACAAATGTGGCTCAACATTCCCTGATATCTATAAACACTAGATTTGTTAGCCAGCTGTCTGAGAGGATGTTATAAGATCAGACATCTTACTTAGGAAAGAATTACCTAAATTGAAAAAAAAAAAAATTTTCAAGAGATTTATCAATCAGCCACCATGATCTAACCTCAAGTGCATTCATTTTCATTCTGGTTTACTAAGCTTTCAATGTTTAAGTTGTTCATTAGGCAGACATTACAAAATGAATATCATGTATCAGAAGTTAAAACTTCCTGTAATGAATCTATAGATTCACAGAAGTTGGGACTGGTTGGGATTTCCTTAGTGATGTGAAGGTACATTAAAAGACTTAGAACACACATAACTTAGAGATAGAATAACGGTAAGAGACTCACTTCATTGCTTAAGACAGGACCTGCTTTTAGGTATTGCAAAGTTGGACTGTGCCCTTCTTTTGACATAAATAGTTGTGTTTTTTAATGAGGCAGTTTTATTTCAATCTGTTTGTTCTTGTTTGTTACATTGTCATCTAGTTAATATAAAATACCAAGGACTCAAAGTCCACCAATAGTAACAGCCAGCAATATTTAACACTACATAAGTGCTGAACTATATCATTGTAATTCTAATACAAAGAAAAAGATGCGTGACTGATGAGGACCAAGATGTACTGACAAGACTGACATAACTTCATGACACTGGAATAAATGAATTGTACAGGTGTGGGTCAAATTTTTAAGAATGTCAGGTAACAATAACAGGCACAAAAGCACAAGTAGGTCTTTTTTTTCAATCTATGGCCACCGTCAGTCGCAAAGCGACTATGGATCATCTCATGTAAATGAGATGAATGCCTGGGCATAAGCTGTGGTTGGAACGATGTCGCCCACACATCAGTTCCCCCCTCTCCACGCAGCTGATGTATCCAAAGGAACGGCAGTGCCGATACAGTTTGGGGTCAGCAGCGTCGCAGGTTCTGCCAGAGTGTAGCACTGGGTGCCGCAAACTGCCTTAGGGTCGCCAGCTCCTGATTTTTCCTCAGGGTTGACTCCCGAAGCCTTTCCCTTGATTGGGTATAGCTGCAAGGCAGCAGAGGTTTGAATTCAGAGTTTTCCTTTTCAATATACTGAATAAAAGATAGTCAGTGCACTGTATTTGTTGGAATGAAAGATTGTCGGTATACTGTATACAAGATGTTAGTTAGAATAAAAGATTGTCAGTATACTGTATACAAGATATTAGTTAGAATAATAGATTGTCAGTATACTGTATACAAGATATTAGTTAGAATAAAAGATTGTCAGTAAACTGTATACAAGATATTAGTTAGAATAAAAGATTGTCAGTAAACTGTATACAAGATATTAGTTCGAACAGTGATGCCCAACCTAATTAGACTCGCGGGCCATTTTATTTTCCCGACACTTGTGTCGTGGGCCACATGACCAAAAATGTACAAAAATGAAATGAAATCGACATGAAACACTTTTATTAGAAACCTGTGAATGTAGTACTTAGGCTACATTACTTATTGGGATACATTAGGCTACTTTTTTTATGACATATATTCGGCTACATTACTTAATGGGATGCTGCATATATAACTATTTGTTTTATTTACTCATCGGAAAATGGCTTAATTTGTCTGCTTAAAATGTGAGAAATATTATAGATAGCTTTACCAACGACTCATTTTCTTGTCTATTTGTAAATATTCGCAATCCTCCAATCTCGAGACGTAGTTTAATAATCGTAGCTCAAATGTTCAATGCCATGGTACCAGTTCATCAGAGAAAAAGTGAGCGACTTAGTGTACGAAAAGATAACATTGTTCAACCTTTTCTTTTTAAGGAAGGGGGATTTTTACCGACGTTTGGGCGGGCCGGATTAAACCACGTCGCAGGTTGGTTATGGCCCGCTGGCCATATTTTGGGCAGCACTGAATTAGAATAAAAGATTGTCGGTATACTGTATACAAGCTATTTGTTGGAATAAATGATGCTTCAATGGAATAGCTTGTCAAACTTGGTCAATGAAATCAAAAACAACAACAAAACAAAACTTCAGTTGACAAACCATGATAAAATCATTGACAAATATGATAAAATCATGTTTACTCCCTAAAAAGATGCCTTAATTGCATTGAACTATAGAATATTAGTGACACATTAACAGAATGGTGTTTACTCACAGACCAAATGCATCCTCTGTCTACCACAAAACATTGTATTGTCCTTACAAGGCCCAACATATCAAGAGTACTAACTAGGATATAACCCATAGTGAAAGATACTAGTATGGCCTATCTTGGCTACATTATCCCTGTCAGGTGTAATCATTTTATCTATGATAAAAGCAAAACAAGGTGGGTGTTGTATGGACACTGACTTTCACAATACACTTATCACCATCACATTTAGAGCCAGCCTACAGAGGGAAATAATGAGGGAGAGAGAGAGAGAGAGAGAGAGAGAGAGAAAGAGAGAGCGAGAGAGAGAGAGAGAGAAAGAAAGAGAGGATTTATCCTTTGAGCATGTCTGCCCAAGAAGAAAGTGTTGGACCAACTTTAAAGACCAAGGTTTTCAACGTCAATGAGGAAATCAGTCTTTTGCTTGTCATTTATATAGTGTTGAAATTAACACTATAATGACTTCATTTACAATCTGTAACACCATTAAATACTTTAAAAAAAAGGTTAATGAGCATGTAACATATTGGTCAACACGACTAGTTTGTGTGATGCCTGAGACTTTAGTTCAAGACGGCAATGGCAGGTAATGGACCATACAGTTGGATTACATACTAGGATCATGACTCAGAATAGGGGGCGCTCCTGTCATAGCTCACATTAAAACCAAATTTCTCTGTCGGTCAATAGCAACAAGAAAATATTTATATACCAGAGAGATAGCAAAGCTCTTATCTTCCTACGGGGAAATCATCACGCGTAAAGGAAAACAAGCAGAATGAATGACCTGGACATGTTTCAAGTAGAACAGCTCTCTAGTAAGCTCTTGTCAAGTCTATGGTTGGGACTATCTTAATTAGAAGGCTTAATAGACGATCAATACAAACACACAAAAATGTTTAATTCCGTTTGAAGATAACGTCCCGGTTCAAATCAGCACACACTTTGGACAGTAGCACTACATGACAAGTCCAGTCACAGTGTCGAGAAGGCAAACACAGCGTTAGGTGTTCAATGGAAAGGATGGTTCTTCGTCTTCGACAGACTGTCAAACAAAAACATTTCAAACACACACACACACATAATAAATCAACGTTATGACCATTTGTGTTGACTTTTTTCCAAAGTGCGATGTTGTCAATGCAAACCAGGACTGAAATACCCCCCGTCCTTTCTTAAAAATAGTGGAAATACATCCTTGTATCACGCATGTAGTTCTTCAATCAAATTCCACTACAATACAACACAATCACATTTCACTATAATACAACGCAGTCTGATTTCACGTCCATAGAGCACAATCAGTTGTCAGTACAGTACAGCACAATCAGATTTCACAAAAGAAATAGACAAATAGAAAAAAATATCCAGTTTTTGACAGGAATGCTTAAAAGAAATGACAACCCCCAAAAGACGCAGAACAAAAAAAAAAAAAGACACGTTACTCTAACCAATCAACACTATTGTATAGTTTGTTTTGTTCCACACACTAATGCTCACCATTCCAAAACAAATTAG
>JADKLZ010005243.1:17208283-17243948 GCA_021533235.1 Biomphalaria straminea
ACACACACACACACAGACAGGCAGAAAGAGAGAGACACAGAGAGAGAGAGAGGGAGAGAGAGAGACCAATATTTTTTTCGGCTGGCCATCAGTTTCCTTTAATTTCACTATATCTGTGTGTGTGTGTGATTCGAACAAGTCTCGCCACTCCTACCTCATCTCCCAGTGTTAAAAACGCCAATAAGAGCCAAGTTACCTTGAACTATATATAAGATCTCAAGCCACAAATACAAACGATTATGAACTTCATGGTTCTACTAACCCTATACTGGAGGTCAGTGGTCGTGAAGAAAAAAAAAAAAGACCGTAAGCTTAGTTGTATTGCCTACTAGACTAGTCAAGAGGAGAAAGTGCGAAGCAGCTCTCCTAGCCTGCTCACCAAGTGATCAATAAACTCAACTGTAACTACGTGGGTCAGACAACTCTCTCAGCCACAAGGCCCGGGACGAAGAGGGGGGCGCTTGTGTCAGCTTCTTTCACTAGGTTTTAACTGAGGACCTAACTAAAAGACAACAGACTCAAGTGCACGTGAAACACAATCGACTAGCTGTGTGGTGAAATTATTTGTAGCACCATTCAAATATTCTACATTGGTTACAAACACACGGTCAATACTTAAGAGCGTGTAGGGCTAATCAGAAAAAAAAAAAAATAAATAAATAAAAAAAAAAAAAGACTAGTGACCTATATTTATTTAAAAGTCCCATACCGTGAACTGCAAGGTAGAATGAGGCTTTCAATAATCCCTTTCTTCAACATCGAAGACGTAGAAAAATGACAGTTTTGTGTGGCATAGACTAATTAATATCCATAGATAGCACAGAATACTATTTAAGGGAATAGCAAATTTCCTTGACAATAAGACTACGAGAGAAAAGGCGGAACAGGACACGGATATAGGTCAGGGCCAGATCGGAGCTGGAAGAATTAAACACTGTATTAGACGTAGATTATACACACGATATTGATCAAGAACCATAGCGGCAGCGATAACTTCGACTGAGACGAGCAGCTTTCGAAGGTCGAGTTCTATCTATGTTAAAAACGCTAATGTTAGGACTGAACAATGCATTTTGTTTCTGGATTACTAGAACAACAGACCATTCCGTAAAGTGTAGACAGCTTCAATAGTGAACATAATTCGTACTCTCAGTTTGTCTGCACACCAAAAAAACAAAAACAAGTTCAAGTAATCAATCGACTATCAGGGCTTGGGGGTAGAGGACTAGATCTACATTCCAAGACGTCGGTATCTTATACATTGACCAAGTAACAGCGTTTGATTTCATTCAACAATTGTTTGCTCTATTCACGTAGAGTATATAGATTAATAGTTACAATACTTAAAGAGCACAAGCAAACAATACTCTATAGTAGCGTCTAGACTAGTGATAAGTCAACTCCGGGCCAGTGAAATAGTCAATCCGGCTAGTTACATATTGTTACAATTATAGTGTAATAACCACACACGGCCTTAGACAAATATCTTGTAAGAAGAAAATCGACATTAGCTTACCGTATGTTAATTAGTAGGCTACAGTTCTAGACTGACAGTATACGTTCAATTATAACCAATTGTGTAGATTTCTATTAAGGTCACGTAGAAGGCTTGTGGAAAGTAGATATGCCACAAATCAAAGACGATGGGATAGATAAAAACAAATGCCATTTGTAATGCACATATTAAACCACAATAATTTTTAATCGAGGTACTTAAACAAAATGCCATTTATAAGGTCACCTTTAACCTATAATAAACATTTATGTTTGTTTGTAGATCTATTACAAAGAAAGAAATCTCACTTTGGTCAAGTCAATATAAGGCTGCTGAAATACATTCTATAGATTTGATGTGTCAAACTTACAATTAGGCAACAACAAGGTCCGCCATCAGTTCTGCATCAGTCCAACGCAACAGACTGGAAACAAAGAAACTGAAATCCATTGTAAGACTTTATCTCAGGTGCACTGAGCTCACGCCATGAATCAAAGTCTTTGAATACATAAGCCCCAGCAGGTATGTGAATGCTATGTCAATGTTTGAGAAGAGACTACAGAATACCTTTCTAGACCATATGTACCCGCCCTGCACATCCCGAGTGAGAGGCTCTATGGCGTTCAAACAGAAAAAGGTCTGGGGAGGGAAGGGGGCATAGCTCGAACGAGTTCATTCATAGTAAGAGTGTTTTTTTTTTCTTGTACACAGGTAGACGAGCAGTGTATTGGTAGGTAGCTACTGCTCTTCCCATGAGCAGGTAAGGTCAACGTGTCTCTTGACTAGTGTCGAAGCTTAAGATTACTGACAAGATTTAAAAAAAAAAGATAGCGGGTAAGTGTGAGTGATAAGATAGAGTTACAGGGTCCATACTTAAAGCTACACCTGGCACGGCACGCCTTGTGCTCATAGGAACATCTCATCAAAATATGGGCAAATAACTTTATATATGCTTTGTTACCCCCCCAAAAAAAAGACAATCTAAACATATTTTCTACAACTTTATCAATAAAAACAAACAAACAAAAAAAAAAACAAATATTTATTTAGAGTAAATATTATAACTAGAGATGAACGTATAAAGATGAGTGTTATCGACATGTTGATTAGATAGAAACTGTGACAATAAGTTCTTAAAGTATTTTAGACTATAATTAGAGTACCACTTTCAGACATAGCAATCTAAGGGGCACATGATGTATAAAAGTCAACCTTTTCTTTAAAGGACGTTTAACGAGGGTGTCATGTGGCCAGCACAACGACCAACAACCTTTAATTTCCCTAACCATGTCAGGTAGCATTTGAGCTGAGTGGTCTCAAAGTCGTCCTTAAAAAATCCCAGCTTTAACCGAGATTCAAACCGTAGACTTTCGGTTCAAAAGCTAAACGTTTTACAACTACTCAGCCACCATGTACTGTAATAAAATAGACAATAATTCACTCTTTCTGTTAAGAAACAAAGAGTGTCTAACAGTTTAACGTAGACTTTTTTTTTTAGTGCACTATCAATAATTCACTAACAGTAAGTGTTAAGAATTAACAAATACAAAAGATCGCCGAACACAGTCTCCGCCAATCTTGATCATTTTTCTGCCGCTAACATCCAAGAAGCCCCTGGAGGCACAGACAAGCCCCCCATCGCTGTGTGGTGCAACATTCATAACGTGACCCACCAAAATCAATAGCAAGCGATACCTAGTCAGACAACACACACACACACACGCTCGGGCATGCCCTTCTACACAGACCTGGGATGTTTCAGCGAAAACACAATAGAGTCGAGACAAAATACAACTCACATTTTGTGTGAGTTGAAGACTGGTTTCTAATAGTGTCTGCGGGTAGACACGTTTCTAAGAATATCTTCCTTAAAAGCCAACATTTCCCACTTTTTGCAGACATCCCACAAGACTCTGGCTACAAAAAAACATTGAGTAACTTGATACCCTGCCAGCTATTGTCTACTATTTCTGAGTATCTATTTTGTACATAAACTAAGATACAATGAAAAGTTCTTCGTATTAAAAGTAATATGGCTGCCTAAGGGCAGAGATGTTATAATTCATATAAAATACATCGCCGTCCATTCTATCGTGTACGCTACACATATGAACAAAAAAAAAAAAGTCAAACTATATACACTTTTATTCTAAACTAGAGTGCACAGCCTCCAAAATACGAAGCGGAGTGAAGTCAATGCAAAGTGAACTAAATAGTCAAACTATATAAACTTTTATTTTAAACTAGAGTGCACGGCCTCCAAAATACGAAGCGGAGTGAAGTCAATGCAAAGTGAACTAATGAAGTCTGTGTGCCGAGTCTCAAGCTGGCCAGTTAGAACATCGGACTTCAGGTGAGATCTGACCAGAAAGTTCATGATGAAGCATTACAACCTACAACGAACGATCGAATTCAATGTGCTAAAAGATAATAGGAGCAGAAGAAAAGAATGAATAGGAACAAAAAGAAAGACAAATGTGCCCCCCCCCCAATAGATCTTTATATAAGTTGTTTTATTTTCATTTGATAGACAAGAGGGTGACAACCGAAAAACAGGATGAAATAAAATACTCTCAGAATGAGACTTCTTTTCTGTTTCTTAAGCAGGCAAATGCACATACGATTGAAAGGTATGTAGGGGGTTAATAAATGGGCACATCACGTGCTACAGTCCATGTACATCCAATAGTTGGGCATGTTAATATATAGGTCGTGTGTTTCCTTCCTGATAACGAACAAAGAGTTGAACCACTAAGACATTGTCCTGGGGTTGTCATTTGGCACTTAGGCGAAAATAATACAGAGTAGCTGAGACATGCGCTTCGCTTGAAATATTTGTTTACATAATGATCTACGCTATTTAGGATGTACCTATCCTCAACCACTGCCTACCTAACCTCATAAAGCCTGAATAGAAACCAATATTTGTGGGGGCGAAGGTGTTCATTTTTTACGCAATTATCTTAGATACATCGCAAGTGCACTTTAGCATTGCAACTGTTCCAATAATATACTGGCATAGAATAACTGGAACGCAAAGTTATATTACGACCGGTTGACGTCCCGAGGACCACAAGATTCTAGTCCTTCCTAATGTGAATGTACGTTTTGGTTGTTGTTTTTTATCGGCAATCAATTATACACAAGAAACTGAATCATAATTGAATATCACAAAAAAAATCAAATCTGACTTTCTATTATTCTCTGCCGCAGGTGAGGAGGAAAAATAGTCAGTACCAATAATAACAGTTAAACGACTGTTCCATAGTCTACTTAGGCTTTCCAAGCCTTACACTAGGAACTGCATTTTCTAACTAAGGCACATGAATAATAAATTGTTAAATTATTCCAATAAGTGCTCTTTTAACTCTCTTGTCCACGGGTTTGCAAACCCGTATAGATCTAGATGTAACAAGAAGAAACACATTTTAGTATTTACCTGATGAAAACACACCAAGTTTAATATTAGTAATAGAGAAAAAAATGTTCCATTATTCCAGGGAAAATAAAATGTTACAACATTCCAGAGAAAATAAAATGTTAAAATATTCCCAAACCCGAATGGACTGTCCAACACAATGACACAGACAAACAAAAATCGCATAAATAAGACAAGAATATTGTTTTCTATGTACACACAAACAACAGGGAATTACTGGCATGACTAAATGTTTATTTATCAACTGGTGTATCAGTCCAAACCACCCCATCATAGCCAGGCCAAGAACTAACTACAAGTGAAGATCGCAAAAGACGTATCGATCGGAACATTCAGTGAATAGTATGCTGACACACACACAAAAATCCATCTTCTAGCGCAACATCGACTTCCGTGCGAAGGAATTTCCTGCCATTGTTACTATACATTACAAGGCGCAATAACAGTCATGCCATCTTCCGATGGTGCAAGCAAATCGACATGTTCAATGTATACGCTATGGATAACCTTAAGCTAGCTCCATACCATTGCAAACAGATCTTACAGATTACAATAACAAACTAATGTACTACATTGAAATAAACCAATGGAGACTGGGTTAGTGTCAGACTATCATGTCAATCTCAATGCAGGCAATGTGAGCCCCAATGCGGGTGGGGAATCAAACAAAAAAGGTGTACAATGAACCTATCAATCTAACACCAAGTACTTCATTCACTAAAAGCACTTCAAGGTCACACTATACAACGGACAAAAAGAATGATGATAACGTTTTGCCCTTACAGCCGTTGTAGTTTTATTGGAGAGTTATCAGAAAATTATATGGGCAAACAAAAAGTGAACACAACTAAGAGTTCATTAAAATATATAAAAGCGTATTGTTCAATAGTTCGGTGGGTGTTTTTGTTTTCATAATGCAATCTAAGCTAGTTAGGTCAAATTTAAAGATGGTTGAAGCAATGAGCATAATTCTATTTGTTGCTTTCGAGGTAGAAGAAAATGGCCAATCCCCTCCCTTTATTTATGACATGATTAGATATGGTCTTCCTGTGGATTAGTTCTGACAGCGAGGTCTCTCAACTGACCAACGTTAGCGCTTAGTGGAGAAGTCCTAAATCTCAACCTCCAGCAGGATAGAAAGTTTGTCTCATGTTCCTGAGCTACATTATGATTAATTTCTAAAACCAGTTTCGATTCGCCTACTTATGTTAATGTGAAAATGCGTTTTTTTAGACCTCAAATTTGAATCACACTTTAACTTAACGTTGTAGGCTGTAAAGCCATCTGCAGTCAGCAAGTTACTTTTACCATCAACTCATCAAGACAGCAAACAAAAGTACGCAAATAACACTTTTTTTAATTACTTTACTGAGAAAACCGATTTCATGGAAGAACAACAAAAAAAACGTTCTATACCCACAGTAACTTTCCGCTCCTGATTGAAACACGGGCTCTATCGGTATGTCCTAGAAATGAAATACAAACTAGTAGGCTTTCAACGTCAACATACATCCACACTACTAACAGCCGCAAAAGGTGTGTGTGTGTGTGTGGGGGGGGTACTTTCAGCGGGTCAGGTAAGAATAACACACTCACCAGATGGGTAATATTGAGTTGAGTGGGGGGGGGGGCAGGCACACATATGTTGCACGTGACTGGTTGGTCTCTGTGTTATATAGATCAGAGCGTGACCTATATGAGATCATCGGGAGAGGGGGAGAGGACCAACAACAAAAAAAAGTCCTCCTTGTTCACTGACACATGAAGCCGTTGAACTGGCCTCCCTTTTATTGTCTACAAAGTATCAAACGAGTAGTAGAAGTTTATTGGAATAATAATTAATTAAATGATAATAATAATTAAATAATAAAAGGTTGTCTAATAATATTTAGTTAACAAAAACTACACAAGAAAACCTAAAGTTCCTAAACCTTAAGTTTCTAAATGCCATATATATATATATATTGTTATGACATGATTAGAACATAGATTTATTTCGGGAATAATTAAGGGATAAGTTTTAATTAGTGACGGAAGTGACGAATAGTTAGATTAAAAAAACAGAACGCTTTTAGTCGACGCAAAGGACAAGACGATTATTTAGACTGAGACAATAGACGGATCCCTTCTTGATTATTAAACGAGGTTTATAGTTGAATCGATTGTCGACTTACTCAATTATTGTTAGGCCTTCGTTGGTGTTTGAGTTGTGACAGTTTACCTCCTGTCTACTGCATTTGTTGGATTCAACACCACGAATAGGCAGGACATTCCTTGGAGGAGTTAAGATTTGGTGGGGGAAGCGTTAAAGAACAAGTTACAGGAACACCAAACCAACAGTACAGGAAACACTAGGATGAGGCAAGCAAATGCAATGTTCACATCTTATGTACATGGAGCAGCTAAAGAGATAAAAGAGAATGAACACATTGGATGAGATCAGGTAGGGATGACAAGAATCAGAAACATTTTTATAATGTGAGACTCTGTCAGCTCTTCAATACAAACTGAACAAAACTTTTTCTACAATTAGTGCACTGCCGATTAAACCACATTGCCTGCAGTGATTGACTCAATCGCTTGGTATACATGCATTAGTGCAGGCTTACAGTTATTTTAAAATGACAAAATATCATATCTCTTTTTTTTTTTAATAGTGAGAAGAAAGAATTATGTGTGAAACATCTGAAACAAGTCACAGATAACAATGGAAATACTGAGGTGTCTCACTGTAAGATGATTGCTATCATCACACAATGTATCACTTAGAACAGGATGTCACTGATTTCTACAATGACTGAGTACACTTAGTCAAAGCACCCATGTGTGGGTGTCACCAAGGAAATAATCAGGTTGTAAGGACACTTGAAATTTGATTTGATGTAGCTGTCTCATGCAATGCAAGGTACACACATTCATTGTCACTAGAAGACATTATTTGACCGTTACAATTACTGTTCTTTATTCAATGATTTAGTCACTATTGGGCTCTTGGAATACCAAATAGCATTTAATGTATAACAACTTATCTCAAATCTCCATTTAACTAAGCAGGTATGGTACATGGTGATAATTTTACAATAGTCTTAATCTTAGACAAACAAGAATACAAGACTTTTGCCCAATCTGTCTGTTCAACCACTAAAAAAAACAACACACTAATAAAATCACATGGGTCACAGTTGCAAACAAAATCACACCACCAGCTGCCATTGATTGCTTTATGTAGGTCAGTTGAGTTGATGGTTCAGAAGGCCTACAGTTTTTAATCTCTCTCTATATATATTTATATATATATATATATATAGAAGTGTGACATAGGAAAGTATAGATATATAACATGTCAGTTTTAACAATTGTGATGGTTGAGATTCTGAATATCCAATTTTTGGAAACCCCCCAAGCCTTCCCTGCTACAATTAAAATTTGACCTAAGTTGAGAAAAGACATCTGACCATCATTGAGCCGGCCACATGATACCTCAGAATATAACTGTCAAAAACATGTTGACATAATTGATCAAAGGATCACAAGACTCAAAGGAAAACTTAACAAGTAGTTAGTTATGTTCTTAATGAATACTATTTTCCAACTGACAAGTACACTCTATTATATTATTGAGTAAAGTAATTTTAAGCTGCCGTTTAATATTTATATCATGCCTGTGGCATTGGAAGTTTAAATTGTTAATGACAATCAGAGAAAGTTAGCTACTTATGATTATCCTTTACCAGTAAGATGAGTGGTCGGGATAATTGGGCCTATCTTCTTTCCAGACATGATACATAAATTGTCAAATCAATGACTGACTATATAACTACTATTATAATTAATTTTATGAGAACTTCAGTTAATGACTTTGATATTTCCTTACTTTGAAAAACTAAGCCTAAATTAATGTATCCAAAAAAAAAATAAAAAAAATTTGCGTCTGTGGTTAAATGATAATTATAGAGAAAACTAAAAAGCTTCATGTCCCTTTAAAGACTTGTATTTGTAAAGCTGGAAATTTTAGAGATCTATTTGTCCTATGCACTATAGCCTGACATATACCAGGTGTAGACAGAGAATTCCATTAGATCACAATATTGCCTGTCAGTTCAAGGTATATAGAATCTATATCTCAACAATGATGTGTCATTGGATAGTATGCTGCCCAGATACGAAGAGTGTTTATTTCATGTATAGACACAAGTCTATTACCAAATATATAATAATATAGTTTTCTACAAATGAAAACGTGGCAGAGACTGGGAGAAAATAAGACCATTTCTCTTTAATCCCACTGGCTGATATCAAGCTGTGTATTTTAACTTCTATAACTAGACTTTACTAGACTACAGTCGCAAAGATTAATCCATTTCATGTCTTGTCTAGACTGATACTATAACTCCAGACTTACTTAAATAGATCTATGAATCTATATATAGATCTAAACTAAAAATTTTAGATCTCTAGATCTAGAATAATACAGGTATCTAGAGTACAGAATCTATAATATAGATCTAGAAATATATCATTAAATTCTCTATATATCTGCTATCATTTGTCATTCTATATTATGTTAGTTAGATCTAGTCTAGATCTAGTCTAGATTAGATCTAGATTATTCTAGATTTTATATAAAATCTAGATCTAGATCTAGATTTATATCACATCCAGAAACTGAGAAATAAGTTAAAAGTGTGAAGTCTCTGATTGCACTGAGTCACAACAACACTGCAGTGTCTGAATGTTGTATTGAGATTGTGTTGCCAAGTCACTTAAAAACTCAATCTTGCAGAGTCACTTAAAAACTCAATCTTGCAGAGTCACTTAAAAACTCAAAGACAAAGGCGAACATAAAATCAGTTTTAAATCTGGATGAATCAAGAAATGAGTCCATAAACTTCACATTTAAAGTATAGTAACATTATAATATATTTATATATGATTATAACTAGTTTAATATTAGATCTAGATTTAGATCTAATAAATTAAGATTTAAAATTTTCTAGATCTAGAATTTTTTCCCTGGCCTGGAAGCCTGCCTTAGCCTTATGAAGTCTCAACACAGTGCAGTGAGTAACGTTAAACTAATACTACCACAGTCTCAACTCAATCATTCATTCAGTCTTACTCACTGACTCTAACTCTTAGGTCTTAGATCTATACTACTCTTAGACGTCTTAGAATCTAGATCTAGACTACTCTAGGTCTAGAAAAAATCTAGATCTAGATCTATTTATCTAGAATCTAGTAAGTTAGTAAACTTAGGACTTAGAATTTAAAGATCTACTAGCTAGATCTAGGTTTACTAGAATATATCTAAATTCTAATTATCTAGACTAGTCCTAGTAGTAGATGTACTTGTCAACTTGTCTACTAGATTCTACTTACTAGAATAAATAGATCTAGATCATTAGTCATTATTAGTTAGATATCTAGATCTATTCTAGGTCCAAGTCTAGTAGTGAGTCTAGTCTAAGTCGACTAAGTCTAAGTACTCTTTAGAAGCTAACTCTAACTTCTATCTCTAAGAGTCTAATAAGACGACTAAGAGCTAAGAGTTACTAAACTAAGTCTAAGTCGACTAAGTCTACATTTACTAAGTCCTAAGTTAACTAGATCTACTTACTAATCTAAGTCTAAGACTACTGTCTAAAGTCTAAGACACTCTAAGACTAAGACTCAGTCAGAGTAAGACTACTATTATATTTATTTTGTACTAAGACAAGACTACTAAGACTAAGTCTACTAAGTAAGTCCACTAAGACTAACTAAAGCTAGAATCTAGAAAGTTTTTTTTTAGTAAGACTCAGACTACTCAGGTCATGAGGTCTCAGGTCAGAGTAATAATTAAATCTAATAAAATATTAATAAGACTACACTAGACTCACTAAACTGACTAAACTCACTTAGTTGACTTAGTTGACTTAGTCTTGGTCACTAGACGGTTAGACTACTTTAAGTTTAGTTTAAGACAGTACTTAGATAACTTAGATCTAGATCTAGTCGACTTAGATCTAGATCAGATCTAGATCTAGTCTATTCTAAGTTCTAACTTAGTCTGACTTAGACTTAGAACTTAGACTAGACGAGACGTCGAGTACAGTAACTTCTGATTATAAGTAAGATTATAATTTATAAATAAAATATAATAAGAGTAAGACAGAGTTGAGTCATTTAATTCTTAAAGTTAAAAATTATAGAGTCTCTACTCTGTGTCTCTGTCTCTAGACTATAATAATACACTTATAAAAATAAAAAAAAAATCACAATAAAACTGAGCGAATGCAGTAAAGTTTACCTTTATTTTCTACTCCATCGAATTCTGAGGTATCCGCCATTTTCTGAAGGCATGACGTCACGATAAATTTAACAGGAAACGTCCGGACAGCTCGCACGAGGTTCTCCGATCTCAAGGAGATTAGGGTTCCGAATTGATAAACAAAATATTATGGCGTCTAGACTCTTTTGTTTAAAATAACCATCTTAAGTAAATATCATTTATATTAAAGAAAACGAATTGAATACTGTTTCTTCGATTATATTTGATGTTTTAGAATTTAACGAGATATTTTTTAAATAAACTGTTCAAAATTTAAACAACGGATGACTCATTGCCACACCCACAAAAAATAAGTTACAAAGCAGTGGTGAGCGGGCGTTTTTTTTTTTTTTACCTTTGTTTTGCATAATGAGCGTGTCGATGAGTGACATTTGACATACTTTTTTTTTAATTCTTCATTTCGTCTTAATTATGAATACAAATATCCAGAGAGGCTTTAATAAAGAACGTATAGGTTTTCAATATATATATATATATATATAGGCCTATGGTAGGCCTACAGTTTCTTAAACTTTTACCATTGGCGTCCAACACTCAGTAGTCAGTAAAAACAAAAAAATATATATTTGTTCCCCAATCCGGCCCCAATTATGCAGCTAGAGAGTGCGTTGTAGGCTCCCACAGGCACAGCAGGGTCAGCAGGGTTCAGGTGTAATGAAAAAGGAACTTTAAAAACATATAGGCTAATTATAACAAAATTATACTTTTTTTTCATATATATTTACAATATTATATTTTTGGATGGAATTATCATGGAATACTGATTCCTCAGGGGCCAAGCTAGGAATTTTCCATCGTTTGGGGGCAGTGGCGTAGCGTATGGGGGGAGGGAGGGAGCGATTTTTAAAATCCCCCCGGGCCCCCACTTAGGGGGGGGGGGCCAAACGGGTGTCCAAAATTTTTTGTAAATACATAAATTAATATATTTGATTAACAAATAGTGTCAAGTACCAGTACGTTTTAAAATATTTATCCGAAAGAGAAAAGTTTAAGTTAGTTTTACATTTTAAAATGCAAATCTTTAATAGATTTGGTGCCGATTTATTTTACTTTCGAAAAAGATCAAATGTGCTTGCAGCGAAAACTAAGAATATTACTCTCTTTGTTGCCACGAACAGGGGCGTTCTTAACAGTGCGCGGGACCCTGTGCGTGTGTCATGTTCGAGGCCCCGTAAGAATAAACTATATATACCGTACCACATCACGCTAACCGGCTAATCCGTCTCTAACGCTGTAACAATAACAAGACAGTATGTCTGCCTTAACGCTGTGGGCCTTTCTTTTTGTTACAAAACATAGAACATTGCGTAGCCTTTGTTGGCTTACTATTGGCCGCGCTAAGTCCTATATATACTGTATTGTAATTGTTCTGCACAAAGAAAATTCTTTCAACTTTAAAAAAAGTTTAAAAATTACTCCCATGGCCATAGCCTATTGGGAAAAAAAATAGACGGAAGCAACCAATCCATATATTTTATTTCGTATACAAAACATCGACATCCAATCGGATTGTATTATGAAAATATGTGGTGATCAAGTTTGTGACAATAAAATCTCCGATCGCGGGGCCCCCCTCAAGCGCCACTTGCCACTCCCTAAGGACGCTACTGGCCTCGAATAAAACTGTATGATATACAGCGAATTCTTAATAATTATTATTCCTAATAATGCTAGAATTGTCCATTATTCGGTTTGACCACGATGGGGCTACAAAACAGCGTGATGCATTGGTTAAACCTATGATAACGCAGCCACAATGAGTGGCCGTCTGTCTGGCTAGCGAGGAGCACAATGACGCAAGAAAGGCTTATCATGGCTTTAATGTCAGTGAAGTCACAAATACTAGAAAGTATCGATGTAGATTGTAGATGATGCTTTAGATGTCTTTGCTGCACAGAATGCACGACGTGAAGAGATATGAATTGAGATTTGTTACGTGTGTATGTATTATTTAGGTAATAAACAACGGTATTATTTATTAAAAGAGTCTTAATGATTATTTTGTTTTGTTAAGTTTACTGATATACTGAACTAATTTAATCTTGGGCTTATATATTTTTTGCGTACATTATGTCATGTCATATGTCGAATGCCAAAATGCAAGGGGCCCCCAAAGAGGTCGAACCCCCCGGGCCCCCGAACCCCTAGCTACGCCCCTGTTTGGGGGTCAGGTGGCTTGACCTCTTTTGGGGGCCCTGCATTATGCGTAATATTTAATTTTAAATATAGAAAAATACTCATTTTGGGGCCCTCCATAAGTGGGGGATTTTCAAATTCTCCCCCTCTTCCCCCACCCTAGCTACGCCACTGTACTTCCTACGTTAATATTGATAATTATTGCTAGTCCGTTTAGGCCTGTCCAGTGTCCAACCTATAGTCAAAGAGAAGCCATTCCTTCATAGTCTAATTATAAAATATATCAAAGGCACACTAGAATTTAGTAAACTCAGAACTCTCCAGACAACCTTCCCAAACACACACACTGACACACACACACACATATATAAACATGTTTACTGAAAATAATATTTGACAAGCTCAGACAGGAGAAAAGGATAAACGAAGGAATTCTTCTATCTCCGGTGTTATTAAATACCTGACATCTTTAATTTATAGATGTTGTTTATCCTATGTGAGTACTTGAAATATTATTACAGGGGGAAAAGGAGACGTATAAAAGGGCGTGGGTGGAGGGGGTGTCGGGCCTATTGTCTACCTGGAAAGTTCACGTTTTGAAGACGTGCGGTTTCACCTCTGCTAATTACTGTAATAACTAGTCGAGTTAGTGTCACTCAAACTCATAGACGGTCCTTAAAGGTCCGCCGATGTTCATTCTGCTAAGTATATTGAAATCAGTCTTTTGACCCTGAGATTTACTCCGGCCTCCGATTGGCTTCAGAACAGGAAAATCTACAACTCCCGCAGTGCTTTGGCAAGAAACTGCTGTTCGCAGTAGTGTCTTACAGCTTCAATCTACATTTCAACTGACATTGCAAACACATTTTCCTTCAGTTTTCGGAGCTAGGGATACTCACATACTCACATAGCGATACTCACAAGAAACTACTGTTCGCAGTAGTGTCTTACAGCTTCAATCTACATTTCAACTGACATTGCAAACACATTTTCCTTCAGTTTTCGGAGCTAGGGATACTCACATGCGTCACTGTTTCGTCTGACTTCCCCCAGTGCCCATAAGGTTCAGCACTGTGCTATTATCGATTGCTTCAGCCTGTTTAGATGCACCACAGGTCGTCATGTTCTGAAAGGCGCATATGCTGCCAGACGCCACTGTCACACCACCATTTCACATATACCCAGTTCCCACTCTAGGATTCTATTAAGCTTTTAGGCTTGCTCAGGGACGCCATGCCTACCAACCAGCAGACCTTTAGGGACCGTCTATGAGTAATTATTTTGTCTGATATCACAACAGAATGCGACAACACATGTACCGGAAGCTCAAAATTGGAACCAGTGATATCTGCCCATGTGGAGTGTCATCAGAGAATGGCGACCACGTCCTCCAAGACTGCGCTCTTTACCAAGTGGCCCGTCTAAGACACTGGCCCCCAAAACACCCCAATAGAGAGAAAACTATATGGAGAGCTCCCTGACCTGGAAACCACTGCGCAGTTCATCTCAGATATTGGTGTAGTGATCTGAACCCTCCAACATAACAACGAGAACGAAGAAGAAGAAGAAGTCTGATATCGAAAAAAGAAATAAATTCTATATTATTTAGATATATAGGCTAGTTGTAAATATAATTCTTCCCCTTAGATAATCTTCTTAATTTTTTTTAATGTTGTTTTTCTAAATAAATATTTTACATGTTGTTAACCAAAAGGTACGATACGTTTCTACGACTACTATAGTAGGTCAATACTGGCATCTTCGTCTGTCAAAAACCATAGACTGGTGAATCCTGACGATCGCTCCCCCCCCCCCCCCACTAGGCGGATGGTGAGAGGGTGAAATTTTAAAGATACGTCACACAGTTTGAGTGCAAAATTATTTACTTATCTTAGGAATATATACTAATAATTTATATTGTAACCAATTTTTATAGTATGTCTCCCACCCCTTCTGGTAAGCTGGGGAGTGTTGGGATGAAAGATTGCATCTATCCCCCCTTTTTTACTGTAAAAGTAGGGGCGGTTTCATTTTTGTCCAGAAATCAAAGTTTGTTAACAAAATTAGTCAAAAATCTATATAATATGTGCTACTTATTGATAATATAACCGCATTATATATTATGTTGCACCCCACTGTAACCTCAAATTCAATCATTTGTAGGCTAAGTTGAAAATAAGAGAAGGTTGTCGGTACCAGGTTAGACCGTGGTGATGATGATATTATCTTCTTATAACGAGCCGAAGGTACAGACCTTCATCAACAGATGGCTAAGAAATATCCTAAAAATACACTGGTACGACAAAGTAGAAAACACCAAACTGTGGGAGATGAGTGGGCAGAAAAATATAGAGGCACAGATCTTGGAGAGGAAGTGGAGATGGATTGGTCACATCCTTAGAAAAGATACCAGCAACAGATCTAGGCAGGCCTTAGAGTGGAACTCCCAAGGAACAAGACGTAGAGGAAGACCAAAAAGGAAAATGACGACGCAGTATACTAGAGGAAGCCGAGAGGACAGGAAATAGCTGGGAAACCATTAAAAACTAGCAAGAGACCGTGGAGGGTGGCGTGTTTTTGTCGAGGCCCTATGTTCCATGAGGAACCCAAAGGAACAATGATGATGATAATGATAATGATAATTAAACTTTACAACATACAATATTAGGCTACATTTAATAGACCTACTTTATTTTTGATCACTCTTTCCAACTTCATAGGTTTTGGAAAAACTCGCACCCTCCACCCCCCATCCAGTCAAAAGTTCTGGATCAGATAGTGGACTCAACCAACGGAATGCCAGACTTTGTTTTTAAATTTAGATCGGCTTTAGCATCCAAATAGAGACCTAGACCTACTTTATCGCTCAGAAGTGGCTTCATTTTTCGTGTAGTGGTAAACACATCTTTTTGTGTAGTGAAGTTTATTGATTGGTGTCTTTTTACGTAGGCCGTCAGAATGGTAAGAATTTAAATCTGAAAGTCTTTACAATTATTATTCCTGTTTTTTGTTTCAAAGATAATTATTTTGTCAGTAAATAAAACAAAGTCCTACAGAAATGTTGTGCTACACATCTTTACAGATACATTGAAATGATATGACTTTTTTGTGATTTACTTGAAGAAATGGTTTTGTCTCAAGAGATTGTAGGCTTAGCTCCTGGGAGAGACGATTCTTTACTTGTCTATTTTTGTTGTATATTCGTCTTAAACTGATCTCATGCCGTTATCTTTAGAAATGTAGTTGATTGTTTATTGTTATTGATCGAACTTCTCCATCACTAAGCCAGTGTGTGAGTTGATTGTAGCCCGAGACATCAAATACAAAGGAAATGAGGTTAAAAGACTCACCGTTGCTCTTGTCACTGGGTGTATGTCCGAGGCCGTGGAAGATCATTTGTCCAGTGCGTGATATAAAACGCATGTTATGTCCAACATTAGCACTTTTAAACCGAGGACATTTTTTTTCTCCTTGCTATCCTCTTAGAACAACACGTTAGGGAGATAGTGAGACATGTACACTTTCTGTGTTTTCTTATGTGTCTGAGGGAGAGAGAAAGAGAGGACGAGAGAGAAAGAGAGAGAGTGAAAGTAGAAGAGATAAACTTTAACAGCCCGCGTATAAGATTTCGCTGCTTCAATAGTTTCACATCAATCGCCTATATCCAAGCTGGAGGGTTAGCGACATTAGCAGATGTCAAGAATGTCATATGGTGTAGTATTGAATTTCATTGTTCCATCTTGGTGTTTGAACACTGTTTTTTTTTTACAAACTGCATCCTTTAGTAGGACGTGGTCGTGCTGAAGACCGCTTTGCCATCGATTTCATTCACATAGTGTCCATATGTTACAGACCGATTGATGATGTTCGCTTACTTCATGGACAAATAGATGGCATTGCCAGCTGATATAATTGAATTATATGTGTGTAACAACGATGGTGTGACTATAAAGTAGGATGGATAGGTCTACATAAAAAAACAAAACATGGTATAAATATAGCTGATTGTCACGTGGTGTTCGTGTCAATGTCGTAAAAGAGGTGTAATCGAAACTTTATTTATACATTAACTTTAACTTCTTGTAATTTCAAGTTTCTGCACACAACTGTAAATAATCTAAGGAGAGATTTTTTTTAAAGTTCCAGAAAACTGGAGAAGCTTCCATCTCTGAGGGAGTCTAATAAAAGTTGAGCAGTGGCGTAGCGTAAGGGGAAGAGGGAGGGGGAGCTTTTGAAATTCCCCCGGGCCCCCACTTAGGGGGGGCCCAAACGGGTGTCCGAAATTTGTTTGTAAATACATAAATTAATATATTTGATTGACAAATAGTGTCAAGTACCAGTACGTTTTAAAATATTTTCCGAAAGAGAAAAGTTAAAGTTAGTTTTACATTTTAAAATGCAAATCTTTAATAGATTTGTTGCCGATTTATTTTACTTTCAAAAGAGATCAAACGTGCTTGCAGCAAAAAAAAAAAAGAATATTACTTTGCCACGAACAGGGGCGTCCTTAGCAGTGCGCGGGACCCTGTGCGTGTGTCATGTGCGGGGCCCCGTAAGGATAAACTATATTTACCGTACCACATCATGATAACCGGCTAATCCGTCTCTAACGCTGTAACAATAACAAGACAGTATGTCTGCCTTAACGCTGTGGGCCTTCTTTTTTTTTTTTTTTTATAAAACATAGAACATTGCGTAGCCATTGTTGGCTTACTATTGGCCGCGCTAAGTGTTATATATACTGTATTGTAATTGTTATGCATAAAGAAAATTCTTTCAACTTTAAAAAAAAAGTTTAAGAAATACTCCCATGGCCATAGCCTATTGAAAAAAACAAAACAAATAGACGGAAGCAATCGATCCAAATATTTTATTTCGTATACAAAAAATCAACATCCAATCGGGTTGTATTATGAAAATATGTGGTGATCAAGTTTGTGACAATAAAATCTCCGATCGCGGGGCCCCCCTCAAGCACGGGGCCTGGGCGGCTGCCCCACTTGCCACTTCCTAAGGCCGCTACTGGCCACGAATAAAACTGTATGATATACAGCGTATTCTTAATAATTATTATTCTTAATAATGCTAGAATTGTCCATTATTCGGTTTGACCAGGGTGGGCTACAAAACAGCGTGATGCATTGGTTAAACCTATGATAACACAGCCACAATGAGTGGCCGTCTGTCTGGCAAGCGAATACGTCTGTTAGGCATAAATCCAAAAACAATACCGGGGTATTGAATTGTTCAACTTTTTTTTCCAAATTAACCCCATCAGAGATCCTTCCTTTTCAAGTTATTATCACATCCTTCCTACTAAATTTCTTAAACTGATATCTACTAGGAACTTTAACAATTCGACCACTTCTGGTTATCTTGACTGGCACAACAGGTTCTCTAGACGTTGGTTTATAACTGTCTGTTTCGTTTGTTCTAACAGTTTACTGTTCTTTGCCTTCATCGGTATCATAGTACCCATAGATGTCGTGATCGAAACCCTTGTTCAAAAAGCTTTGATTTCTTCTGTATGTTTTACCATTGTTTGTTTATGATGTAAGATCTGGGTGAGGAATTTTTTTTTATGAGAACTACTTTCTGCCATGTTTGTTCTAGACTCTAGACGAACTCTCACTTTCTCTCCGACAGAGTAATTTTTAGGTAGTCTTGCTTTTGCATCGTATTTCACTTTGCTTTTCATCTGTCGTTCGTTGAGTAATGTCTGTGCATTTTCCGTTTCCAATGGTTTCAATAGTTTTGGATCAGTTGGATTAATGTCCCTGAGTCTTCTACTCATCAGCAGTTGTGATGCTTATCGGAGTATTTCTATACTCGAGCATGCTTTCTGCTAAATGACGAGAAACTGACGAAACTGATCACCCAATCCAACGAAAAAACAAAAGAAGGTAGTGAATACTATGGATTCCCTGTAATCGAAACAACCAGAAGAAAGAAAAGACTTTATGGGAAGTTGAGTTCTAATGTAGGAATGTCTAGAACTGCAATTCAAACGTGTTGCGACAGAAGTGCTGGACATATTTCAAATGGGGATGAACGACATATTTCAAAGGCTGGAAAAAATGGATACCTTTGGGTTTCTTCTTGAACCAAGACACCTGTTTGATGATGACACGCTTATGACAAACTGTGTTACTTTTTCCTGTTTGTATGACGAAATAATTGGCAAATCGCTTGTTCAATGATGTCATTGATGTACGAGCAGTTTTGATCAACAAACCAGTAATACGATCCGCAATAGACATATTGCGGAAATGGGGGCTTCATATGGTAATAACGTGTGATCAAACCTTGCAACCTCCTCCGAATACCGCTAACTCAGGCCACTTCCATTGCGTCATTCTCAAAGCTCAAGTTCATCAAAAACTATCCCAGGAGCACAATGACGCAAGAAAGGCTTATCATGGCTTTAATGTCAGTGAAGTCACAAATACTAGAAAGTATCGAAGTAGAAGATGTTATAGATGTCTTTGCTGCGCAGAATGCACGACGTGAAGCGATATGAATTGAGATTTGTCACGTGTGCATTATTTACCTAATAAACAACGGTATTATTCATTAAAAGAGTCTTAATGATTATTTTTTTGTTAAGTTTACTGATATACTGAACCAATTTGATCTTGGGCTAATCAATTTTTTGCGTGCATTATGTCATGTCATATCATCGAAAGTCAAAATGCAAGGAGCCCCCAAAGTGGTCGATTCCCCCCGGGCCCCTGAACCCCCAGCTACGCCCCTGGTTGAGACAAGCTTATGTCGGAGCACATTCAGTTCAAAAGTTTCAAGCAACCGGTAGGCTATAAGATATGTTTACTATTATTGAATTTGAATTATAAGTTAACTATTGTTCGTGTGTTAAATCTTTTAAAAATTTTTGATTGAAGGAATCAAATATTTTATTTCTTAAAGAAGAAATGTGTTATTAATTTACCTCAACGAAGATCTCTGGAATACGATTTGATATTAAGTCATCAGATTTACACTAGACGTCAAGATTTAATACAAATGGGTTATTTCTCGTTGCCTTGATAGTTCATTATAATTTTAGGCTATTATTTAATTACGGTTGATAGCCTATATTATAAATATATTTTAGAAATATTGTAATATATAAAATATTAACATATTAAGAGTATTAACATTTTAAAATATTAAAATTAGATTTTTTAGCGGCCCCCGTAAGGGGAAAAAGCCGCTATTAGGTTTGTGCAAAATGTCCGTCTGTCCGTCTGTCACACTCAGGGCGCCGAAACTAGAAGAGATACGAAAAATATTTTTTCACCATTAAATGCGGCTTGAAAAGTTTAGGTGCAACGGCTACTTTTAGTTTTCTAAAAGCAAACCGTTTAATTTATAAAATTAATTATGCAAGCGATTTTTTAATAACAAAACACCAATTCTAAAACAATTACGTAAATGTAAGGGAGGAAATGTTACTATAAGAAATGCTTCTGGCATGTTGATATCATGCACATTTTTTAAAATGAACTTTTAGCAGCGGCTTTCGTGTACTAGCCTAAAGCCCGGAAATGACATAATTCTAAACTAATTTCTTAATTTAAAAAAAAAAATCAGATTTAAAAAAAAAAAATTGTTTAGTGCCCCCATTAGAATAAAACAAGCATATTTTTGTGCGTTTTGTTTGTTGGTTGGTCTGTCCGTCACGGTTAGAAAAAAACACTAAAGGCTTTTGAAAATATGATTTAACCTTTAGGCCTACTGTTCTTTCAGAAATATTGCGATAGTTTAGGGATGGGAGCATACATGAATTGAGCCAGGGACTTAAAAGGAACATCCGAAACATCTTGCGAATAGGCGGATCTGACAGGGATCCGACTCCGACGGGGGCCGCCTCTGAGTTTGTGTATCACATAAACTCTCTTTGTAATCTTGTTTATTAGTTTTTCCATGTTTATTTGTAAATTAACCGAATCAGAATCACTGATTCGAAGATGAAATATCTTAATATATAAAGGTAAGTGAGGGTAGGCCTATAGATATATTTGCTGGGCCGTCCTTAGGCATAGCCAAAAAAGGTAGCCGCTTAGGGCTTGCGATTGGTTGAGGCACAGCCAACGGGGTCACGGAGGTCACGGTTGAGGGGGGGGGGTGCATTCTCGCACAGGACAAAAAAAAATTCTAGAGAAAACATTGTGAAACATGGATCAAATATAGCAGAACTATGGCTGTGTGTCTACTAGGATTCAAGGTTTATTTCTGAATGTTTGAATATCTACTTGTTAGACTTGGCTACATATGCTTGAAGACCACTCTTTCTTCCTTTTGGTGAATTGTCGAAACGTTGTTTCTAGTCTGGTTGTCATGAATCATCCATGAGGCACATTCGTGCTATCTGCGCTATATGAATTTAACTTATTTGTTGATTTAGATATAGATACAGGATTTTTTGCGTATTTGTAGGTAGGCTCTAATTCTTTTGATTTTCTATTTCATTTGGGACCACCCACTTCACTTTGCCTAGGGCCTCCAATTACATAAGGCACTGTTTTCTAAACATACGATTCAAAGAAATAGCAGTTTTAAGTAGCGCGCGACGATTTTTAAATAGTCCACGTATATATATATAATAAATGTATATTTAACGCCCCTCCCTCCACCCATTTTAAAGAAAAGACGCCCTTGGTTTAGTGTCCCCGTGTTCACAAAGGCTCACCGCTGGTTATAATACAAGGTCAAGATGACTAAACGTAAAGACCAGCTGTCACGAAATCTGTTCTGATGCTCTCCCCGCACACAGCTATATGAGACAACGTCTTCATGTAATATTGATATTACTACTATCAGATCCAATGGTCCGTACAATGTTTACAATTTCCGTAACACAATTCTTATCAATCGTATGACTATTACGGAAGTTAAGTGCTAAATAACATACATTTAATGCAGTATAACAGAGTAAAATGAAACTTTCATGCTCAGGCCAATAGAATGTTCAGTGCGCTATGGTCAAATTGTTGTTGGTCACTATGGACGACTAAGTTAAAACTAAACTCATGCAGCGTATTATATTTTTGATAATCAACCTTCACCAACTTGCACTTACATTCTATTATTGTGTAAATGCCTGGGTGTTTTATAAAATGACTATAACTGCTGTAAGCTATATGTGAAATGTTTATTTAAATTAGTTTATTCATAATAAACTTTTCTCAAAATACTCCAAACATAAGTCCACAATATAAATGATTTTAAATAATGAATTCACAGCGATAGTGTCACAATGAGGCACAATGGATCAAAACTCCCTCTTCCCTAATGCTTCTTGTTCACTAGCGCTATTAGAGCATGGAATGGGTTGACTGAGCTAGGAAAACCAGTGACTTGGCAGAGTTTAGGTCATGCATGAAGCGTAGACGTAATCATCTTCTTTTTCGAAGTAACGTCTGTAACACACAAGAAGAAAGAACACAACTGACAGTGGACCATGTGTTCAAGTTTTGCCCTTTTTATAAGCCACGACCTAACGATACTTTTAAGAATTTTCTGGATTATCGTTATTGGGTAGATTAATTGTGAGCTATTTTAGCTGTAAGTTTTATACGCTTGTCACTATTCTCTAGAGTCTCAGAGACAAGTCATAAAAGCAAATAGTTGTGTGTTTTGATGATCTTGACACGTTACATTACGCAACACGTATTATTTATTTGGAATGCAGAGTGGGTCTTTAACATTTAAGGATTAGAGCTATCAGCTTTCTATCTCATTTCAGTTGTTTAAACTTCTCCAGAAGAGATGATAGTGCTCTTAATTTCACAAGGTCAGTGCTTCTAGAGAGTAGATACTTTACTAGCTCAAAATTATACATAGAAATAAATTTTAAATTAAGGTCACAGAGGGTCCAAAAGCAGCATTTATCACTGATATGGCTTGTGCTGTCATTGATTATCTTTATTATAAATTTGTATTTAAATTCAAACAATTAGTAAATCTATAATATACTATAGGTCATAAGGTGCATGGAAAAAATTGTTCTTGCAAACGTTTGATGTTTGTATCAAATGGGAATACATGTGTTAAATAGATTATATTTGCAAAACTGAAAATTTGACAAATATAAAAATATATAATGTAATATAAAATGTAATCCTAAAAAAAAAATTCATTGCTGTTGAAAAAAAGTAAAGTACCATATTGGTACCTTTTTCAAACCTTGAGATCTTTAGTGCAGATGAACATCTGTTTCTACATCTGATGGTTAACAAGGGTGTCATGAGCACAATGACCAGACCAACAGCCATTACTTTCCCCAACTAATGTCAGAGTTGGGTGGACTGAGGGGGGGGGGGGTCCTAATAATCCTAAAATTCAAAAGGCGAGTCTTGATTAAGATTTGAAACTGAAACTCCTAGCTTGGAACCCTAACACTTTTCTAAATCAGCCACCACGCCCTGCTACCACTGTTAGTGGCATCTGAGAGGCTGACTTTGTTAAGCCTGACTCATGTCTGGCTAATAACTTTGATCTCATAACAAACAGCTTTGAATTTCTGAGCTCTTCTTGAACTGACGATACCAATATCAATGAAGCAATAGCTCAATACAATCTACAACATTCTTAACAACATTCTTTTCTACGTCACATGTCATTTAAACAAATATCTTCTAAACAAGAAAAAAATTGTTGAAAAAATATTTTTTTTTTATATTATATATTTTTAATTTAAATATTTCTCATAAAAAGAAAAGATATTAAACTGACAAGAATATTTCTGAGATCGGCATTACACAAAAATTGCAGTTATCACTGACTTGAGTCTAATAAGTTTTTATAATTTAAAACTGTTCATAAATAAAGGTGGAATGAATGAAGGTTTTCTATACAAATACTAAAATTTCTTTAATTAAAAGAATAATACTTAACATGTATATATTACATGCACAAATATTTTATGTTAACGAGAGAACTGAATGATGTTCTTTAATTAAGGCAGACGTTGGCAAGACAAAGAAACATGATGAAAGGAACTAAACTAAACAATAAAAAAATGTCTCTAAATTGTAAGATTATATCTTTGATTAAATACAGAGGACATTAACATGCATTAACTAAAATGAAACTATTATTTAGTTTGGACAATAAAATAGATGTTAATGTAAATCAATATATCTAAACAAAATAGGTTTAACAGAATGACAACAAATATATAATCACAGATACATTTGACATCAGCAAATAACAAAACTAAAACTAAACATTCAAAATGAAAATGCAATAAACCATGTGAAAACAACCAAGCTTTAGTTTGTAAATAAAACTGGTTATAACGAAAACTATTGAAATGCAGTATATGTATAAGAGTAGAAGTTTCTGAGCAACAAGTTAAAAATATTCAAGTTTGTCCTCGTGAGATTTGTTCAGCTGGTAACTATGTACTTCTGGCCCTTTGTTAGTGTGGGGAAGTGGACGGAAAATACGAGCATGAAGATACTCATTGTCTCCAACCTGAATCTGTAAAAGAATAATAAAATCTTAAGTATTTCTTTTATTGTTAAATATAAAGTATTAGATGAAGAAATAAAACAGAATTCCTTGTAAATATTTTCTTCCGATTTTTACAGATATTTATATTCAAAATTAGAAGAAACAAAATTTTTATTCCTTTTTTTTTTGGTCTATGATACGATACGCTTGAGCCACATGTGACGATTTATTTAGAGAGACAGATGACAACGATGTCTTGATGTTATAATGAGATTTTGTTGACCAGACAATGCATTTCTGATGTTCTAATTGTGTACAGTTCCCTTTATTCAAACAATTACTGAACACTCAAATAATATAGTGATGCAGGAGATGCTAATGTAAACTATAAATTCAAAATTCAGATCCTTCAACAACAAATACAAGCTTTTATTATGGATCTAGGAATCACTTTAATAATATACACAATGTACAATACAATTTAATTAAACACATTTACAACTGCCGCTCAAGCTCCCAAACTGAATATATCCAGGTTTTTTTTTATACTACCTCTTGCTCCCTTTTTAGTAACATCCAAACTATTTTTAGAGCTTATGGAAAAATTAATATCGTTTTAAATAAACTTGTCATTAATTATCAATAACATATAACCATGACTTTGTGCTGCAGAAATACAACCTGAAAATAAACTTAATGCACTAGCTGCAGTATGTTACGTGGCAGTCAATGCAGAAAACACTTAAAATCAGAATACATGTAAACTTGTTGATTTTTTAAATTATTATTGTCAAACAATAATTACAATAAAAATGCTACAATAATAATATAAAAATAAATTAAATGACAAAGTGAAATCAAAAAATTTACCTTGACAAAAAAATTTGTACCAGCTACCACCTGAGATCTAAAACTAATTGCCTTGAATACTGGGAAAGATTTATTGGCCTTTGATTCTAGCTCACTCTGAATCTATAAAACAGCCAAAGAAATTACTCAATATTTGTACATTAGTATTTGTGTAAACATTTTAAAAAAAGGTGGCATTTGAAACATATCACATATCAAAAACATGTTTTTGGTTAATATGAGAATTGGTACAAGTTTGAAGAACACAAATACAAGTGTTATGGAGTGTGTCAATAGTCAAGAGCCTATTTTGACCAGTTTCTAGAAGCCCAGGTCAAGTCAGAGTTGACCAGAGTAAACAAGTTAATTTTAGTCATCCAATGAAAGAAAGAGATTAAGGGGAAAAAATTGTGTACATCAGCTTCTAGAAGGTCACAGTTAATAAAATAATTAGCGGAGTAGTTTCTATGATTCTGGAAAGTATGATTGATAAAAGTATAAATTAGGGGAAAGTTAGTTAGCCGGGGTCCTTGCATTGTAATGATTTTTGATAGGAACAGTCTTATGTTTAAACACTTGAGGGTCAACTAGTTGAATTTTTTGTTGCCTCTTTAAGTTTTTATTTTATGAAGAATTAAGTCAAGTTGTTATTGAAATGATAAGTTAATTGTATATATGTAATGTGAAAAGTTTATTAAAGAAGTTTTGAGAGGATACAGATGTTTCTTCAGTGAATTATCAAATTATTAATATAATCTATGGCATGTGATGATTCTGTTAATCAATGATTAATATAAGATGCATTACCAAGAAATAAAAAAAAACAGAAATCATCACAAGTGTATGTGAATGTTTCTGATGTAACCATGGGTAACAGTATGGCACATAATTTGGTGGTATTTGGTGATTTTTTGCTTTGATTTTGTTTATTTTAGGTGAGATTTTAATATTAAACCATCACTTGCGGCTGACTTGCCATATCGCAGCCAAGGGGTGGTTTTGAGTTTGAAATCCCTTTCCAGGGGGTTCTGTGATTAAACCTCCCTCTTATACTACTTATAGTCTTATACAAAACAAAATTTAGAGGTAATAAATTATGTTATCATTTTTTAGTTTGTTTTCAACATTCTTCTATGTTTGTAAATACTAATTTATATCACTATGAAAATGATGACTATGTCAGTATGTGACTATGCGGCAGTATCATCAGTATGATAGTGTATGCCTTCAGAGTTCAGTAGTTTCAGTCGCTTTTTTTAGTTAGTAGACTCAAGTTCAACAAGTTTAATTTTACCTCTTTTACAATTGCGTGAACTTCTTCGTTGGCATCAGAGACATCACTTGCAGCTCCACACAGTTTAGACATGTTTGCTTTTGGAAAATAAGCTTGCTTAGATCTAAATTTGTATTGATGTAACTAAAGTCTTAGGCTAAACTAAGAGCGTAGTGAACAGTGACTGAGAGACTACCTTTGTCTAGATTCGGCAAAATCAGGAAGTACCTAAAATAGACAACAAAACAATAATAGTCACGTGAAAATGATCACATGATTTTCAAAGGGAAATAAACAGAAAAAAAATCTAAAAAGAAAATAGTATAAGTAATTATGCCCCTTTTAAAAGCTGAAGTATATCTTCAGCGTTTCACAAACGAGTTTCTCTTATCTTATCTTATATAATAAAGACTTTACTTAAAAAAAGAAGATGATTACGTCCTACGCGTCATGCATTCAGTCATGCATATTTACCAGTGACTTAAATTCTGCCAAGTCACTGGTTTTCCTGGCTAGTTCAGGCAAACCATTCCATGCTCTAATGGCACTAGGGAAGAAAGAGCATTTGTAGAGATTTATCCTAGCATATGGGACGAGGAATGTGCCTTTATCTTTGTGCCTTTCTGAGTATTTTATTAAGTTTTGTTTTTGTATTTGGAGATTATGGTTCAGTGTTTTGTGTATAATTGCTACTTTACTCTTAAGTCTTCTATCCTGAAGGCATTCTAAATTTAGTGATTTTAGTAAAGGTGTTACTCTCCACTCCTAGTCCTAGATAACAGTGACGTTCTGATAAAATAGGGGAGCGGGCAGTATCGGTCAATTTATATCTCATAGGACAATAAAAAAAAAGTTGTAGTTATCAATCCATGTTGGATTATTAAATATTAATATTATTACAAGATTATTGACGGATTTCACTATTTTCAATTTCGGTTCATTTTTAATCAGATCTATTTGAAGACGTATACGAGTAGAAGTGTCTGCAATAATGGCGACTTTGAACTTTCTGGAGAAGACCTTTCAAAATGTCTAATGTGAATCTTCTTGACTTTATGTTAAAATGGTCGAAAATCTTGCGACTGTTGTACATTGTTAACTCAACAAATAAAAGTTCCGTGACAAGAAATCTTAGCACAAAGTGAATCTCACGAAAATTACGTACACTACATTACAGACCGAAGTTTCCTAAATTTAACTCTAATGATCTCACATAATAGTACTGACCAGTGCTAACGCTTTTTTTTATTAGGCTTAATTTGAACTGTGATTTTTCTAGCTACTCTGTCTGCATGTCTGTCTGTCTGACTAGCAGGATTCTTTTATACACCACTTCAAATTCTCGGATCAATTTGAAACTTTGCATCATTACTCAATGTCCATCACAACACGCGAATCAATAAAAAAAACAATAACAAACAATTAATGGTAATTAATTATTATATTTGTTTTATATAGGAAAAAAACGAAATAAATGTTGCAGTATTGAGAAATATGATATTAAATATTGATATTAAATAGTATTTTTCCTCATATAAGCTTAGTTTTTTTTTTTTGCTTGTTTTTTCTTTTTTTTTGTTCTAGATGGAACAGTTTGCTCCCCTAGCTAGATGGATGGTAACCTTTTGTCTCCAGGGCCGGCCTTAGGCCATTGCAACATATGCAACCGCAGTGAGCCATGCACTTTCATAGGCCCCGCGCTAATTCAAAATTCTAGGTGCAAATTATTAAATCAACCATTATAACTAATTTTTATTACTAGGGTTTCCGCGGCATCCTGATTTTCAAGGGTCTCCTAGAAATCTCCTGAAATTGCAAAATATAGGCCTACATCAAAAAGTCTAGGAAAACTCCTGAAATTATTAATATCTAAAAAAAAACTCATAGAAATCTCCTAAAAAATAAACAAAAAGGTCATTTTGGGGTGCCAATTGTGTGCTCACACACACACACAAAACCACAAAAAACAAACAAACAAACAAAACAAAAAACAAACAAACAAACTGTCAGCTTTTTGCAAAGACGAATGTATTTTGTAATACGGAATCTTATTATTGAAATTATTATACTCATCCCAACCCAGACTGGGCCCCGCACAATCCGTTTCGTATAGGACCTGGCAATTGTTAGGGCCGGCCCTGTCTGTCTCTCCTATCACATCTCCAGATAGAAACTTTTCTAGTATACAAAATACTGTACATCAGGACTAAATGGACTAGATTTAATAAATATTTAGTAAACAAATTTGGATTCCAAACATATGGTAAATATTTATACATAATAAAACCGGACATTTGTTACAGGTATGTCAATATAATTTTTTTCTTTTTCATTGAATTCAAAAGTTTCCTACGGTTTTCGATCCTATTAAGGGAGCAGCTCTCTTTAAGGTCCTCAGATTGCTAAAGGAGGAGGGTCACCGTCTAAAAATAGAGAAACGTTGATTTAGTTCACATGTGAATTCAACAAACTGTTTTTAATTAAAGGGAGATTAAAGAGATTTCAACGAAAAATAACATTTTGTTTGGTTGTTCCCCTTATGCTATAATAATTTATCATCTATCAATCTATATAACAAAAGGACTGTGTGGGAAACATGTTGTTTTGTTTGTAAAATGAGGTTTTACATGTTTCGGAAATTCCTTCAGAGTTGAAGATAGTTATTTCCTAGTCCAAACCTCCCGCAGGACGACGGGGGATGGGAGCGGGCAGGGTTTGAACCCGGGACCATTCGTAAATCGATACGACAGTCCAGCGTGCAAACCGCTCGACCAGGCAGCCATTTTCGTGTACAGTTTAGTTGAATTAGGAATATGTTTGATATAATAGCCTGAACTTCGTTGAGAAATAAAGAAGTTCAATAGATAACAGAGAAAAAATTGTATTAAAATTTTGCTTGGTTTTTAGGAAATAAGCTCACAGAAATGTACCCTTGCTTTTGCGAATATAGTATTTATGAAAACCATTTTAAAGTAATCTGTTTACCTTTAAGGCATGGCCAAAAGGCAAAAATTAAAAAACAGCACATTATAGAAGTTACCTACACCCAAGGGTTACCTCCCATTTTTTTTTATCCCAATGTACTTCTATTTGAAAATTCCAAGATGTCCGAAAAATCAACAACACAACAACAACAACAAACAACAACAACAAAATGAAAACAACAACAACATAACAGTCTTTGAAAATTCGAAGTAGGTCATCTCTCGCCCTAAAGAAAAATGGAACGCTCCCAAAACTTACTCTAGGCCCGTGAATTTTAATAGCCCTGTTACTATTGCTTCTCTTTGTTGAAATAGTTAAAATGTAATTTAGTTACATCCTTTGCATTGTAACCCTTTACCTTGTGACCTTAGTAACTTCAGCAAGGTCAGTCAAGAAAGACAAGCAAATAATGTCATGGTCAAATTGGAAAGCTGTACAATACTTCCCTCACAAGGTCTGTGACTATAAAACGTCCACCTTCTATTCAGAAATGTGATAAAGAAAAGTTCTAATTTAACCCACTGCGCTCCCCAAATTTAACCCACTGGATTTATGATTATAAACTACAGTACATTTCCTGTTTTGTTTTTCCCAGCGTGCCTCGAGAGAAGCAGACGACATGTCAACACAACCAAAAGTGTAATGTTCTTTGAAATGTGAAATTAACATTAGACTTTTCTTTGTCTTAGTTTACAAAACACCCAATCATCTTTTTGGAACTCACTTATTGGCCTCTATTAACAATTCAAATGTGTTCAGTTCATTTTTCTTTAAGACGTATTGCTCCCGGGGCAGAAAAGAGCTCCAGGGGCAGAAAAGAGTTTCAGAAAAAATATGCGGGTTTTATTTACTAGTTTAGAGCTTATTAATAGACCGTGGTATGTAAATTTAGTGGTATGCAAATTTAGAGGTCGCAACATGTCGCGTTTACTAACAAGAAAAAATCCCCTCTTTGAAATAAGTCTTACAACGTGTACTTACGAAGTCTGATTGGATGACTAACATTGTATTGACGGGGGGAAAAGTCTACATTGTGCACACTTTCAAAATATTTTTAAAATGCATTCTTTAAAAATAACAGTATCGATCTATCATTAGTGGCGTAGCTAGGAATTTGCCATCATTTGGGGCACCGGGGGGCTGACCTCTTTGTAGGGCTCCTTCATATTGAGTAACATTTAATATTTAATGTAAAAAACACTCTTTTGGGTGTCCCCCTCGAGTAGGGCCCCGGGATTTTCAAATTTTCCCCCTCCCTTCGCCAACCCTAGCTACGCCTCTGTCTATCATCAAAGTCAAACCATTTGATTAATAATACCATAATAGAGTATTAGAGTATTAATTTTAAATAATCAGGAAAATTATTTTAACAGATATTCGAAACATAGTCCAAAATCTGCTACTTTTGATTTAGAGGCCATTCACAGTCATCCCACGACTTAGTTCATTCAAGTCATCTAATTGTAAGATTAATTTGATAAGTGTTAAAAACACAAGTTCACCAGTAGGTTTCTATAGCACAGGTTCATCAGTAGGTTTCTATAGCACAGATTCACAGTAGGTTTCAATACCAAGGTTTCTCCAGTAGGTTTCTGTATCACAGATTCACAGTAGTATTCAATACCAAAGGTTCACCAGTAGGTTTCTGTAGCACAGGTTCACAGTAGGTTTCAATAGCAAATGTTCACCAGTTGGCCTCTCTATGCATTGCAACAAGAAGCATATTGTTTCTGCTTAACGAGAATAAAGAGGCAACCTTCGGCTTCTTTATGAAGTGCTCTAGCATGTAGGCCACCTCGTCTAGTTCTTGAGTAAAGAAGATCAAACAAACATTTGAAACAAAAGTAAACACAAATAATTTGAAAATGAAGATGTAAAAATCACTAAATTGTTTGGTCTGTTACCATAGAAACTCTCCAATCGAGACGCTCCATTACGTCACAAAATATTCGTGTAAATTTAAAGAAGATAAATCATTATGCAAATTTGGTTTGGCGAAGCGGACGCGCCTCTAGTTATTGTTTTTCTCAGATTTATAAAACGCACGCAGGTTTGTAAAAAATACAGGCATTTTCTTTCTCAAGGAATCAAATGCTCGCTGTCCGATGGCTTTGAATGTTAGACTGCATCGTTCATTATCAACTTTATTATTTGATAGTTGGTCCTCCACTGCCCGCTACTTTCTTCCCTTTGATCCACTGGCTACGGGCGAAGGCTAGTCATTTGTCGGTGTTAGCTCCCATGCAACTAGTTTGAAATGGGTGTTCTCCCCGCTAGTTTAAAATGTAACGATGATATGCTGGCGTGGCTAATGAAATTGATGGGGCGGCTGGGGGTGGGGAAAGTGAGCCACGTGGGATACACTAAGTCCTCTCTGAGGTCAGATATTATGTTGATCAGTTTAAAATTCTAAGCTACACTCATTAATCAGGACAGTGTAATTTCGTACAGGCCTGGACTTTGGAATGTTATGGTTCTGTGAAAATCGACTACGGAGACCCCCCCCCCCCCAATATTACAAATCGAGAGGGCTACGTTAGGGATACGTTAGCCCGATTGTGAAAAAAAAAAAAAAAGAAACAAATGCACAGACCTATATATATTATACCTAGATAGGAAAACAAAGGAAAACTCATAACAATTAGTTATGTGCGTAACTCTTTTTCAAGCTATAAAGGAGGTCGCTGCGAAGCTTTGCAAATTGCATTTTTTTTTTGGTCATAGAAAAGTAAAGATCTTTAGTTTTCAAAGTTTATAAATAACGCGGATTTTAAGTATAATGAACTATTAATCACCGAACTATATATTCACACAGGTCTATAATATAAAAGCCATTTTCTTTTAATGTCCATTGACTCTGATTGAGATAATTCTTACAATTCTAAACCTCAATAATTCAAGCCTGTTGATTAAAATCATCCTACAAGCACAGATAATACATTTAAATAGATGATTATCTAGATCTTTATAGCTCTAATTCTAAATCTAAAAATTGCTCTTTTTTACTATGTTCAATTACTTGGAATAAACATTATAATGAATAGTAAATAGTCATAGACATAAATAAATATAGACTGGCCGATAAAAGATTTTTATGAAACGAAACTTTGTGACTTTCAATATTGTTTACTTTATTATACAGCATTTATGAACAGTATAAAAGGTATTCCTATCTATTTCAGTCATAACCTATATTGTAAATAAGGAGGCAGGGTAGTTTTGTTTAATCTCTAAGACGGAAGATCATTCAACTTTTCAGAATTCGGAAATCCGAATACAATAGATACCGTATATATGTTTTCAAGTTACATGAAGTTATTTCCTTTTTTCTAGTCTATATTTATTTATGTCTATGTAAATAGTATGATATGTTTTTTTAGATTTTTTCACATTTTCGTGTAATGTCTAGAGACCTCCATTTCCAGTCTAGATGTAATAAATATATATAGTTTTTTTTTTTAAATGTTTTAAATTTGTGCAATAAAAATAAATTAAAATGATGACATAAATTGATAATTAAAAAAGCAACTGAAAATAAAACAAAAACAACAATTACACTACTATAGCCAATGCCTATAACGTAATGAAATACAAATACTTTGTTGTATATCTCCACATTAAATCTCGTAACTAACCCTTTGTTATAACAGCAGTCAAAAACTACTCTGTCAGTGACGTCTTATTGATAGAGATTGGCATCACTCGTTCTTTAACTCATGAACTGTTACGTTTGATGATACTTTGAGAATTAAACTCATGCATACGTGGCTAAAGCTAACTTCGAAGTCTGAAAGCTATATGCAATCACAATGCGCACAGGTCAAACCTAAATTAGCCAGAATTACCTTATTATGACTCAAACTATGTTCTCACTTACGTAAATACTTTGAAACTAAACGAAGAGGCCTTATGTTGCTAGTTAATCGCTTAGACGATTCAATGTAAAATGGATTGAAACTCACTACAAAGCACTCTATAAAGACGTTTAAATGTGCTGGACTAGTAATACTTTGTGCGTCAAAGATCCTTTATTAGTTTTAATTCAAAGGCCTGTTGTGACACACCTATGTAGGAGAATATAATAAAATCTTTTAAATGCCTTAATGGGCCGTTCATTTCCAATCGACCTCTTCGAATCGGCCATCAGCCCATTTGGGTGCCGGCCCACTGGGAATGTGCCCAAACGACCATATAGCCAGCCCGCCCCTGTCTGCTTACACCTATCCACACTTTCCGAGTCAAAGAGAACATCACAACATAAACATAAGGCCTAATTAATAACTCGCGAATTAGAACAAGCTTATACAACTCTTGACAAAAATAATGCCAGTTCCAAACATTGGGTCACTGAAAAGTCAGTCTATGTACAATCCAAAAGGTCAGCTTCCCCTCTGGATGGGCACGATCAAATTAGCTCACCTAGGGGCGACTGTAATTAGCCGCCCCTTCAATCTGCGAACATCAAAAGGCACATTAATTAAACCTCGGCTCCGCCCCCTTGTTTTCTCCTTCTTTTCCCCCCGACACGTCTTAATCAACCAGAACGAGGCTCTTGAATTTGTTGTTCAGATAAGATTCTTTCGTTTAAACTTGGACCTTATCCGGAGCAGATTTCCTTTCTAAAAACACAAAACTAGTTGTGGATAAAAAAAACAGTTCTAAGGAAGTAAAGAACAAAATAAAACATGTACCAGGCGAACGGTGCAGTTTGTCATGTCCGCTATACGTCTATACGTCATTAGTTTGTGTTTTTAAGGGAGAGAACTCAAAGACACCGCCATAGTCAGGGAAAAAAGTATTTTTATAGTGGCTATATCAAAGGGAGGGAACCCATTAAATAATTGGGATCATTGGTGAAGGTTAATGGCTGGTTATTGTTGTTGTGTTTTTTTGATCGTCTGTCTAACTAGTGCGAACTAATTTTATTGGTACTGGAGATAAGGCTTATGTTAACGAAAATGGGAGGGGGAGGGAGGGCATCTGTAAAGAAATGAAATGATCGAACAAATTCTTGACTTGATCCTAGCTTTGGGGTTGTAGTATTGCCCTATAAAGCAGCACACTGTTCAGACAACTTATTAACAAAAGAAAAAAACAATATGAACAACACAATAGTTATTTTTTATTTTGGTAGTCTCCCTCCTGGGTCCTCCCTCTCCACTAAAATCTTCTCATATGCTAAATACATTCATGTAGAAGTGCGTTTTGATTGAACCCTTTCGACGGATACCATATCTATTCAAGTTCATGTTGTCAAAGGCTATAAAAAAAACAAACAACCTCTTTACCAATTTCCTCTCCTTAAACTTTTTCATATGTAGGCCTTTCAGTATCTCACTTTCCATCCACAATATCGATCTTGTTATTTAAGTAGTAATTTGAAACAATGTAAATGAGAATAAAAAAAACAAACTTTAAAAACAAAGCTTATCTAAAATGAAAAACTCAATACTATAGGCTTTATTTCCCTCTTCCGATCTAAAAAAAAATGAATTACTAACAATGAATTGACAAATTAAGTTTTGGATTGATTCATTGTGTCAAGTTTCTTGATCCGAGAAAGGCTGTGAAAGAAATGACGTGTACACACATTGTACAAGACAGAGTGAGTTGATAGATTACAGTGTTTCTCAAACTTTTTTGTCTGCCGGCACAGTAAGAAAACTACAAAAATTTCGCGGCACACCACGAAGAGCAACA
>JADKLZ010005243.1:17250591-17264230 GCA_021533235.1 Biomphalaria straminea
AGTGCTGAGTAGTGGTCTGTAATAATATAAATATATTTTATATATATATTATTATTATTATTAGATATTTATATATATATATATATATACATATAATATATATATATATATGTCATGGGGAAGTTTCTGTCTTTATCTAATTCTAAATCTTAAAGTTGGTCTATTCTTGTTTTGTAGTAGGGCCTACTACAAGATTTAGATTATAATAGTTTATTTAGAAAGCATATTATTATTATTAATATATAAATCTTAAGCCTAAGGAAGATATAGATCTAGATTTATAAAATCTAGACTTACTTTAAAAAACTCTTTCCACATATTCTTTCATCATTAGACTCCAAGAATTTTTTTTTGTAAAATGTTTTACATGCTTCGGATGTTCCTTCAGAGTTGAAGGTAGTTTACTTCCTAGTCCAAACCTCCCACGATCGACGGGGGATTGTACAGGGCTGGGTTTGAACCCGGGACCATCGATAAATCCAAACGACAGTCCAGTGCGCAAGCCGCACGACCAGGCAGCCAATTATAAGAATTAATACTATGGGGCTATATAATCTAATTATTTTCTAGTAAAGTAGTGCTAGATTCCTCTAGGCTGATATTAATGTTCATGTTCATATTTAATATTAGTTAATTTTTCATTTGTGTATATAGATCTATTACAAAATAAATATATAATTTTTGTTTTTTGTTTTATTGTAGAAACCTGACATTGGCTAAAAGATGATCTGACGGGTCCAACAGTGGATGGCTGCCTGATTGTGTGTTATGCCAGCTGGAATATTGTTTTATAAGACTGTTAAGCATCTTTTAATTACAAATCTAAAAGCTGATGCTATGACTCTCAATGGCTTAGAAGAAATTTTCTCAGTGTTATATGGTCATGACAATAATCTTTAAATAAAAATGTCTTATACATGTGTCATATTTTCTGTTGGTTTGTTTTAAGCTAATGTTGTCATAAATTTTTAGAATTAACAAATTTGTTAAATTTTCTTTATACCGGTATATACTCAATTTTCTGGGAAATGCTCTTTATATTTTAATGCATACATAATGTTATAAATCATTATCTTCAATTCCAAAGATTACGGATGAATGCAGCATTTCTCTCGACCACACGAACCCAGTTGCAATTGTATATTTTGTCACATCTAATTCATTATCCAGACAAACCAGTGGTTTCTTCGGCGTAGGGAAACGCAGATTGCCTTTGAAAGAAACAACTGTAAAGCTCTCACGAACTTGCTAAAGACAGACGCAGACAAAGAAAATGTTAATTATTATAATCGCGGAATGTATATTTTGTTTACATTTATAAATTAGTTAATGTAATGTAAATATTTCCAAAAAGACACTTTTTACAAAGATATTTTGTAAAAAAATAAGCAACCAAAGTTATTTAGCTAGATAAACAATTTAATATTAGAACTTGAAATATTTAATAGCTTGAACCTATCTGATCAAATACATTACCTCAGCTGTTTTTGCTCTTGCTATCTTATTTTCTGATAATATCCTATTACTTTGAAAATATGTTAATATAACAAAAAATAAAAGTTAACTATTAGTTAGCAATTCTCTTTTAAAACTGCATAACTACTAGTAAGGAATTCTGCTTTAAAACTGCATTGGCATTACAAAAAACAAATTGAGCTCTTCATTGATATCAGCTTTTCATTGAGATAACTGCTTCCAATTTGGGGATTACTCTTGAATCATACAAGTTCAGGAAGCTGATTTTGTACTTAAAGTGAGCAAGTAACTATAATATCTAGCTTTGACTTGTTTCTCCCCAACCCATCTCTACACACATTATCATTCCAAGGGCATTTGAATAAGTAAATTCCGATAGTCTAAGAGCTGTTTCTGCAACCAAAGTTTCTAGTTCTAGCATACCGGTATAAATCTATTTTACTATTATCGTTATCAGAATGAAAAATACCAGGTGTACTACACGATAGGGTGGACGTAAACACTGTGTTGTGGTCATTTTTTCTGGGTACGCATGATAATGAGTCTAGGTTAAACCGGCTTACTATATGTGATTAGCTTATAGGCCTACAGTCATAAAAACCAAACGTGGACTGTAACAAGAGGTCTAGTAGACTGATCAACGTTGTACAATGGACTAAAACTCGATATACTAGTACGCTTGACTGGATCTAGGCTAATCCGGCGAAGACTAATTCGCTTAGGCTAGCTTAGGTCTAAATTTAGTACCGTGACCTATTTCCAGACAGTGACGTCACGGACCCCTGTAGTTAGGAAGAAACACATCTCGAATGGCTACGAGACTAAGACTTTTTAGTGTCCCTAAAACCCACATTAAAATGCTAATATCTCATTAACGGCTGAAAAGTTGTAAGAAATATTTTGCAGGGACGTTTTTTAAAGCCTTATTTTACAGAAAACAAGTATTAAAACGGTTTCTGTGATTGACCCCAAAACCTCTTCAGTTGGTCTTTAAGGCCGCCTCTGCAGTCATCATTTAAACGAGGCTGAAGCTGTATAACAGTAAAACTCAATGAACACATACATCTTCTCCATTGCCGCCATACGTCTGAAGAATGTCATAATAACACACCGGTACCAAAATTGAAAAATCCCATAGACAGACCCTAAAAAAATAAAGCTATCACAGAAGACATGAATATGTACTACGTAGCAAAAATATAAATACCCCCCCCCCCCCAAAAAAAAAAAAAGTTGCCTACTATATCAAGATACCGGTATATTAAAAGTAATAATACCGGGTACCTAAATTGATTCGAGAATGAGTGTGGCAGTAATAACGTGTTCAAAGTTTTTATAAGACAAAGTGATTTGATATACCGGTAATTAAGAGAAAAAAAAACACACTTTTAACACCTTTATTCAACTTAAGAGATTTTTTTCTTAAAAATGAATGAATGTTAAACAAAAAATCTCCGTATGGCAAACGAGCTAGTACTTCCTTTTCTCAGTGACATGCTTGTTAAAGTACTGGGAAAACCATTTGAGATCAGCTGTCCATGCAAGTTCCTGGAGGTTCCGACTTGAATAGAGGTACTAGTATTCTTATTCTAGGACCCCTATGCCTAAAATGCATTATAGAGTTCAAAAACAAAACAAAAAACGATCATTAAGAAAAGAATGGGGGTTTTCTGGGTTTGAGAAGACCTTGATGGACGCTAAATGAGAATGTCAAGACGATTCGGTCCAGTACAGTTGACAGGTCGTACAGGAAGTCCTGGGTGAAGCAGTTATCAGACAGACCAGTTTACTACGTGTACTAAACGATCATCTAGTGAAGCATGTAATGTGTTTTGTCTTGTCAATTGTTTGCAGTTATTTTATATGACTCAGGATAGTATCATTATCACGTTATTTGGAACCAGAGTTATCAAGTTTAGTTGGTTGTGTCTTGTGCGGATAGAGAGTGTAGCAATATCAACAATCATTCACCAGTTATAAAGAAAGGCATCTAGCAATGACTTATGAACTTTATTTTTATCAAGCATTTTTTAACAGGTCATCAATGCATTTCTATGTACACACATTTTGAAGTTTGCACACATCACAACACCAACTTACAGTCATGCTATTGATATCTTACGACTGCTAATAAGGTTGACCTCATTTCAATCAAGCCTGTGTGCTCTATTACAAACGTTTTCAATCAAATGACATTTCATGGCCACACATACACTTTCAGCTTCCTTGATAATTTCCACAATTTAATCTCTACAGTGTTGAAATACTATTACTATTGTATATATAAATATGATAAGGCCAAACTGGTAAAAGCTTAAGATGATGAAATATCTAGACGTTTGAAGCCTGTATTTTCAAGATTTTTGTATGGTATCTATTGTAATGTAAAGTTCTTAAATAACTAATACAAATTATAAATTTACATGTCTTTGAAATAAATATGAAATTATATTACATGGCACATAGTTAAATTATCTTGCAATGCCAACCTCTACAGAAAAAGGCTACATGCTAAGTATTTCTTTATTTTTAGTAGCTATTAATTTTATTGTTATCACTCATTTTTTAATCATGTAATATCTTCTTTATAGATGTGTTCAACAAATTATTTTGTCCCATGTTCAAAAATAGGTGATAAATTTTCAGAATACTACTTTAAGTATTTTATTTTCACATGGAAACTTGTATTTACATGATTTTAATTAGGTTCTTGAAAATTAAAAATGAAAGTTAACTTCAAGAACTTTAAATAAACTAATTAAATCTCCTATCAGCCACTGAGCCTGTCAAGTTATGATACTTCTATTCATCAATTAAGTCTTTTTTTTTAATTCATGTCATGTCCTATGTTTTTGTTGCAAAATAAAGAGGAATAACAATTAGTATAAAAAAAAAATCTTTTTAAAGTGAAGTTAAAAACAAAATGTTTAACTGTCATATTTAAGAGCAACATTATTATTTTTTCTCTTAATAAATATACATGATTGAATCAATACTTAGTAAACAATTAAAACCTTGGTAAAAAGTATAGAATAGGTTATAACTTTATTCAGTTAGTAAAATCATGCAAAATAATGAATTATATATTTACAAAATTTATTTACTGGATCCATTTTAGAACTATATAATTCACATTTGTAATGGCTCACAACTGTCACTAGCACTCCTTAAAATAATAGGAATCAATAAAATAAACAAAAAATAAACATTTAAGAAAACTTTTTCATTTTGTAAATTTCAAGAACAACTAGTCCATAAGCAAGCACAGAATGGATAATGATGAAAACATTTCATGAGAGGTCAACCAACAAAATATTAGATTACACTCAAAAGTGACTTCTAAAACAAAGATATTTTGATAAAGCTGACACAATTTCAATTCAAATCATACAATCAATGAAATTAAGTTTAAAAAAAAAAAGCCTACAATCCAGTGCCAAGCTTATCTCATCATAATAACCTTTTGCAGTGTAATCCAAATTAGTCTCACTTGCAGTCCAGATTAATATCAGATTTAAAAAAATGTTAAGGCTTGGAATCCAGTTTACTGCACCAAAGAATTGAAAGAAAAATTACCCGTCATGTTCAGATTAAACCATGTACATTAGTTTCCCATTTATGAAAAATAGTATCATAAGTTGGGAAAAAGTTGTAGACTGAGCACTGTTTGCAGGTCCTTGAATTTCCTTGATTAAAAAAAAAATGCCGATCATGAAACATAGTCCAGCTGCTGGCAAGGTAACAAGTGCAGCAAGATGATAATTGGCAAATAAAAAAAAACTTGGCTATTTGAATGTCCAGTCCATTTCTCATTATGAAACATCTAGAAAGAAATAGAAACAAAAATTATGAGTATATTTACATACATATTTTAATTTAATAAATATGTCTTCAATACATTTTAACAAAAAAAGTAAAATAAAGATAGAATCAATACATTTACACCAACCAAGCAAAGTGCAACGGTACATTATAATCATTCCCAAATATTTTTATTGTTAATACTTACAGCTCATTGGTGCATTGCCAAAACGCTTCTGAAGTTGATCATGGTTGAACTTTAAAAATGCCTCATATTGTTCTATTAAAAAAAAAAAGGTTATTACTTATTTTACAAATACATATTTCTAACAGTTGATGTGTAGAAATATTTAAAATACATGTATATAAAATATAAAAAAAAAAACATCTAAGAATTCAACATCACACACAGGATTTTAAAAAAACTCTTGTCTGAACATCTTTCTTTAACCACTTCACAACAGGAGTTGCCTCTACTGGTAGAGGCCCATTTTGGGTTGTTTCAGTTATGCATGCACTGCTAGTTTTTAAATATATAACTATTAATAATTATTTATAGCTTTACAAACTCTGATATAAAAGAGCAATAGTGACCTTATTTTTAGGTGGGTTTTTTTGGGGGTATCTGCAGCATGGAGGAATATTATTTTTTGAAAATTAAGGAGTGTTTTTTTTGGTAGCCTACAAAAATGGAGCATATTTAGGCTAATGTGTAGGCTTTAAATGAATAAGATTTTAATGGGAATATTAATGTTTCATCTATAGAATTAGGAAATAATGTTTGAGGTAAGTGATTCAGAGCCATTTGAGAAATATAATAGTGAAAATAAAAAAAATTGATGCTAGAGCCAGTAATATTATGTTAGTTTACCAATTTTTCTCAAACCAATACAAGTTAGATTTAATGAAATACATTTATTTTTAATTTGAATTCTCATGCCATTTTTACAAATGTGATTTAAATTTAGAATAAAATTAACATAAATTTGAAATATCGTACAATCAAAAGTTTTAGCTTTGAAAATAATGTTGTTTTTTAGAAATATAAATGTAATTACTTGCCTGATAATTTACTGCTTAGAACTTTGTCATAGCTTTCCTTTAATTTGTCTTCATGCTCCTTAATCATACGTTCACAAATCATAGCCACCTGTTTAAATGTGAACAAAGGTACATCTTTCTGTTTTGGTGATGAAGTCCCTGAGCTAGACTGTGTAGATGCTGAAGGAAAGTCATTTGAAGAGTTAATTGATGTCAACATATCTAATGTTAGAGTGGGACTCTGACGACCAAGAGATGAACAAGTTGAGAGTGGTGGACTTATAGAACGAGGCATAAACAACTGTTTTCGCCTTTGCATTCTTTTGAGTTCTGATCCAATTCTTTCAGCAATTTCTTCTGAAAATAAAAAAAATTATACAATCTTTAATAAAAAGAATAATTAATCTACAAAATATTTTTACAAAATACAGTTTTTTTTGGTGTCAGTATCAAAGTTGCAATTACATGATCTTTTAACCTAAAGTAACTATTTTGAACAATGTTATGAAGGAAAAAAAAGTCATCATTATGTAACCTGGCTTTTCTTTTAAAAATAATTTTTACTTTACTTCTTGGTAGGCTATAGTGGAAGAGAATAATAGTGATGAGCCACTCAGTGATCTAGACTATGGATTATATATAGAGACACATAAATTAATAATTTGGAAGCTTGATTAGGCCTCACAATATTGATTATGCACTGGTAAGATGAATTATCTGAAGAATATATGACAATAAGAGAAACTTGCATACTCAAATGGTCAAAGATCCCAACTTAACTGACACTGACAATTACAGAGCATAAAGGGGATCACTAGAACTAGCAGCTACACATTCTTATACTACACGCATACCTAAAATTAGAGAAATTAATATCAGTGCTCAAACAATTTTCATAAGAAATTATGCTTATTATAAGCTATCCCAAAAGGAACATATAATTTGTATTCATACAAGGCACAACAGAATGAAACATATTTCAGAAGATCAAAATTTTAAATAGCATAATGACAGCTTCATTCTAAGTTGCACACTTTATCAGGAGTTCTAATCAACATAGTGGCCCCTGAATACCCCTTCCAAGAAAAAAAATACTGTATTGAGAACTGCATGATCTGAAAAGCAATAAGCACAAATATAGAACTGATGATCTGGACCCTGCAATATGATAATGAGAAGAAGATCTCAGCACTGCCTTCTTTATCTTCTAGATAGCTTTTTGCTCTGAGCTATAAGCTCTTTTGCAGACTGTGACAAGGATAATAAATCAATGAGTAATGTAATATGAATAAATGAGTAATGTAAGTGTGCCTTATTTTGGCCTTGTTCAACATTAAAATTACCCAACAATCTTAATTTATTTGTTTTACTTTTACCCATACAGCATTAAACTGGAATAGTCTAGACAAAATAATTAATTTTGGTAGGTTTGAGAGTTGTATAGCATACAGATATGTAAAGGGATGAATGATGAACCAGAAGATATGAAAAATAAAATTCAATTAAAAGATCATATGCAAACAACAGTGAAAAAGTCTAACATTTTCAGACATTAGGCTAATGCCACACAGTCGGACACAACCCAAAAAAGGAGGACATGGCATCTGGTAACCCTAGCCTATATCTGAGTGCTATGATACCACCTGGTGTGTACACTATCTACCATATAATGCGTCTCAATAAACACATTCACAGTAAAAAAGGCAAATAATACAAGGCTTTAAATCACTGTCTGAACCAAAGATTTTAAGAATTGATTTAAGACAAAATAGCATTGGCCATACATTAGGGGATAACTCATTATCATGTGACAGTTGCACAGTTGCCTTGTGAAATGGGTGCATATATATTTTTTTTCAAGAATAATGTTTAGTTGCTAAGTTTTGACAAGAAGATTAAAAAAAACAAAAAAAAAAAAAAACATTCCAAAGAATACTAGCATTCAATTGGGATCATATTGTGAACTAAATCAGCATCAGGGGATTTTAAAGCCTTTTCAACAGCCAAGTTCAGATTATGACATGCACAGCTAAATCTAACATTGTTGTGATAAGAGAACATATTACTTTCATTATCTGTAACAAACACCAAATTGCAACTTTTTAAATAAATTTTAGTTGTCTTTGTTTTTCAGGCAATGCACACTTTAGACTTCAAAAGTAAGCTAAAATTTTCCAATAAATATGATTATATATACGGTACAAGTCAATTATTGTTGTAAATGTGATATGAAATGTCTTTGAGATGTGTAAATTAAAAAAAAAAATTGAAATATTGCAAATCGTGATTCAGTCCAGTATGGATAAAGACAGTTGGTTTAGTTCATACTGATCAGATTTTAAGTTTGGGATTAGCTTGTTCTGTCATAACGATGTAATAGAGGTTTGAGTTCAGTTTTTGTTCATTTCCCACCTGTAGTCTTATATTACAGACATACTTTAAAAAAGAAGATAATTATGTCCTATGCATTTCATGTGTCAGATTCAATCTAATCATGCATGTCAAATCAATGACTTAAACTCTGCCAAGTCGGTTTTCCTGTCTGATTCAGGCAACCCATGCATTCTCTAAACACTAATGGCAATAGTCTTGTCACTAGGGTGGAAGGAATTCTTAGTTTAGAATTTGTACTAGATTCTAGATCTAGTCAGACTAGTATAGATCTATTTCCTATTAGATCTATCTTTTTTGAGTATTTTATAAGTTTTGACATTTATAGTAGAGTGCAAAGTTCGATCAGCCCATTTGTCGAGAGGTTCGATCGGTTCACTTTTTATTGCTAAAACTTTTTTAGTTGAATGTTTACCAATATACTACTATAATCTATATTGCTACAGCGCATGCACCTTTTTTCTTCACTTCCAACACATACTATATCCTTTTCATTGTAAAGACTAAGTTCATGATGAGGTCAAACTCAGGAGGTGTGGAATAATTTTTTTTACCTCCCGGTAGTAAAGGAAATGGGTCTTGGGCTTATGGCTATTTTTAAGTCTGATGGCTCATCAGCTCAGAGAGACATTTCAAGTTGTGGAGCGTGGGAAAGGTGGCAATGGATGGTGTTCTTGGGCTGTAGTGAAAAGAAAATGACTTCAGAGTGAAAATTATAGATTAAAACATGTTTTAGATTATTTTCATTGATCTGCTTGAGCCTTCCATCAGCCAGATCTAGTTTACTAACTAGGGGAGAAATCCAATCGAGGAAAAATCCGCTTGACGATACCCACCCTACACCTCTTTGACCTCATATTTAATTTTAACTAGCCTAATGACCTAGTGATACATTAAATCAGATATATTTTTATAGACAAAAGGACAAGGAATTTAGAGATACAATTTTTTTTTTTCACAGGACAGGCCGTTACGGTGCTATAACAATCCAAATGTGAAAAGGGCTGCCAACTGGCTTAGTACGATCGACTTTCGCACTTTACTCTAAGTTTGTTTTTCTCTATAATATTAGACTTAGACTATATAGAGTAAAGTGCGAATTTGAGCAGCCCAAATTTGTCGAGAGGTTCGAGCAGTTCACTTTTTATTGCTAAAACTTTTTTATTTGAATGTTTACCAAATTACTACTATATTGCTACTGCGCAAGCACCTTTTTTCTTCACTTCCGACAAATAATATTTCCTTTTCCTTGTTAAGGCTAAGTTCATGGTGAGGTCAAACTCAGGAGGTGTCGAATTATTCTTTTTTACTACCCGATAGTGAAGGGACTGGGTCATTGGATTAAGGTTATTTTTAAATCTGATGGCTCATCAGCTTAAAGAGACTATTTGAATTTAAGGAGGGTGGGAAATGGTGTTCTTACACTGAGTAAAAATAAAATGACTTTATAGTGAAAATTAAATATTAAAACATGTTTTTAGATATATTTTCTTTGATCTGCTCAAACCTTCCAACAACCTGATCGAGCTTACTAATTGGGGAAAAGTGTGCTTGGCGATACCTACGCTACACCTCTTTGATCTCGTATTTAATTTTAACTATGCCTAGTGATACATTAAATCCAAATTATTTTTATAGAAGAAAAGATGAGGAATCCAGAGATACAACATCAGTTTTTTTTTCATAGGTCAGACCGTTACGGTGCTATAAAAATCCAAATGTGAAAATTGCTGCTAGCGGCATTAATCTTCGAGGTTCGCACTTTACTATATTGTCTATATGTACTGTACTGTAAAGTATATTTAACTAAAATTACTAGCTAGCTAGATCTACTTTACATTTTAATCATTTTTAGTTTATTAAATTTATACTAAATATAGTTCATTAAGTTAAGACGTCTAAGACACAGACCTAATTATAAAGTTCTTGAAAGTTAATCATGAATGATGAATAGACGAATAGATCTATTTCCATTACTGGCCATTACCTTTATGTGCTTTAAATTTTAATTTAATTCATTATGATTATGAATTATTTGTATTTTAAATTAATTTTAACTTTTAAACTTATAAGAGTGGACTACGACAGTAGTGACTACTCTACGTCTTACTTAACTTAGTAAACTTAGTCTATCATGATCATGACACATGTCAATCATCATTAATTAGGTAGCCCAAAAAACCCGGAAATGCGGAAGTCAAAAATGACCGATAAAGTTGAGATTACGTAATTGACTTTTTTTTACATAGGCCGCACTTGAAAATTAATTACATTTTTGAATGAAACGTGAGAAGATTTAAACTTGTGTTATCGATTACTTTAGACACTGGCCTAAACAATATTTAATGACGTTTTTTTTTTAAAGTTATTTATAACTTATAAATTTATTATCAAAAATACCCCTTTTTTGTTTTTACCAATACAGAGTCCAGGAAAATGATCAAACATCAATTTTTTTTTCTACGCTAGATATCATGCCTGGCTATAATTCTACCAAGTTTTATCGCGTTGTCCTATGCCCATCTCAAGAAAAGTAGAAAATACGGTTACCATTGTGGGCTATGGGATTTTCCAGTTTTTGATAAAGTTTGATAAAGAAATTTCGTTAGTTGAAACAAATAAGCCTTAGGCCATTTAAGGCCTAATATTCTGCATATATTAAAATAGTTTTTGTGTACTAAACATATGCCCATTAGTCAAAAAGTGCATTTGAAGAAATAGTTGTTTCCTAAATATTTTGATTACAATTTTTAAATGGTTGTTAAGGGGGATAACTCTAATTATTTTCATCTGCCATATTTGCTAATTCAAGCTACAAGTTTGTCTCTAGCTTTTGATAACTTTTCACTGTTATTCAGCTTTAAAACTGTTTAATACTAATCCAAACTAGGTAAATATGAAGAGTCTGAGCTATAGACCAGTCTAAAACTTGATTGGTTTATGTCTGAGAAGTGTAAAAAATTACGGACTTCTAATGAAATGGTCAAAAAAAAATGAAATTCAAAATCTCTCTTAATTTTCAATATTTTGATCTAGATCTAGAATTTTTTTAATAATTTTAATTAATTTATGATAAATTATCATAAGTAATAAATAGCTTTAGTGTTATTTAAGTTTTATTTACTAACTAGTAACATTACTAATATTTTTAATGTAGATTTATATTGTAAAATTAACTTGTTTAATTAGTCATTCATCTTTCATAAAATTATCTTGCTTGCTTTTTGCTGTGTAAAGTGTGTATTCTACCCAATTTACTTACTCACTTACTGTATTCTTTAAATAACACTAACTAATAATAATTTGCACATAAATGAAAGCAATTATTATGATGCAATACATCTAATCTAGAAATAGTTGGCATAATTATATATTAGAGTACGGTTTACCTTAGAGTACTAAGAGTAGGAATATTTCAGATTAGAAGTAAAATAGAAAATGCCTTTCAATTTTTTAATTGCCAAGTATAGGGCAAAATTTATATTACACAAAATTCAGCAGAATATTAATATGAAGTTTTATTTTCAGAAATCATGCCTAAAACGAAAAAGACTGCACCAGTTCGCTCACTTAAAAGCTCAGAACTGTTTCAGTTTCTCCAGGAAAAATTTAATGATATACCAGAACCTGGATCTGGCACTACAAACAAAATTTGTTTAAATGGACATGCCCTTCATATTTTTATTGCTAATGAATCGTCATACACAACTACAACAGATATAATATGCTCTTCCTATGGATTATCTAGATCTGGAACCCTGTCAAAATTAAAAAATTTAATTAACAAAACAGTAACAAAATACAAGAAGCATTTAAATAGACACATTGCAGATATTACAAAAACATGCTCTGAAATATTTTTTCAAGAACCCACTCATACTGTCCCTAATCCTGATTCCAACATTCAAACACCAATTATAGAAACCATAATTACACCAGAAAATGCACTAATTCCCCCTGCTTCAAACGTAAGAGAGGAACTTACACCCAGAAAAAAAGCCTTAAAAAGGCGTTTGTCTTTGCTCTCTGAGTCGAGGAGTGAGGAAAGAAGTAGACACATTGAAAAAATTAAGCAGCTCAAATTGCAAGTTGATTTTCACCCTAAACTAATTAAAAACTTTAAGCAGTCAGTGGAGAGAAAAAATCAAACTATAATAAAACTTAAAAAAGAATTAAAAAAACTTAAATCTCAATCTGGGAAAAATGAAATTGCTAAATTGAATGAGAAATTAAAAGAAACAAAAAATAAATATAATCATTCCATAATTAAAATTAAATCAGATTATAAAAAAGAATTGGCTGAGAAGGACACAATCATTAAGGCCCTTGAGTGTAGCAAACTGGTCCTTGAAGATAAAGTTTTGCAATTAGAAAATATTAATGCTAGGTCCCTTAAAAAAGATAAAAAAACTTATAATGTAATAGCCAGATTAATTATTTATGATTCTATTTCTAACAATATCCCCACCAAAAGAATTCCCTCTGTAATTGAAAGTTTGTCACACAGAATGGGGATCCTTATTGATTCTGTCCCTGACAAAAGCTCTATTGAAAATTGTGTAAGAGAACTTGGTGTTATATCCGACCTGCAAGCCGCTGAAGTTGTCATGGCTACACCAGGCCTAACTCTTGGGTTTGATGCCACAACCCAAGAAGGTGTACATGTCAACTCGGTTCATCTCACCACCAAGACTAATACTATAGTCATTGCTTTAGATGACCTGAGTGGTGGGACGGCTGAGGACTACGGGAATCACATCTGTCAAGCAATTCAAAACTTGGCAGAAGTGTACTCTAATTTCCACAAGGAAGATTTACACGAGTGCCGGGATAAACTTATCCAAAATATTTCTTACACCATGTCTGACCGGGCTCGTGTAAACCATGCCACTGTGATGCGATTGTCTGAGTTGTGGGACAAATCCTTGAC
>JADKLZ010005243.1:17269271-17282742 GCA_021533235.1 Biomphalaria straminea
ATTGAACAAAAAAAAATAATAGAAAATTCAATTAAAAAATTCCTAAAGACAGACAAAAATACTTAGGAGTAAGAAAGATTTAAAGTGTTTTTATATTGGTTTTGTGTTTATGTTAAAAAAAAACAAGTGTTTCTATGGAACTGATTTTGTATGTCTGTATCAGTTAACTTATAGATTCATTTGATATTTATAAAGCAAAGGTCCAAACCAAGTGAGGTAAATGTGATCTTAAAAGAGGAAATGGAGTTAAAAGCAGTAAATACAAAACAAGAGGAGAATTCGGGTTTCATGGTTCAGGTTAGAAAGGTGACATTGTCATTCGACAAAAATCTCTAGCCTCAGAGCACACATTTAGTTTAGGACAGATTTTATATAGGCTTACTCCTTGGACCAGTTGGGGATGGATGGAGAGATGCTAGCATCGCTAAGAGAAATTTAGGCTTTAATTACCCTTCTGTCAATGTCTATAAGCCTTAAAGACAACCCTGACTAGAGTCCAATTCTATTTACACTTACACTGCTAGATGACTCTCCTAATGCTTTCAAAGCATCTCTTAGTGCATCAGTGATGTTGGAGACACCTTGTATGTCAGTCTGACCTAATACATCAAATACTAACTGACCTTTGAAGAGAAATAAAGAATAAAAACCATTGGGAGTACAAAAAAAAACTTTTTAGAAATACTGACAAGGGAAAAACATTTTGTTTTTTGAAATGTCAGTAAAGCTTGCAAGTGAAACAAAACACTTTACCTATTCTGACACAAAAATGTTAGCTATTAGACTTATACAAAATACAGCCAAATATTATTTGATAATCAAAAGTTAAAATCCTGTTACCTGTTAACTGAGCTGATATATTGCGATGAAGCTTGTCAAAATATGGATCCATGAGGTTTCTTATATCTCTGACAGCCTCCAGGGCCTGATCAGCTACAGTGCTCCACACATTCAATTTACTTTGGCAAAAGTAAACACCAGGTGGCTGCTTGTTGCCTTCATAAGAAATCAGCCATTCTGTGTTGACTGATGGGAAGAATATTCAATAGTTAAGAGATCAGTACAGTGCAGCACATGTTCTAGATTTTCCTTGGCATACCAATGTTCATCTCTTTTTAACTTATTATGAATAGATAAACAAATAGGCCTACTGAAAAAACATTTTTTTTACTATATCAACCAATAGGGATAATGCTAATTTTTATTTAACTTGAAAATGATGTATTGTATTGAAAAGCCAAGTTCGCTCTAGTGTTAAAATAGTTGCACTTTTATTGTCCTCCAAAAGCATAATCCTTCATTTAAAAAAATTATTAGGCATACTATAGGCACATATTATAAATTAAAAACACAATATATACTGAGAACAGGCACAGTAATTCAGTACAGTAAAATGACATTTTTAAAAAGAACAAAATAGTCCTTCACAAGAACCCCAATATTCATGGGACTGACCCCAATGAATCATGTCTCCCCTTTTTTATATCCTAATAATGCACATGCTTCCAGAAGCTCTTGGAGAGTGCAAGTACTTTTAAGATTGTTCTATATCATTGATCAAAGATTTGATGAGCTTTTTTAGTACCCTTCTCATTTGGTGGTGTCTAGTACAAAATTCAGCTGTAAAAAAAATTGATGAAGATTTTCATTTGCCCACTGTATATAAATAACCACTGAAATATATACTAATTATATTTGCATTCTATATGTCAGAATTTAAGACATTGAATATCTAAATAATGTATAAATCCAAAACTTTATCTAACTGCTGACTACATACTGTGATTGTAAGTACCAACTAGTCCAGTTGGTGAGGAATACTGCATGCTGGTCAATAAACTCAACTGTACCATTAGTTCCATGCCTTCCTCTGATGGAAATAAAATACAAGTTTATGAAAGCTTGAGATTTCAATGTGAACTTCAAAGTTTCAATGTTAAATACAAAACAAATAAAAAACAATAAAAAATGATATTGTAGAAAACTTTCCAATACAGACTTACAGTTTAGATCTAAACAATTTAGTTTCATGACCAATACAATCTCAGACAAAAACATACTATACACTTTGTTTATATTCACCTCGTTTTGAATGAATAATGTATACACAATACAATAACATGGTTATACACTAAAAGCCTTTAAACTTTTAGGATGTACATGGCCATGTTAAAGCCTATTACATTAAGGGTCTTCACCAAATCATTTGGAGAATTTCACCATAAACTAAACAATGTCAAGGACACTAAACGTCACTGTAGCCAACTAAAAAAAAATAAATGAGCTCTAATTTTAACACTATCTCAATGCATGGCTGTGAATCTTTGTATCAAATCTCCTTTATTACTGCTGGTTAGTTGCCATTTATTTTTAAATAAGTTTGAAATCGGAGAGTAAAATACCAAATTTTTTTTTTATTTTTTTTTGCTGCCAACAGAAGAACTTAGAAAATGTCACTCCACATTGCTTAAAAGGTTAAAAAAAATTACCATTTGCATTTTTTTTTTAAATATCTTATCAGCATTTCTTTTATTTTGTACACTGGATATACCTAAAAACTATTTATAGTCTTTCAGCCATGTAGAACAAAATGTACTCCCTTATATTTCATTGGTTTGAATTACACCTTTCTAATTTCAATGTTTTTATTATTGCTATAATTTAAGCATATCAGTTTAAGTTCAACCTTTAAAAAAAAAAGATAAAAAAAATGTATTTCAACTATAAATCAATACATAGTTTACAGGTCTTCAAAAGCTACAAAAATGTCTTTTAATTTCAGTTAGAATCACAATGATTTCCAGTAGATTTGTTAAATGAAATACCTGAGCAAGCTAAGGGAACAAATAAGTCAAACTGTCCACCCATGTCAACAGGCAAGACATGATTGGCCAGGGCTTCAAAAAAATCTTTCGCCTGTGTGTCCTCTTCTTCTGCCAGTGTGACTAAGTTGACTGTACAGCCATGAGCAAGCTTGAGTTCACTTGGCTCATCACAATGACAAAACAGACCAATGCTCCTAAACAGAATAACAAAAAAATTGAAATGAAATAGAAATAAAGTTGCAGAATTATAAGGAAGAAAGTTATACCGGTAATTCATTTATAGAATCCACACATTGTGGTTAAAACTCTTTATAAGATATTTCAAACAGATGTGACTCTTTATTCAATGTCTATAAATAAATCATTTCATAACATTTCATATCTTTACGAATGTTTGATGTGGGCATTTTGGCTGTGTGGTAAATCGCTTGGCTTCCAAACCAAGGGGTGCCGGGTTCGAATCCTGGTGAAGGCTGGAATATTTAATTTTGGGATCCTTAGGGTGCCTCTGAGTCCACCAAGCTCTAATGGGTACCTGACATTAGTTGGGAGAAAAAAGGCGGTTGGTCGTTGTGCTGGCCTTTTTAACTGGGCCACAGAAACAGATGACTTTGAAATGGAATTTTACTTTTTACAAATGTAATACGAGTAAACAGACCAGCACTTGCTGTAAAGACTAAGAAATGGTGCTAAAAAAATAATTTTGGCTGCTTACTGTGCATTTCTTCCTTCTAGGACTGACTCAACTTGTTGTACAATAGATTGGGCAGTAGTTCCTTCATACTCATAAACAATTGGTAATACTCCAAAGAGAACAGCATCCAGTAGAAGCTATCAAAGAAACAAATAGTTTCAAAAATATGCTACACAATTTGTAACATATCTTAAGCTATCTCCCTTATAATACCATTGGAATAAATATCTTAAGTTGCTGAACACACCTCAGCAGCAGGTATACGAGATGATATGATGATAACTCTTGGATTCACTGAAGTAAAATGTCCTCCAATTTTATTTGAATTTGATTTTCGAGATGTGGCTTTAAAACTGAAAAAGAAATGAAAACATGAAACAAAATAATTACCTTTTTAAATATATTATCTAATTAGTTAATGCTTATGCACTTTGCTACCAAACCAGAGAGTCCCAGGTTAAAATTCTGGAGGAAACTGGAAGTTTGAGAAAAATAAAAGCAGTTGGTTATTGTGCAGGCCCCATGACACCCTCATTAACCATGGACCACACAAACAGTTCACTTTTACATCATCTGCCCTATACACCTCATCAGCTGAAAGGAGAACTTTACTTTTTAAAATTTATACAGGTGGGTGCAAAAGTAGGTATACAGTGATAAAAAAAAAAGAGAAGGAAATAGAAATATGAACATAAAGTCAACTCTAATAAGTTGAGATACATATGGAATAAGTTAGAAATTAGTTTGGTTCAGAGGAATTTGAAAATCTGTAGATGGTCTGAATCCCAGCACTGGTTAGAGGTTTTTAAGTCATGTTTTTCTATCTCAAATACTAATAAAGGAATATTTTAGAAACCATAATTTTTAATATTAAATATTACTTTGAAAGAATGCAGAGGGACAAAATTAAACCAATATGTCAACCACAAATAGGGCGGCAAGTGGATATATTTGGGATAATAATAACAATTTAATGTGTAGCACTTTTAACTAACATAATGTAGACTCAAGCACAATGAGAACATAAAAAACATAACAAAATTCACCTTTTCATAACTGATGCTGTTGGGGGTAGCCAGGTAGTGTTGACTAGATCCTGCAGCCTCTTTTCTGCATGGTTAGCAGTTGTCAAATGGTCAGTCAATGTAGACCTATTGGTCCTAGGTAAGGAATACTCTTCACCAGCCTGGAGTGAAGGCATGACATTAAAGTCAATCATCATATCTCAACTCTCACAAGTTTGAAATCACTTGAAAATTGACTTTAACATTGAGATAATCACTTAATCACTGATTTTCAATTTGTAAGAATTTAAGAAAAAAATTGATAAGCTAATGAATGTGTTTTTTTTTCTGTTTAAGTTAACATTAAGTGAGCACTGTATCATAGTTTGTTTAAGTTCATGAATTACTTTAAATCCTCACCATTAGAATTCTGTGTTTTTCTCTACGACTGTTAGAATCCATGCCAATTTCAAAGTCCAGAGATTTGGAAGCCAATGTATTGTTTGGAGTACTGCGCCTTATTCCAAATTTGTTATGCAACACTAAGTCAGAGCTAAAAAAAAAATAAATTTATATTTTACAAAAAAAAAACTTACAAAAGTCTAAGCCATTAAAATCTCCACTAACAAGCATCTCCAGATGATTGCTATGATATGCACAGATTTGAAAATATGATTCAGTTTTATACTTGTATTAAAAAAATAACTGATGTATCAACATTACATTTTCTTGTACTTACGAGGGTCGTACAGGATCATTAGCATTCTGGTCTGTTGCAATAGCAAGGCTTGATTTGATTAAGTCTTTTGGTTTAAAATCTGGACCTTGCCAAGGACGTCTAATATCCATCAGTCTCCCTTAAAATAAAGTTCCAACTTAATTTTTTTTTCTCCATGATGTTTACAATAGTCTTAAGAATTCTTTCTTTTTCAAAATTGTAAGCAGCGTGAAGAAAGAAATATATACATTCTAAGTAAAATAAATTGTTCATTTTTCCTAGATTTATTTCAAAAATAGATAAAGGTAAACATCGTAACAAATTTTTAAAAATTTTAAAAAAATATATAACTTACGACTATCAATTCTAGAAAGTCGCCCAGGGCTGACAGGAGTTTTGGATCTATTGTGTCTGCTTTCAATACTTCGATCTAAACTTGCCTGATGAAAGATGTAAAGGGTACTACAAGTATGTGTCCATAAAGGAAAAAAAGAACTGTTATTATATTATATTACAAAACTGAAGTTTATTTACATTCGGAAACTTATAAATATTTTAACACTTTGAACGTCTTTGTTTTAAAATCTATGTATTTATAGCAAAATGCACATTATGCTGAACAAATTTTTAAAATCAATCTTTAATAATTGAAATAATTTTCATGCCTTAATACTCAATTTAAAAATCAAAATTTAAAATGTTTTAGTTCTTTTCTTTACAAAAAAAAAGAAAAAAAAGATTAAATAACTTTCCATACAGAACGACTCCTTGTGATATGATAGTCCAGCGTATGTATGCAAGCAACATAATGTCTCTTCCATGCACCATATTCATTATCAGCAGGAGTGTATGGCAGGAACCAACCAAGGCCAATACATTTAGGCATCCAGATAACTTCCTGAAATAGCATAAGTAAATCTGACATTGTTTGCTAATTAGATTAATTCCAAAATCTGAAAAGACATTTTCTACATGACTAATATAAAAGAAGAATACAGTTGATCAGTATTATAAAACTTAATATAGACATCACACAAAACTTACGTAGCTTAACATTGTACTAGCATATTGAAATCAGAGCAAGGAAAAATGTAAATTTAAAACAAAATGAGAATAAAATATACCAAAATTATAGTCCCGTTCTCACACAAAACTACAGGAAAGGTTTTAAATACTATAAGTTTTCTACAAGGAATTATTTTTCACCTCAGAAATAAGAAATGAAGAATATTAGGGAATATTCTGGAAGATAAAGATTGAAGCCCCTGATGAGAAAATATTGATAATTTCCTTGAGAGCTGTATACTTCAGCAAAAAGCCCAGTAAAAATACTTTGCCCAGGCTACCACTTTACAAAGAAAGCTGATTGATCTTGTAACACATCTATTTGAGACTCCCTGTGACATATGGTGACTTGAAGTCACTTGACATAATTCCGTGCCTTTTGCAGGAGGTAATTTATGAGTCAGTAACTAACCACGGGACAGAAGTCAGTTGATTCCTAGACTCCTATGGATAAGGAGCATGATGTTTTTATTGAAGAATATGTAACTTAAGGAAGTATCAGGGACTCTGTGTGTGATTTTCATTTTTATACCATGCTTGGATTTATGCATTAAAGTGATGGCTGGAAATGCCTTTATTCATATTATACGTTTCATTTGTTTCATTTGTGTAATAAAATATCGTCTGTTGATTCAGAGTCTATTAGTCATTTCACTTATGTGGTCTCATAATTTACAGCGTGAACATAGATATATCTACGCACCAGCAAACCTAGTGCGCGTTTAAGTACATTGTAGCAAGGTCAGAAGAGGCTTCTTGTAATAATACAACATTCATGCAACATAAGACATTCGCGTTGTAAAGTCACAACCAAGGCTTTACAGATCTGGAAACTTTTTCATTCCAGATACAGGTCTGCTTCCCTAAGCACTTATATTCACTATTAAAAACAAAGAATAAGGGGAAAAAAAAAAAAAAGAAATACAAAAAAATTACTATATATGAAAATATTTGTTACCTGTTCAGAAAGAAATTTCCAATGCCAACTGACTTGTGCACATCTACACAAGCTCTTAGGCTCCAAGAAGGAGAAAATATACAGAGAGAGAAATCTAGGAAGCACAGTGGTGAAATCCAAATGCTGCAAAGCCATATTCTCACTAAACCATCTCTGAACAAAGCTACAATGAGAATCAAACATTCAAGAGGGGCTCTAAGCTCAAGGTGTTAAAAAGATGATTTTAATGAAACATAACACTAAAATGAAATAATTTATAGATGTGAATTAATTCTGTGGCATAACTTAAAGGTGAGGAGGCTGAGTGGTAAAGCCCTTGGCTCCATAACTGGGGGTCCCGGGTTTGAATCCTGGTGAAGACTGGGATTTAAAATTTCTCAATATTTGGGTGCTTCTGTGTTCACCCAGCTCTAATGGGTACCTGACATTAGTTGGGGAAAGGTAAAGGCAGTTGGTGGTTGGACCTTTACATTATCTTTCCTATAGATAATGTAGTTCTAAAGGGCAGCTTTACTTTAGTATAACTGAAAGATAGGTTTATTTTATTCATTTGATATTCATTTTTCATAGTTTGGAAAACTGTTTTAAAGATAATTTTTCTTCTGTGAATTTCACATAGATTTGTCATAGCTTTTAAAAATGTTTATTTAGTGGATTATATTCATGACTCTAAAAATCACATTCATAAGTGGTAGTGCCATAAATTTATTTATTTTTTAAAATAAAATATCCAGAGGGAAACTCAGTAGGTTAATTTTGGCAATTATAAGAACATCTTTCATAATATCTTTTTTAAGCTTCAGATTCAGTGGCATTAATATCTTTAAATGTGGCACAAGGAGTTGCTTGTCCTGAAGAAGACTACTTAATGCTCAAAGATTAATTTTTTAATGAGAGTGACACCAATCTTTGACCAAGATTGTCAACATTCTAAAATGGTATTCATCAACAATCAACACATAACTCTTCTTTTTTAATGTAGTTTTAGCTGGTAATTTAAATACCTGTACTGTGATCTACTGCACTGTCTAAAAATAACATCCAAAAATCTCTTTCGTTGTGAATCAGTCCAATGATCAAACTGTTTAAAGAAAACAAAGTATAAACAATAAATATCTCTATTCTATTTTTCTGATTTCTCAAGGTGTTTGTGTATGTATAAATGAGCACTAAAGCTTCTGTGATGATAATGCTCATTGGATTTTGTATCAAAGAAATTTGTAAACATGCAGTGAACTTCTTAGCTGAATTCTGCAGCTTACAAAATAGAATAAGTTGTTTCTCTTATGATAGGCAAAGAAAGTAACCACAGCTTTTACAGGATCTGAATGTAACATTTCTTTAGGTACAGAATGATTCATTCTTGACTGTTTATTTTAAAGTTACAATCTTTTAAAACTTATACTGGTACCTTTGATTATATAAAGCTATCTTTATTGCTATAAAGAGAGAACCAGGAGAATGTGAAGTTAATTAGCCCTAAGTAATTTTATTTTCTTTATTGCCATTTTTATTTATTTATTTTTTTAAATTGGGATGAACTCAACAAATCAAATTTACATTTGAATGGATCAATTAATGATTTTATCTTTTAAGAAGTAATTACAAAAAATATTTTCCATGGTAGCATACCATTGAATTCCCAGTTAATCACACTTTTTTCCAATTTGTCATCCATCCATCAAAGCCGTTATTAAGTTTAAGTTTTAAGTTTTTATTAAATGAGAGGGTGGAGGATTGGGTGAATATAGGGAGGAGGAGGAAAGTTGACTGTGGGCTCTATATGCTACTAGAACAGTTGTAGAAACTCTGATGCTGTACATGCATGTATGTACAAAAACATTAATAATGTAGTCATAAAGTTCCAATAATGCAGGTTTGGAAAATCTTTAGGGGATACTTTTAACATGCATTATAACATATAGAAATATTTCTTTTTAAAAAGTTTAAATATTTTCTCTAAAAAAGCTGACATATTTACATTGTTGGCTTCATATTACTACAGAAGACTAAATATTTATACATACCCAATGTGACACTAAATTACAGAAGACTAAATATTTATACATACCCAATGTGACACTAAATTCCGACGTTCTTTAAAAATCTAAGAATAAAAGAAAATCTTTTTTAATGATGAAGAGAGAAGAAAAAAAATGTAAATAGATCATTCATATGTGACTCAAAAGCATTTTTAAAAAGTAAAAGTAAAGATTATATGGTTCAAGGTTTGTATGGTTTTTAGAGTTGTGGGGGATGGGCGGGATGGGGGTCAAAAGGACAAGCAATTTTAATTGCCCTTGTTTCATATCAAGAATTAATGAGGGCATTTTGCATTCACCACATCAACAAAATATTTTTTTTTCTATAAGCAATATATACTTTATAAATGTTTTACATATATTTTTTTCAAGCTGAGGCCTAATTAGACATGTTTAAACTCTGGGACTTTAGTTTGCACTACAGATGACAAAAAAAGAGTAAGTGCCTACTTCCTGACTAGAGGCCACCTCATTACTATTTTGAATCCTGTCTTCTGCTGTTTGAGAAAACAGTTTTACATCAAATGATTTCTTTGACAAAAATATTTAAATATGATTTTAATATTTCATTTATATGTATGTGGTTTGGACTGTAGTCTCGGTGGTCCTGAGTTCAAACCCTGGCCACTGACACCTCCAGTCATCCTGCAGAAGGTTTGGGCTAGGACATAATAATCTTCATTTCTGAAGAAAACATCTAAGACTTCAAGTTAAATGTAAACTTTTTTTTTTTCAAGGAATGTATTTATCTTAAGAGCTACCTGTTCATTTGAAGGCTTATTGACTAGAGGTGTCCAGGCACTGTTTTGAGTTTTCATCTTCAATGTTTGAAACTTTTCCGCAACTACAGCTTTTTCTCTCCTCATTGTTGTAGTACGACCTAAAATCTTTGCATCATCATCTGTAATGTCAAGTCGAGTTTGAAATTTCATTTTCTTTTTAAACTGTGGAATTCCTGCCATTTCAATCTATGTTTGTCTTTGTACTGGCAAAAAAAAAAATATTATTATATGTTATGGGATGTAAAGTTGAATTTTTAAATATTAAAAATGTCATCAAATGATATTGTCATATGTTGAAAAAAATAGACTATATATAATAAGATTTGAATGTGTCAATACACTCTCATGAAAATATAATAATAATAATAATAATAGCAATGTCTTTGATTCCCAAGATAAAGGATGAGTGCAGAGTTTCACAAGACTTTGCAACCCAGTTGCGACCTGCATATTTTCCGTATTTCGTGCAGACAGATCCATTGTCTGCTGGCAGTCTGTTTAAGTTTTCTTTCTGCCTTCTGTGCCTGTCTTCAATAAGGGCTGTCCTTTCAGTCTCAACATAGTTCTTACTAAATATCAGTGGCGTAGCTACCAATGTGCGGGTGGTGCGGGCCGCACAGGGCACCAACTGGAGAGGGGCCCCAAAATCCACCCAGTGTTTATTAATTTCCTATGTCCCTGAGCTTTTCAGTAAAAACGACTAAGTGTATGGACACGAACAAACATAAACTACTGTATTTTAAACATGAAATAACGATTTATAAACTAGTCATGTCGCTATTTCTTTTTCAACTCCTTGACGGTTATCATTTAATCCAGAAAACAATACAGAAAACAGGATAACAAAACTCTAGACTGAACGACATTGAAGATTGGCTTGATGTCATCACAGATAATATTCCCATACACCTTGCCACTCAAGGATCTGAAACAGTTCAGCGTAAGAACAGTCAATTCAGAGAGGTGTATAGACATCAAGAATCAGCAAAAGGAAAGGCTACAAAGCTTTCGAAGGCTTGGTTTTGGTTTTTCCTTCAAATGTCAAACGGCGAGAAAGTTCTTAGAAAGTGGACGTGTTATTCGCCAAAAAAAAAAGAATCCTTATTTTGCTTCCCCTGCATACTCTTCTCAACAAGATCAAGTACCAAATCTTCATTTAAATCCAAAGATGAATTCAATGAGTGGTGGAGGTTATCCCCAAAAATAGAAAAGACATGAGACCAGCAGAGCTCACATTCAGTCATCGCTTGCTAAGAGGAAACTTGAAGTTTGCCTGATAGTTGGGAACAGTATTGACAACAAGGCACAAGATTTGATTATACAAGAGACGAAAACCTGGAGAGACTACCGCTGGATAGTCTAAGAGCTGAGCCGAAGGCTCTTCGAGCTCTAAGTTTGAAAAAAAACCTGTCTGACCTCACTGCCCGAAAATCAAACAGTAAAAAAAAACAAACCTGCGGACCAACAGGCCTGTCTGGGAGCGACCCGAGTCAATGCTTATAGGGCATTGCTGTTTCCAATACCACTCGGTGGCACCGGGGGCCTCCACCATCTACCTTCGTTGTACCAAGCTAACTGTGCAGAATCCGCCATTGATGAGACGGTCCCTTGAGGAACAGCGCATGGATTTGTGACTGGTTTGTGGGAGCTTTCTTACAAATCCGCACCGTGAAGGGGCAGACTCTCGTCCGCCCATGGGCACTCCCACGGGATTCATATTTGTTACCCTTTCGCCTAGCCACTTCCTCTAGTGAGCCGTTTCCACGGGAGCGCCACGTTGAGGCAGGATAACGTGCTCCCGGGAGAGACTACCTGAAGAGAATCTTGGACATCAATCTTTCTCTCAAAGCAAAATCTGGCACTTCGTGGGCATCGCGATCGAGCTGAAGAAGTGTTGGAAGGGCAAAATCAAGCAATTTCTTGGAGTTAGTAAAATTACTTTCAAAGTACGATCCACTCTTGAGGAAGCATGTGCTTCGAACTAAGCTTTGTTCCAGACCGAGTACATACATGTCTCCACAAATACGAAATAAATGTATTACACTATTGGGGGATCACGTTAAAAAACAAATCATACAGCAAGTAAAATAAACCAAAAATTTCTCTATTATTTTTGACAGTACAACTGACATCTCAAAGCTGAATCAAACTTCCCAACTTTAACGGTACGTTGTCATGGATAATGACAGGGTCCAGATTCGTAAGTCTTTTATTAACTTCATTGACACAAAGGACAAGCATGCTGTTGGAATCGGTGAGATGATTCTAGAGAAAGTGCGTTCGGATGGCTTAGACATAATGGACTGCAGGGGTCAACGCTATGATAATGCTGCGGTTATGAAAGGTCAAAACTATGGTGTCCAAAAACGTATTCTAGAAGTCAGTCCCAAAGCACTATTCATTGCCTGCTCAAACCATTCTCTTAATTTAGCAGGAATTCGAGATGCTGAAGCTGAAGTCAATTCGGTAGCATTTTTTGGTACACTGTACCGTTTACACGCTTTTTTCTCAACTTCAACACACCGCTGGGATATCCTTATCAAAATAACCGGAACTAGCCTTAAACGTTTAGTTGAGAACAGTTGGAGCGCCGGAGGAAAAGCCGTCAAGAAAAAAAATTATAGAAACTGGAGACATTAACAGAGATGAAAATTCATCGACTAGATCTGAAGCAGGTGAATTATTAGTTGCTAATCAGTCTTTTAATTTTCTCACCTATCTTGGATTTTGGGCTCCTGTATTAACTGGAATTAATATTGTGCAAGTTTACCTTCGAAAACAAGGATTGTCTATTCGAGACTGCTCACTCAAACTAAAAACATTAGAGACATTTTTAAGTAGAAATCGAGAGGACATTGCTGAAGCCAGCATTACCTTTGCCGAAAGAGTGTGCTCAGATCTGAGAATCAGTACAGAACCTCAAAAACGTATTGTCCATAAGAAAAAGATGCCTGGTGAGATAAGTGACGACTCTGTACTTACACACAAAGAAGTGCTACGAAGGGAAACTTATTCTACCTTGTACAGGATTGTTCAAGAAATAATCACCCGATTTGAGAAACTTCATAATATAGCAGATAGATATGAATTTTTGTCGCCTTCCCAGCTATTAAATCCTCAGGTCGAAATCAATCTCGATAGTACTCCTAGCGACATTGATAAAAACGAATTTCTGCTGGAGCGAAAGAAGCTTCAACGGTTTGTCACAGTTTCATATCTGAACTTCCAAAACAAGGAGCTGTTGAGCTCTTGAATTTTATAAAAAAAATATCAGCTAGATGATTCAATCCCGAATATCGTCCTCACGATTCGCATATTTTTGACTATTGCGGTAACAATATTTGATTAATGAATACATATTATTTTGAACAAAAAAGTAAAGT
>JADKLZ010005243.1:17291968-17318364 GCA_021533235.1 Biomphalaria straminea
AAACACCTCTGGGTGTGCTTGTAACCCTATGAAACGATGTGTTTAAAACATTTTACTTTATGCTGACTTCGCAGAGACCTTTTTTTTTAAAAAAAGAGAATCATTACTAAATAATTTAAATGCACTAAGTTGTCTATTGTCCTCATTTTATACTGTGGCTATAGAGAAATGGTGCCATTGTTTAAAATCGTAGGCACTACTTTTTGTGCGGCCTACAAGTAGCTTGCCAATCCCACATTGTATAAAGCCATAAAATCGCGGTAATCTAGCCAATAGAAACATTTTTAAAATAAAGTTTTTAATGCCTGCACTTTCATATAAAGGTAATATAACCCATGGCATTTTACTGTTTCATCAATGTAAAACAAGTAACTGTAAGCTTTGTAAAAATTAATTACTAGTACCGGTATCGATCAAGCCGTTGGGACCTAAGTGAGCCCGGAAAGTCTGGCTGCACACTTGGCAGATTTTAACAGCTGGAGCTTGTGCCATTGGCGTTGTTTCCACCCACCCCCCTCTGACGCTCTTCTTATGTCCGTTATCATGCCCATTGAATTTTCGAACCAGTTTTCACAGCGCGAAGCCATGTTTCTTTTTAAAAAGTAACGTCTGTATGGTATAACCACATAGTATAAGTTAAGATATAAGATGCTCTCTATCAAGTGGCTGCAACCCTGCACACAGGCCGTATGGTTATTCTTCATATACCGGTACCTGGTGTGTTATAATAATAATCTTTATTGTCCATAAGGACAATATACCGGTATATATATAATTTAAAACAAATAATTATGGCAGCCAGTTCGTTGAAAAAACACATTTAATTAACAAAGAATAATACATTTCTGGTTGTGCCTTTATTTTTTTTTAGAATCATTTTAAAGATGTATGTACCGGTACCATGTTGAAATTCAAAGCAAAGTGTTACCTAACACTCCAATGGAGCATGTAATAAACAATTTCATTTTGAAATATACATATATATATATATATACATAGGGGGGGGAAGGACACCAAACATATACATACATGCCATACCGTACCGGCAATACAAAATATACCTTATAACTCTGAATGGTAACTGAAAAAGTAGCAAGACAAAGCACTGGAGAAGCATTTAGAACTTCAGCAACATACCGGTACCTTCTACTGCTAAACGCGCCGATTCAACTTATGAACTAGTGTTTACATGTAATGGTAGATTTAAAAGAATATATTATAATTTGAGGTACCGGTACTTGGGATATCAATCTCAAACCTACTGTACTTAACATTTTAAAAATATTATTCGATGGATATCATTAACTAAAGAAACAGTAGATCTAGATATCTGTCTATGACAGGTGAATTTTTTTTTTAATGCTGGCTGGCATCACTAAATTGTAATGCGAACAACAAAGTAGTTGCCACAGGAGACCACTTGTTTCATAGTTTACCTTCCAAAATTAGTAGCTATATAATTGACTACCGTATTGTACTAAGGCAATTTTAGAGGTCCAGCTGCTGGACTGCTTAATAACAGACAATTTTATAGGGCTCCGAGAACACTTCAATCAAAAGTGCTTCAGTTCCATAATGGGCATACGCTGGCAGAACAAGCTCACAAATAACCATTTTTTTCTGCTGGAGGCTGGTGTGGAAAGTATAGAAACACTTTGGAAGCTGTGATGGGTCAAATACTTGTCCTGCATGGTAAGGACAACTGCATGCCAAGCAGTCATGTAGCTAGGATGGGGGGAGGAGAGGGGAATTTTGATAATCCCCAAATTAGTGTTTTTTACATTAAAATTAAATACCGGGTAATACGCTAAATGCAGGAGAAATGGAAAATTTCTAGCTAAGACCCTGATGCTAAGATTGGCAAGATTGAAGGAGGATGGTGTAATAGAGGTAGGGCCTACACACTATGAAGATCAACAGAGGTACCATTTTCTCATGCAGGACACACATTTGAGGTGCAGAGAAAAAACCCTTGTAGAAGACAGGTGCAGAAGGCTTGAAGAAAAATTACACAGAACCATGACAGACAACAGCTTCGTTTACATAAATGTGGAAAAATATGCAGGTCGCAAGAATGTTTCCATGGCAATGTGAAACACTGCACACGTTCTTAATCTTTTGACTTGAAGACATTGCCATTATTATCATTGTATAACGGGATACCATAGTATACTATTCTTAGAGTCTGTTACAAAGTAATATACTGTGGTTACGACCATTTGGGAACAGGGCTAAGTGGTGGGTATCAAATGGTTGAATGCCAAAGGTTTTGACCATAAGGTACGGTAAAAAAAATCTTCACTTAGAACAGGCATGTCAAACAAGGCGTTCGGGGGCCGCATGCGGCCCGCTTGGCCACCTCAAAAATTAACAAAATAATATTAAACTGTTAAATCAACCACAGCTAGAAATAAAAAGAAAAACAAAACACAAAAAATAATGGAAGGTTTAGAGGTCATACGATGTGAATGCGTGGTCATTGGCACCGTATTGGTTTCAAAATCAACCACCGCTTGAACCCTATATTGGAATAATTTTTATTGGAACTCGCTGAACCTCCAAGAAAACATTTCACATTTTGCCTCTAATGCATTTGTGCGTAAAATGTATTATTCAATAACCCCCCCCCCACTAATTTGGGGGCCTTTCTCGAGTGGGTCCCGGGGGGAATCTTCAAATTCTCTCCCCCCCCCACTAGCTACGCCTCTGAATAGATTGAGAGCATATAATCGGATAACCATCAGAAAGTCAACCTTCCTTATTATTCAGGTCACTCGAATTCACCCCACCTATTTAAAAAAAAACAAAAAAAAAACTCGGACCGTCAGTTTGAACATTAGACATTAATTGCAAGCCATAACAAATCATTTAGTTAAAGGTATTTTATGAAGGAGTGTATCGTTAAAGCTCCCGAAGTAATTTATCCAGAAAAGGTGAAAGTATTCAAAGAAATAGCGTTAACTATGAACACTGTGGCAGATAGAATAAATGATATGTCAATAAGCTCGCGTGAATTATTTTCATAGGTTCTCGATGAGTCAACTGATGTAACGGGTGTACCACAGTTGGCTATATTCATAATGGCCTGTGACAGGAATTTTGAGGTACGTGAAGAGCTACTTGTTCTATGCATAACGCCACAACAAGAGATGATGTTTTTAATATATAAAAGGTGATATTGCAGTACAATTTACCTTTGGTAAAGCTAGCTAAGTCTAACAATGGATGGCGCACTAACAATTGTGAAATGGTTTTGATGCAAAGCTACCTACAAAATTATGAGGGACTAATGCTAATTTTAAATTTGCTCATTTTCAGTGCATCATTCTGCGCAAAGCAATTACAATTCCAACATGTCATAAGAAGACTGGTTTCAGTCACTATCAATTTTATTCGTGCCAGTGGCTTACATTTTCAACGTTTCTGAATGACATTGGACACGAAGGATTAAATTGTCTCTTCTGCGTGTGATCATGTGAAGTGCTTTGAAGCAAAATTCAACAAATGAATTTCAAGCACGACTGTGGATTAACCAAATAAGAAGCAAAAACCTTGTTCACTTCTCATTGTGTCAGGAAACTAAAAAAATTAAATACGGCTTCAACCTTTGGTCAATATGTCTTACACCTGGAATCGTTAGTAGATGCTTCAACTGGCCGTTTTCATGATCGTTTCATACGAGCAAGAATTTTCGTTGTTTAATTCTCATTTAATTCTAAAAATACTGCTGGTAATGTGCAACAAGAGCAAAAACAATATCAATCAGAGTCTTTGTTGAAAGCGAAGTATATAGAAGTGGCTGTGCCAAAACTTAGTTATTTACCTGAACGGTGCGTTGAATTGTGGAAATTTTAAACCATAATTCTAGCTAACTTTGCAAGCATTGATCTCTGTGAGCAGTTCTATTCCATAATGAAAGCTACAAATCACCTCACCGTTCGAGATTATCTGATCAGAATTTGTCGTCAGTGATGGTAGTGTCTGTGGCAAACAAACTTCCACCCGATAATAATAAACTTGTATCCCAGAATCATGTCAAGCATCAGGACAAAGAAAAAAGTGTGTAATCATAGTAATTTTAATTACCAAATTCTACTAAAAATTATGCAAATTAAGGCACAGGTACGCCATTAATTATTGTATTCTATTGTATTGTTTTTAAGCTACATAAAACTAGTAGGCTGTTTTGCAACTGATTTTCAGCTGCGGCCCCTCAGGCCATAGTTAGTTTTTTATGTGGCCCATACACCTTAACGAGTTTGACATGCCTGACTTAGAACATATAATTTCTTCCCCGTTCAATCAGTGATATGCGCTGAGAACAGAGTAGAAAATGGAGAGACTGTACAAAATTCAAAATAACCATGAGTCATTAAAAAACAATATACACAAAATATTCTAAAGTAAGGTTATAATTTATTTAATAAAAAATAACTCATTTTCAAAGTTGCTGTTGTTGTTTTTTATCCTGTCTTGTGACTTTGTAAGGCTATTTCAAGATGCATAACAATCAATGCTTTGGCCACTAAAGAAATTTCTGCAACAAGGACCTGAAACACTTACTTAAATTATCACATTTTTTTGTAAATCTAAATGCATGTTAATAAGAGACTAATTATACTAAGTCAATTTACATTTTAACTTGCCATGCACACATTAACAGTGAAATTAGGTAAATATTACAGGAGGTACTGTACATAAGTGGATGGGAGGAGGGGTGATTTAAAATACAGTAACGTATGTCTGAACAAGGACATAATAATCTTTTCTAAAAGAAAGATTTAGACACTTATAAAACAAACTTGTAGCTGATACAAGTACAATACATGTAGGTAAAGTAAAGAATCTCTAACCCATTAAAATGCTATTTTCTTCAACCGAAGAAAACAAAATAGACACAAAAATAGTTACTAACTTTAGAACAAATGAATAGTTACAATTACTTAAAAAAAAAAAAAAAAACTTAACTCAGAATTAGCAAAAATCTAAGACAGTAAAGTAGCAATAATACATCTATATACTAAACTATATAATAATAATAACGTACAATCACTAAAAAACTTTGTTACAACCTAATAACAATAATATACCATTACTTAGAAACAAGAGGGTGATGTGGCTGAGAAGTACAAGTATAAAAGTGCTCTTTCTTCCCTAAATAGAAGCCATGAGAGTATGGAATGGTTGCCCAATACAGCCAGGAAAAAACATTGACATATTTTATCTAGGTATAATTTTTTTTTCAGAGTAACGGTACCGGTAAGCCTTAATTTAAATTTGGCCACAAACCTATGATCAAAATTATCATGGACTGAAATAGGCACACTTGATTGGAAAATTTAGCTTTAATCTAATCAAATGATATCAGCCTAGTGCACATTAATATTTTTTCATCTTTTTAATCATCTTACAACCTAAAAACTTTGTGTAATAGCTGTAACAAATTACAACAAAAAAAAAAAGAGGTGAATCCCAAGCCTAAGCAGAACACAATAGGAATATTAATATAAAAATGTACATATTAAATAGATATTTATCTAAAGATGTTCTATTTAGATGTAGTATACAATTCAATATATTATATACCGGTAAAGTGCTTTTTTGTGACGATGTGGGGAAAGAATAATTAATTTTCTTGTATTTTAACTAAAAGTTAGACGATTCATCACTGAGCACCACTACCAGCACCTAATCACTGAGTATGGCACCTATTATTTTTTTTTTTACAAAAAAAAAAGCACTAATTATAATTGTTTTATATATATCTAGATATATATCTAAACTAATAGTACTGATAACTTTCAAGTACCCTATCTAAATTTTATTTTAGAAATTAAAAACATTACGTAAACATCAAAAGAAAAAATAATTAGATCTACATCCTAAATATTATTCTATGTATAGGTATGTAAATGTTAATTAGTGACTTTAAACCATTTTAAAGTTGTTGGTTTTCCCGGCTGATTTAGGCAACCAATTTCATGCTTAAATGATTAATGGTACTAGTGAAGAAAGAGATTTAATTAATTTTTATAACATAATTAAGTCTACTAAATCTTGATGAACATCTTAAGTTAAGAAATCTAGATCTGATAAAAAAAGGTCTGGTCACCAGGCAATTTCTGAATTTGAATCTAGAAATATTCTAGAGAGTCTAAACTAGATCTATAATCCAGTCATTAATAATCATCTACTATAGCTATAAACTATAGTACTCTAATAGTAATACTCTATTTTCTATGACTATTACTATACTACAGTATAAGTATAGCCATAGGCCTATATTGCCAATATAATATTGGCTATAGCTAGATGATAGTCTATTATACTATAGACTATATATATTAAAATATATTTACTAGAATATGCCTAGTAAAGACTCTAGACAACCACAGTAATCCAAGAATCTAATCTACTAGGTCTAGCTAGTAACTAGATATAGATTATTTGATATTTTTATACATCTGACTCGGATCTGACATGATCTGAGTACCCGGTATAAAAAATATAGATAGAAATAATAGAATTAGAATAGATCATTAGATGATTAGATAGATCTATTCTATTAACTATTTAAATAATAATAATTAACAGTAACAAAGTTACAATTATCCAATATAAACAATAGATCTATATAATATCCGTTTTGATTCGCATGATTTGTAAATCTAGAGGTCTAGACTGGAACATTACATAGTCTACCACTTCTGTAGATCTCTATTCTAGTGGGATAGACAACAAACAACTGACGATCGGTCTGACATCTAAGAGGAAGTTAGTATGCTAGTAGTCTAGCATTTTCTTTCGCGCATGCACTTATATATTCTCCAGTAAAAACTTCCGGTGCGTTTATACCGCCGAAGAGTTTCGTTAAAAGCCCAAACGCCATTTTGGCAATAATTATGGTTTTATTAGCTGTTCTTTTCCTTCGAATTCAGAACTAAGGTGACAGTAGTCTAAGGCAAGATTTCTAAGTAATAGCAATTTTGGTTCATAATTAAAGTAGGAATGATCTCAAAATCTGCATTTAATTAATCATTAGAGTCTCAGTCTAGAACTAAACGTTAACTAGACCTAGCCTAGGCTTCTTGAATCTTCACTTTTTCAGTTCATCTTGTAACTTCTAGAACAGAATGAGAATCAGAACTCCATATCGGATTATCGTTTAGTAATTCCTGAGTTTAATACTACTTAACTTAAGTTACTTAAAATCATTATCTACTAATCTAGATTCTGGTCTTACTTACTAGATCATCATCTTGTCTGAGAAGTCTAGAGTCTAGATTCTATTTCTAGTATTAAGTATAAAGTAGACATTTTACCATTGTTCAAAATTGTTGTAGAACATGTACTCATCATCTCATGTCACTCATGTAGTCTCAGTCTCAGTCTGATTCTGTAGTTACTGTAGACAGTAGGACTGAGTAGGAGTAGTGCACTCATTGTAAGTGATAACTTAGTAAGTGTAGTAATGTTATTAATGTAGTCTTAAGTCTAGTCTAGATTCTAGATCTATTAAAATCTAGTAGCTAAGTAGATTATCTATAGATTTAAATCAACTAATAATCTAGATTATTTATAGATTATAATTATAGAACAGTAATTAGATTCTTTAAAAAAGTCTTAGTGAGAAGTTCTAGATACTAAGTAACTAAGACTAAAGACAATGAGACTAAAGTGTCTAAAGCTATAAAAATATTTGAATATCTATTGATCTAATAGATCTACTTACAAAGACACTAGAAGTAATAGATATAGTCTATAGAATAGACTCTAATTTATTAGACCATCACTAGAAGATCTAATACTAAGTCAGACTAAAATATCTAGCTAGTGATGTGCTTCCATCCGTTTTGGAACAGAGTATGGAAAATACCCCCTCCCCCCCAAAAAAATGTTCAAAATGTATCTTTACCCTCGTTAGGGCCCTCACTTTTTTCTAATGGATTACTACCAAGGCATCTAACCATACTAATTATGCATTCATGAAATACAAAATCTACTATTAGATATAGATAGGAAAATATTTATTATAAAGTGAAAGGATCTTTACTTTTTTTTTTGAGGAACATGATACCATTGCTAACCAACATGTTTGTTTTTTTAAGAAAGTGTGGCTGTTTGAAAAAAAAAAAAAGAAAAACAAAATATAAACGGAACTTATGGTTACGCCATTTTTTGAAGTGTAAAGAGAAAATTGAAATATTCCCCAATAATTTAATGTAAGTAAAGTACTTATATAGATTTAATAGATCCTTGTCCTTGGGTTTGAAATAAAATAGTTTCAGGTCAATTTCATTAATCTTGTGTATCTTTTCCATTATCATCATGTGGCCCGCGACACTAGGGCTGGAAATTAAAATGGCCAGCGGATTGAATAAGGTTGGGCATCACTGATGTAGATGTTACTAAATCTAGCAGTTTCAAATAGAAGTATAGTTACTATAGTACCATATAGCTAGGCTAGATCTAGAATTTAAAGTAGATCTATCTTGAATAATCTAGAGTCTAGAGACAAAGACAGAGTCTAGACTCAAGAAAATATTAATAGTATTATATTATAGACTTTATAATTATAGATATTTATTCTATAATATGATAATCTAGATGTCTATCGATTAGAGTCTAGATCAAGACTAGATCTAGTGACTCTAGTCACATTCTACTACTAGTCAATTCTAGTCTAGATTAGAATTTTTGTTAGGCCTTTATTCACTTTAAAACTTTACTGTCTTTACTGTCTCTGGAGTCTAGATCTATATTTTACTATTTTTTATAAAAACATAATTATACCTAAGTATTTTCTGAGCTAGATTCTAGAATTCTACATTCTAGATCTTGTAGCGATCTACTAGTCTTGAATTCTAGATCATATGATGATTATAAAATAAATTATATGACTGATCATCTAATTCTTCTTGTAACTAGATATCTAGTGACTATCTAGTTAGTAAAGTATGTGAATGCTCTATCTAGTAGATCTAGTCATTCAAGTGTCTAGAAATATCAATATAAATATTAATATATATCTAGATCTTTATTAATATTTATTATAATATAAAAAGACTAATGGACTAATCTAAAATCTAATTATAAGTGAATGTCTCAAATCCAAAAATACTCGACTCTACTAGACTAGAGAGTAGTCAGTAGTGTTAGATGAAGACAGTCTATATTCTAGTCTAGATTCTAGATTAACTACTACAGTCTACTAGCCTAGGCTCTAGAGGGCTAAAATATAGATAGATTAGATATAGATATCTATATGGTATTGATATGAATATAATATAGGAACTATAAGTAGTGTCTCTTTTCTATCTGCCCTCTGTGCATTGTATCAGCTAAATTGCTTTTTCAATGTATGAATTTTTTTTTTTTTTTGGTTTTAAAACCAGAAGATATGAAGGATTAAAAGTTTCCCTTTCAGATCTCTGCGATCTAAAGGGCACATGATGTAAAGATCATCTGTTACTGTGGTCCATGGTTAATGAGGGTGTCCTGTGGCCAGTACAATGACCAACCGCCTTTACTTTTCCCCAACTAAAGTCAGGTACCCATTAGAGCTGGGTGGACTCATGGGCGCCCAAGTATCCTGAAATAAAAAAAAAATCAGTCTTCACTAGGATTTGAACCCAGGACCCCCAGTTCAGAATCCAAGCGCTTTACCGCTCAGCCACAGCCCTTCCATATGAAGGATTGCTGAGTAACATTCCTTTGCTGTAAACAATAGAGTGTAAGCAGAACATTTTTACAATTAAGGCCAATAGCTTCCAGATGGAAGACTCAACCCCAAATAGGAGAACATGTCCTCTTTTTCCTAAGCATGTCTATTAAATTATTTATGAATGAAATAAGCATATTATATATGACTTTCAACTAGTGCAACAAAAAAAGGAACACAAGATGTTGATATTGTTAGATTAAGCAGGTTATCTTTGTGCATTCAATATATCAGTTTTAAAAAAGCCCAATAGAATCCTTTATATAATATTTCTTTTCTTTAGAGTGTATTACATAGATAGTGTGTGTAAGCTCAATTGTATGCAAAATCTAAGTTACTTAGGTGTACAAAAAAATGTGTGACTCAATCTGCTATTGCATGATAAAGACAGTGAAGAGTTTGTATGTCCTTGTCAGTATAACTAGTTAGTATAGAGGCCTCTTATGAAAATTGATCAAATGCAAATTAAAATAGAACAAAGAAGCATGCATTGAAACAAAAAGAAAATTTGTGACAGTGGTTGAGAAATAGAAGGTTGAGGTATTGAGTGTGCATGTAAAAGTACATTTAAACACCAGAACAATGGTCATATGTGACCTTCAGAAAGCTGGTACATTCTGGTAAGATCTACATGGGAAAACATGTCTGTATAGAGATTCATCATTATATAATATTTTAAATTAAAGATACTTATTTAATTTTTGTTTTTTATATTGATGTTCATCAATAAAGATAAGAAAAAGTCAAACACACTGAGAATATTTGTAACTAGTTTTAATCAATAGCATTTAATAAAAGAAAAAAATAAGTTTTTTTTTTTATAGTAAATAAATTTTCATTGATTTAAATGATTTTTTTTTTTGTCTACAAAAACCCTATATTCTTAAAATTCTATTTCATTTATTCTTGTTTTTCGACAGAAGCATTAGAACATTAATTATGACTGTTAGAAGTGAACAAAATCCATCTTGCAAGCCTTTACACTTTGAAAAACAAATGATAGTTGAAGAGGAGATAGATGATGATGATGATGGAGATGACGAGGATAATCACTTTATTATATCCCTAGAGGATAATGGTGAAGAAGAAGGATTACTCTGTGACCCAGAAGATATAGATTATGGAAATGGTAAGCTCACAATAGACCTTTCACAAACTGATTCAGAAAAACACTCTTCAGGGACACTAGATCAATTAGTACATGAAGAAGCGACACATATCTTGACATTACCTTTGAGTAATGCTGCTAAAGAAGCCCACTCTCGTTTATTATCAGACACCACCATTCCATACCAGTCTACAGGGTCAACTTCTATACCAGTCACAGAGTCCAGAAATAATAATTATCATTGGTCAAACCCAGAAATAAAGTGTTCACCCAATCCAGTAGAATCATGCCAGGAAAACAAATTCTCAAAACGTCTAGATTTGAATGGTGTAGAGACTGTTCATTTAGATTCTGAATCAGGGGGTATTTGGTCAGAAGCTATATTTCTTTCTACCAGCAAAGGTGCTTTTGTAGATAACTCTTCAAATTGCAATGGTGGAGAACATCATGATAGTGGCCTTCGGAAAGCTGGTACAGAATTTCAGTCAGCATTATCTGTTGATCACATTAGACCGCCATTTTCTTCAGAGAGTCTACAAGTTTCCAATTCAGCTTACCCCAAGTCATCTGAAGCAGAGATTTTGAATTTTCAAAACAATAGACCTGCCTCGTCTTCCACAGTATTGTTACCAGTTCCCAAGTTGTCTGGTCCTTTTCCTAGACCAGTACAAAGCTCACAGCTTCAGAACACAGAGAATAGTAAATGTGATTCAACTTGTCAAGTTAACAATTGCACTTGTATAATGTGTTATCAAGGGCGGGGCATTAAAGATCCAGATGTGTTGCTTGATCATTATTATGTGAAAAAGAGAAAAAGACCTGGAAGCACCTTGCACTATAACAAAAAGCTGAAATCTGCCACAAATAATGAATTCACAAATATATCAACTGTTTTTACCAATCAAAATCAAGGTGGCAACGTGAAGTTAAACAATAATTTAATTCTCAGAAGTCTCATTTCTGCACCACCTGTAACATCTATAAATAGTTTAGTTACCAATTATCCAACACTTATCACTAGACCAGGGTCACCACCACCTAGTAGCTCCCCGAATACCACCAGTAAAACCATACATTCTTCCAAAGTTTTCTTATCACCTAATGAGGTGCCATTACAGAAAGCTCAAATTTATCCCACAGTTGTGACATCTGAAGTTGTTAGCAGCACAGTCTCTACCATTGAATTAAATAGAATGACCACAACGTCAGCTCCTGATGTCACATCAACAATCAATTCACCTGTTGCATCAACTCAGTCTCATTCAAAACCATGGACAATCTACTACATTAATTCAAAGCAAGTCTTGTTAGAAAATACACAGACAGCTTCTGATTGTAAACAAATCTCAAAGTCTGATAGGGCAGATGGAATTCATGAAAATTTCCACCATTGTGTTGAACAAAATATTTCATGTTCTCAGGCTAGCATTGCTGCTCAGAATACACCTTCACTCAGCCACATTAATGTTTCTCCACTAAAAACTAGTCCTTCTTTAGGGCTTAGACAACTCTTATCAGATACTAAATCAGTTGCCCCAGTAGGTGTGGTACACTTGGGGAAAACTAAGCCCACTATTTTAAGAGCACCACCCACGAAAACAATCTACACCAAATCTCTACTCAAAAATAATGTTGTTTCACCTAAAGGTACGGAATATTTGGCAGCATCAAATGAAGCACAGCCCTCTGTTAGTAAATATATGCATCCAGAAATTTCATCACTTTCCAATTTACAGACACCTGCCAACAGTAGTGAATGTAGTCAACTTTTAAATGCAATCATTCAACGTTTGGTGGAGCCTCAAAGCTCATCAAAGCCTAGCCTTGTAAAAGAAAATCCTTTGATAGCTATTCCACCAGCTAGTAAAAATGCTGAAGAAAAAAGAAAACTAATTTTAAATAATAACATTATTAAGACTATTATTAATGGATCACAGCACAATGAAGCTGCCAAAGGGAAACAAGCAATTAATATCACACAGCCTCCTGAAGAACCTAGTTCTAAATCGTATATTCAAGATTGGGTGAACAAAGCTAAAACTTTAACTTCAGCCAATCTTACAGATGGGAAATATCTGGATCACATTGACTATCCAGAACAGTCAGTAGATAATAGTAATAGTGGTGAAGAACATTCAGAAGTAAAATCACTAGAGAATCATAAAAAAACATACTGTGAATCTCTACTTGTGTGTGACAATAGTGCAGTGACTGAACTTTCAAACACTGTGTTAATAAAGGAGGAAAATAATTCAAGTGACTTAATTTCTTCTTTAAAAATCCCAAAAGGTCAGCTCATAACACCTGGCCAATCATCAGTTATCAGTTATTCCAGCACTAATACAGCTATTAGCAATAAAATGTCTGAAATGAAAGACTATTCTAGCCATTCTCATTATTCTAACTCTTCCTCTCTTCATGAAGAGTCAAACACAGCTGAAAGATGCCCAGAGAAACTGGTCATTGACCTTGATAATCCTTCTGTATTGAACTTCAATGATTGTTTTAGAAGTCACCATGCAACTCAACCTAGTAACAAAAACAAAAGTTCCTCAGCATCCAAGAGAAAACATTCGTCTACAGTTCTCTCTAGTTCAAAAGGTATCAAACTCAAAATAAAACTCTCTGATCGTAAATGCAAAGGGAAAGATCCCATAATATGTGAAGTAAGTGACACTGCTTCTAAATTTTCTGCTGTGTGTGATGAGAGTTCTTTGAAAGACATCGGAGTGACTCTCAAAAAGTCGGAACCTGCCTCAAATGTGAGCACAGCAAAAGCTGATGGAGAAGTAGTAGAAACAGCAGAAGAGATGTTTCAGAGAACTCAGAAACAAGCCATGCAAGAAGTACTAAAGGCCCAAATGGGTGTTGGTCATATTAGTAGAAATCTTCGCCCTTCAAAACCTTCTGGCAGCTTCATAGATAAATTTCCCTATATTTTTGCTTCTGGGCCATCAAAGAAGAGAAAGGATAATGATAAGCAGCCTACTACTGAGACTATTAGTATAAATTCTGACTCTGCAACAAACTTTTCTATGGAAAAAGAAAATAATGAAAAGATTAAAAAGAGACATTTATCAGATGAGTCTGTGCTGCTAAAGCAACCAAAACTTTCAAAAAATGATTATCCAAAACTTCAAGAGGACACAAGTTTTACTAATACGAAGAAGATTTATTGTACAAATATTTTAGCAGGGCACCAAGTTTTTGTTAAATTTAACATATTTGAGAACACGTCAAGTGGGAGGTGTTTTCTGGTGCCTTTTTTCAATCTTGGGGGGTCTAGAAGGCAATTTGACGTAGAGGATGTTGAATACATATCTAAAGCTGTCATAGAGTATGAAAAGAGTGAGAGAACATGTGCGCGGCATTTGTTATTTTATTCTCGAGAGGGTAGCAAAGCCACATTTCTCAGAAAAGAAACAAATTTTTGTAGCAATAATTTCTCAGAAAAGTGCTATAAGAAAAGTAGTTTTATTTTAGAAGGATATAAGAGAACCAATACTAAGAAAACAGAGCCTGTTGTAGAGCAATGGACTCCAGATAATAGTGTGGCCATTGAAATTGATAGAGCTGAAGTAGATGAGGATATAGAGAAACATTTTGCAGAGATGTTGTCTAATCAAAATAATAGCATGTCAGAATTTGTAGACCCTGAGATTTCTAACAATAAAGTGAATATAAAAAGTGATGAAGAAAAGGCTTATAAACTCTTATCTCCAGAGAGGGGATTACCACTGAATGCTAAAATATTAAAAACTCAAACCAGCACTTGCCCTAATTCAGAAAAGAAATCCATAGTGGATGATCTCCTGATAAAAGTTACTGCTATTGAAAGTCTATCAGATAGCAACCTTGAAGTAGAACTGCCTTCTAGCAATGAACCTTGCACAGCACAGCCTAGCATTTTGAAGAAACCTATTGTTTCTGAAAAAATAAATCCAGTTTTGAATAAATCTCTATCTCCTGTAATAAAAGAGGAGCCACCAGATGATGGCTATGAAACACAGTTAAAATTAACTGCTGAAGGGTCTGAAAGAAACAGTGTTCATGAATTATGCCAAGTAACTATTAAACAAGAGGTGGTCAATGATTATTTCAACAGTAGTGTCTGCAGCAATGGAATATCTAGCTTGACAGCATGCAAGGATACAGTGAAAGAAACTGACAATTCAATAGCCCAAACTATGCAAGAGCTTACTCATGTGCATAAATCAACAATTAATGAGAATAGCAGCAACAGTAATGCAAATAATTTAAGCAATGATACTAGTATAGTAAGCAGTGATGCCATAGTTTCTCAAGGCAAACCTGCCGAGGAGAAAGGTTTGGAGGCTGAAGAACAACTTAGGAAGCCAGATAAGGGTGAAGATCAGGAATCTGTACCACCTTCATCTTCAAGTGACATACCATCATCAAGTGATGATGATGACTTTGATGAAAACTTGGATAATTTGACCTCTTCACCTGCCTTAGCTGGAGATGATGATGACAGCTCTTTGACTGCTCACATAGAACCTCAAAATCTGAATCCTTTACAGAAGAAAATTACTAGTTTAGTTCAATCGTTAAAGCAGAGATTATCCCAAGAAACACCTAAGCTTCCACCATGGCTTGTAAGTGAACAGTCTCATGTTATCACAGCAAAAATCAGACATAAAAAGCGAAAAGCTAGGAGAGCTGACCCTGTTTTATCTGATACTAACATTTTGTCTTCAGGTGAGCAACATGACACAGTTGTGTCTCCTGATCAAAGTTCACATGAACCTAATTTGCCTTTCATTTCCTCTCCACCAGCATTAAGCCTTGCATTAAGTACCCCACCAACTTCAACAAAACAAGTAGAACCATCGAGTACCACACATCAACAAACTTCTGATGTGGACACATCAGTTACTGGTACTGTGTCCAAACCACTGTCAAGTGGAGACAGGGATATCTTAATGCTAAAACAAACTCAGGAAGAAAATGTTGACATTGAGAGCACAGAAGAAGAGATAACAAAATTAACATCAGCTTCATCAGGTTTTCAGAAAAGCAGCAGTGACCAGCTCTTATCCCAACACAATCTAAACACTGCAATTACTTTATCTGCTCTCAGTACAGAAACTGAGCAGCCATCTCTCAATGATGGTACTCAGTCTGTGAAATCGGCAAGGTCATCACCCAGTGATTTTGATGTAGAAGTGGGAACAGAAGATTTTCAATTAGATGTTGATGATAAACCTGTTGGTCCCTCTAGTGCTCTTAATTCTAATTCTAATAAACTGATATGGAAACACTTTAGCAAACCCTATAGTATTTTGTTGTCCAAAGAAATTAAACTACCAGAATCCGAACCTGACAAGATTCCAGAGCTTATGGCTAAACATGATATATCAGTTAACAAAACCCCCATTATTCCCAAGAAGCAGCAGAATGGCAGAATGCAAAAGAAAAATAACAATGCTAGTGAATCCCAAGTTGGTTCTGATATACCTGTACAGCCCTCTACACCAGAAGTAATTGGAAATGAATCTGTTACTTCTTACTTAAGTAACAAATTCTCTACTTCCAGCTCCAAAATGAAATGCCCTAGACTCCTATGTGGTGCCAGTAATAGGACATGTTCTAAGCCAAAGATAGAGACAGTACCCACCCCATCTGTTCCTGAGCCTATTAGCACAGCAGAGCTGTCCAAGACACCCAGTCTAAGTGAAATATTTGGGATTGCAATTAAGAAAGATTTCATTTATGAGAAAGTCAAAGCTAATGCAGCCCTAAGTGCAACACAACCAGGCCAGGATGATTTAGCAGGTTCACAGGTAGCCAGAAAGAAAACTAGCTCACAGACATACAAAAAGAGAATGCCTGCTCAGGTAGCTAAAAAGAGAACTAGTTTACAAACACCTTCAGTACCGGAAGTAAAAACTAAAACAAGTCTGCAGGCTTTACAGGTTGCTAAAAAGAGAACAGCCAAGGGAACAAAACGGTTTAAAGGCCAGTCTATACTAAACAAAACTCCTCAGGAAGAGCATGTGAAGTTAAGTTCTAGAGATGATAGTGATGAAAGTAAAATGGAATTCAGTGAAACCACACCACTGACAGAAAGTACAGGAAAGGCAGAAACTCAAGAGAAAGCAAATTATGTTCCACCTTGTACACGCCCATGTTATGTTCGTTTAGAACCAATAGATGTGAATAGAGAAATGTCCATGTTAACTTTAAACCCAGAGCATAAGAAACCAAAGTCTGTTACAACAAAACAAGACACCAACACTAAATCTACAACAGTTCAGCCTATGCCAAATGCTACCCGAAAAGCAGGAAGAAGGTGGAAAAAGAGATCCAGAGCAGGTCAAAGAAGTGCCCCACCTAAAAAAGATATAGTAGATTATTATACTTACATGATTGAGTCATTACAGAAAAAAGCTCAGCAGTTAGAAGAAGCTAGTCAAAAAGTAAAAGAGCAAAAAGAAATGGAAGAGAAAAGTAAAAAAGAAAAAGAACTTGTTGAAGTTGATAAAACAGATCATGAGAGATTAGACAGAGCTGACAGAGCATTGGAATGTTTTGATAATGGTGTTAATACTGAACAAGATTTGGATATGCTAGGTGAATCTCATAAAGATGATCAGATGAATAAAATGACTGAAAAGTTGTCAGACAAAACAGATGTAGCTCAGGAATGTGAAAATACATCAACTGTTGAAGCCAGTAATGCCATCTTATGTAACCTAGCTGTTGCAGACAAATTATCAGAAGAGGAAATGATGTCTACTAAATTGTTAGAAACTCCAGACCAGAGTACATCTTTGGTGTTGAGCCCGATTGATCCAACATTTGGCAAGAAAGATGTTGTTTTGTGTAGTCTTGATGAAGACATAATCAAACTGAATGCTGAGAAGCAGAGGTTGGCATCTGAGGAAGATCTGCTGCTGGCACCATCTATTGATTTTGATGATGATGATGACATGAGCTCATTGATGCAAGTGGATGTTGAGAAACTTTTGGGCTTAGAAACAGACATGTCTGACAATGATTTTATTTTAGACTCTGTTCAGGAAAGAGAAATTAGTCTGCTAAGTACTAACTCTAGTCTTATGTCAAATCCAGATAACTCAAAATTTTGTGATCAAACATTGCCCTGCACTGATGACTTATCAAAAGATAGTTCACCAAAGATTATTCAGGCACTTCCTCTTTGGAAAAACATTCCAGAACCAGAATCAAAAAGCAACATGGGGAAAAATTCAAAATCAACATTGCAACAGCCCCAAGATTTGATCTCATCTAGCTGTATCAAAAATTTGAAATTCAAATTAAAACGCCCTGCAGCTGAACTCATTAAGTCCATTAAATTGTCTCAAGAAGTAACCAAAGCATTTGGAGAAACACCATCTGAAGGAAATTCACCAACTGAAAACAAACACAATGTTGATAAGCTATTCAGGGGTAAAGACCAACAAGAGAGTCTTGCCAGTACAGCTCAACCTGTTAGTCCACAAGGCTCTGAAAAGGTAAACCAAGACTTAACCAAACAACCACCTATTCCTAAATTGAAAGTGAAATTAGGTAAAGAAACATTAGATGCTATCGAGAAAGCCAAAGCAATGTTTAACTTGAACAAGAAAGAAGGCAAACATTTTAAAGCTGGGCCTAAACTTGATTCGGAGAAATTGAATAAGGAAATAGCAGAAGATTCTAGGTTCTATCTTCGTGATTCCAAGGGAAATCACTTGGTGTCAACTTTGTTGTCTCCATCATCTCCTGAATTGAGTCATGAGAGAAATAGTTTGTTGAAGAGCAATTCAGATCAAAATCTGTTTCAAACAACTGAAATGCCAGAGTCATGTTTCTCTGAACAGAAAGAAAAATCTAAAAAAGAAGGCATATTTTATAATGTGAAACATTTTGCTGAGACTGAACCAAATGATACTCACCTCCCAATTGACACTGATAAAGATAAAGCTATTGCAGCCTCAAGCATGAACATCCAACCTGCTAAATGCAATGTGAATATTGATCTGGTCAAGTTAAAGTTGAGACTTAACCCAATTTTGACTAAGAAAAAAGGTGAGTCCGTTGAATTAGCCACTCAGAATGAAAAATCTGTTACAAAACAACTACCTCCAATGAGTGAAGGAAAAAATGATACCAGTACTAAAACCAGTCTCGCCACTACCGGTACCATAAAACCATTACCAGCTCTCAACACTGCCAAATTGTGCAACATTTTGAAAAATGTCTGCCAACAAACTAATGCCAAGAAAGGATTACAGCGCAGTCCTAAAAGAAATAGGAGTCCTTCTAAGATGGCAGCAAAGAATATGATCAGTTATGGCATTGAAGGTGGCCGAGCTCTAAGAACTAGAAGTCAACAGCTTACAGAATCACCAAAAAATCTAAAATTAACCACTCCAGTTGAAAGGATGAATGTATGTTCAGAGCCATCAAAATTGAATCTAGAAAAGGAAGATATCAAAGAGAGGTCATTTTTTGACTGTTTACAAAATGTTCAAGATGTAAATCAAATTGTTTGGGAAAAGAAAAAATAGGAAGAGTTAAGAACCTTTACACCAATATTCCATATTAAAAAAAAAATTTTTTTAGAGTAGTTAATATTTTAAACTAGCCTACCTTTAATACCAGTAACATTAAATTCAACTTTAGAACCTGTAAATAAATATTAATCAAGCATTAGACCATACAATCATTGAAAGTGTGAACTTCAATCAGTTTCTGAAAATAATTGTTTACTGATAATGATCCAGCAGAGTATTCTCTCCTTACAATGATCTAAGTATCAATACTCTAGTTTCTTCTTCTCTGATTTGTAGGATAACTTTTTTTTTACTTAATGCTACAAAAATATGTTCCAATTTTTTTCTACATTTCCATTTCTTTTCAACATATAAAACCAGCATTTATATTCATTTTTTTTTATTCCACGTTTCAAAGTAAGGAACAAACAAAAACAACAGAAGTGACAAAATATTTTGTCCGATTACTTGCAACTTCTCTTTAATTTATTGCTGTGATAATTTTCTCAAAGATATATATATATGTATGTATTAGTAATAAAACTTAAAGCAAAACAGGATTTTAGGTTTTAGAAAAATTTATTAGCTGTGATAATGTCAAATTCTGAAAACATGGAATAATATGTTGATCTTGATGATGTTACACATTTCTTGCATCATGGCTAGAATTTTGTTCTTCTGTTTATAAAGGAACTGTTAGGAATCAAACCTTGTTTACAATTAATTAATGTAAGGTACCGTATATTAATTAAACTGTGCACACTTTAAGGAAGCATTCAGTATAATCTTCTCATTTGCTGACATTGTTCTAGAAAGAAATTAATGTAATGGTGCATTTGATGACTTCCTCCATGGACATTTATCTATTTGTTCTTCAACTTGTTCCACTACTTGCTGATTGACCTGTTTTTCATGGTACTAAATTTCATTGTAAACAACCAAATGTCAATGGAACCTTTAGGAAAAAAAATATTTTTGTCATTTACTGGTGTTCAGTATTCACTCGAGTCTTTCACAGAGTATTTAACATGCTTTGAATTCAATGTAAAGAAAGAAAGTGCTCAAACTGAACATTTGTTCTTCATGAGTATTTACGAAGTTACAGAAGTTTTATTGTCTAGTCAAGGAGCTGCCAACATCTTTGGACATTGTTTTGCCATCTGATGAACAATATCATTTAATATAAACATGAAAGAAGAAAAAAACAAATCATTGGAAGGCATTCTGTGGCAAAGTTTCAGCAGTTCATGTATTGAGTAATGTTACTACTATTTTACTTTCTTCAGTGCTTCAAGTAAGCTATAGAACAGCACAGCTTTCATGCTGGTTGTATATTCCTATTATTTCAATAGTTAGGGTATTGGAAACAATTTCCTGAGTCAGTAAGATGTTATCTACCGCTATTTGTTGCAATTGTGAATTCTTGATTTTCTGGTAAAATTGCAATGTTAAAACATTTCAATAGTTGCTACATGAATTTCTGTTATTAATGTAAAGCTTAGCTTTGCTTATTTAAAAATCTAACTTTACAATGGCTTATCTAATGCCACTACTAGAAACATGACCTTGTTTTGAAATATACTGGTACCGGTACTATAGTTGTTTTTTTTTTGTTTTATTCTTGACAACACTGTACTTGAAATCTTTAAAGGCAATAGCATTTCCAGTGCACACCAGTTATTGAACAAACTCACCTTTTAATTTTATTAGAAGTCAAGACATTCTGTCATGAATCATCAGATCTACAGTTTTTTAAATTTTGTTAAAAAAGAATAATCAAGCATCGTCTTACAGAACTCAACAAATATCATTATTTGTATACCTTCACATGGAAATGTTTTCATGCATTTCTCTCTAAACAATGATCTCTGTAAAAATGTTGCGTAGTTTTAGCCTGCACAGAAATGATTCTAAACAAAATGAATCATTGTTGAATTGAGAATATTTTGTTTATTTTGATGGACATGTATATATACATTACATTGCTTTTTTTTTTTGTTATGGGGCATTTCTTGTAAATGATGTAACATATGTATAAATTAAAATGTCTGTTTGATTTTTGTGCCATTTTACAGTGATTGAATGGCTGTTATCATTTGTTAAAATGTATATGAGAAAGTGTTCATCTTTAGGGATGAACTAAATAAAATCTATGAGGAATTGATTGTTTGGTTTTATTGTTTTTCACTGACAAACAATATGTGGACATAATAGCTCCTGCATTATATAATACTGTGCTTTTGATCTTGGTCATGTTCTTAGGGTAATTAGTAGCTTAGTGTTCTTAGTATCCTTCACAAGGAAAGACAAAGAAAGACAAATTGTTTTTTTATTTTTACTCTTCATTTATATCTCATAAGGTGCAGAATTGCACAATTGATATTTGGTTTTCATCATTACAAGATTTAGATGCTACTTTCAGTAATGTACTTAAAGCAAACACTTGCATTAAAAACTTAAATCTGTTGTTTTAAAATTTAGAATTGATCTAAACTCTTGCATTAAGGTAAATAACTTTTTGTTCATGTTACAATTTCTCCTCTTTCTATCTCTATAGCAATTTACTTCAGCAGAGATGACCAACTTGACTAAAACAGGTCAATCCTTGCTGTACAGTCACAGCCCTGCTTCTTGTTAGTTCACTATTTGCCTATCCTGTTAGTCATGTTGCACTTCAGTGTAGTTAAGGAGTGAACGACCTGCAGCTTTCCTCCCCCCCCCCCCCCCCTTTTTTTTTAAAAATAAACCTATGAATATTCTTACAGTAGTAATGCTGAAGTGGACAATGGGAGTCCAATTGAATATCCATGTGTCATTCGTGTACATGTCCAAGCCATCTACTGTGGATAATTGTGTAGATGTGATAGCACCCTTCTCTTGTTAAGATTTACCGTAGTTGTTTTAGTAGATGTATTGAAACCAACTCCCACTTGCTCTACCTCTCAAAAAGTAAACCCCATGCAAAGTTCTTTCACTGGATCTGTAAGTCATCTGTCCTTTGCCTTGCTTGCTGTTTCATTTTTAGTGATGAATTACATGTTATTTTAGCCAATACAACTGACACTTGTAGTCCTATTGGCTGCATATAATCTGTACAAAATTAATATTCATACTATTTTGCAAACATCACACACACCCTTTTTTAAAACTATTTATAAAAAGTAAATAGACTTAACTAGATTCGGAAAGTACTGTGTCATATAATGTACCTACAACCTATTGTTGATCTTAGGGTTGTAGCTCCAAAAAGCTAACCAAACTGTTGTATGCATATAACTCATTCAACGCTGAACTTTAAACTTGCAAAAATTCAACAAAAATGAACAGATTTTTACCAATAGGTACTACATACACAACTTTCAACTTTATTGAGGATGTATGTAGAAACTTAAGTACAAAATACTGAAATACAACAAAAATGAACAGATTTTTACCAATAGGTACTATATACACAACTTTCAACTTTATTGAGGATGTATGTAGAAACTTAAGTACAAAATACAACAAATGTGTACAAATACCAGGTACCGGTACATGTATTTCTGTCATCTCTTGTCTACAAACTCCTATGAGATGTGTGAGTGGCTAAAACTACTTGGCTACATATTTAAGGGTGTGGAGCAGAGTTGTGTTCGATGAGCACCTAAAGTAGTCAAGACACCACTGAAACCTCCTGGATATCCCCGCAGGTCCACAAAAAAAACAAACATTCACAACCAGCGCTTTATCAATTAGTTTTCTATTTACCTCTCGATGACGAAAAATGACCTTGTAACACTGATCGAAAGTAAAATAGTGTTTAAATCTTTCTCATTTCTGTTTTAGTCCTAATGGAAAGGAGACGACAACTTCGTTCAGATCTGAAGTAACAGTGGTTTAATGGATGCAGGTTGTCTTTAAGAATCGTGTTTGTTTTGGAAAGGCATCTTTCGTGAATTTTATGTTTCACAATATTAATTAGGATCAGGAAAAATATTGATAGAAACTTGTCAACATGGTTTCAAAGAAGACCACACATTAAAAGTATGAGACCATACACTATGAAATGTACAAAAAGGGCTATAGCCCCATAGAAAGAAAAAATTGCTAAATAAAAAAAACTTTGGATGCTCGTTATTAAACTTAAATAAATTCAAATAAACAGTATTTGACTAATACAAAAATGGTTTATTAAAAGATTTTTAAAAATGCATAAAATATTTATACAAAAATAATGTTTGAGCTTTCAGTCAAGTGACTGAACAACTAGATTTATGACATAGAGAGAGATTGCTTTGAAAGCAACAGAGGATTAAAGTTATTGTTTGATATCTTATTGGTAGTAATTACATTTAACATAATATTTCTTTAGCTTCGACAATTTGTTATTGTTTTGAGATTTATATAGTACCCGTACAGACATTCAAGCTGTCTATATAAATTTATTCCATTTACAGCATCACATTTGAAAAAGCATTTGCACCACACACCATTGAAACTCAGGAATTGTATGGAACCATGAGCTTTGCTGGTGTAACTGCAAAACAGGATGGTATTTGTGTGTGTGTGTAATGAGGCTGGATCAGTTTAATGCTTAGGTACTAGTTTTAAGCAAATCTACCAGTATATCTGTGATATTATCAGTTAATGCCTCTATCTCATTGAGGTTGTATTTGTTTAGCGGATTTTTCTCTAATATTCTTTTCTGAATATGATCCTTTGAAGTTTCTTCATTGTTTTCTGAGAATACACCAACCAGAGAGTTAGAAGACATTTTTTCTACCATGGGTTGGTTATCTAATTTTTTCAAAATGACATTTTTGGACAATTCAAGTTCTCTTTTTCTTAGTGCTTCTAAATTCTGGACAGTAGGGTAAGTTGCTTTGTGGTTAGTGAATGGTCCTTTGTCTTGTCTATTGGTGAATGTCCCCCACAGAATCAAGTTCCAAGAGAAGACAAAACCTACAGAGTCCAGGGCTTTCTTTAAATGAACATCTCTACTTGAATTTTGTTTTATCTTTGAATCTCTGCAAAGGCACAATGTATAAATAAAAGATTAATAAGGTACCGTTCCTATATTGGGCTTCGTGTACTAGACCAATAATTTAAAAATATTAAAGGGGTTAACCTAGTATTGCAGTATGCCTAAACTGTACATATCAATGGTAAAATTTAACTTATCTAAGCCTAAAAGTAGGGGTTAGAGGATAATATGATCACTTACCTTGTGTAGGAAGAGTTTGTAGTGCTGTGAATGTCAATGATCCAATCACCAACAGGGTCTTCATCCCAGTGGTGTACTGTCATAAAGGTGTAGTCCCAATCTCCATGGAAGGAATCCTTAGGTCGAGGTGCCAGTAAGAGTGACCTGGATACAAAAGATACATCAGGAATTACTTGAAAGGTCATAGATCAAAATAAACAAACATCCACAAGTTCGCTTGTAAAGAATACCTGGTAATTTCACAAAGTACCAGTACCTATTTATCATTAATGAACACCAACAATAGTAGAACTAAACATATGAATATACTGGAATTCTGATTTGACCATCTGTGCTTTTTAAATGTACTGTAAATCTAGTGCCATAAACTTGAGATTAGATTGACAAAAACAAACTAACCTAGTTAATGAAGGGGAGGTGAGGGATATCATTGTGCCCCCTCTGTCTTCTGTATACATCTTGATATAGACTTGCACATGCTCAATACTATTTATTCTGTTTAGCTTCTCTGATTGACATCCATCTACAGTTATCACCTCCTGAATGTTGCTTAGTTGGCTTAATCTCCTGTTACAAAAATGTTGCTATAATTTTCATACAACTTATTATATTATATACGGTACCGGTACTTTTGATTTCTGACTTCATATTAAATGTATCTAGAAAGTAATTCCATCCCCCATTCAAATGTTATTTAAATCTTATTTATAAGACATAAGTCTATACATGTTCTCTACTGCATTACATATATTAAAACCTTTCCTCTCCCCCAACCAATCAAAATAATTGGTGTTTGCCTTGTTAATTTCACAAACTTCAGATACCAGGTAGTAAAAGTGAAGGTATTGGATGAAAGAAATACAGAATCGCTACATTAAAGTAGACCTATAATATAAGTTATATATGATATTTAGAAAATTCAATGTATAAAAGAAGTCCTTTATTGACACCAAATTTTGATCCCCTAACCTAATCTCATCACATAAGATTACAGGGGTACATTAAAATTTCTATTTAGATAAATTCAAACTCAAAAATACTTCTAGTCACTCAGATTTCCCATCTCTTTACTAGTGTTTTGAAGGCATTTATACTCATGCTATGATAATTTGCTACAATTAATGTAAATTAAAAGTAGACAGAGTTACCAAACTTTATGCAAAGTCCTTAAATGTGATAGGTTTGGAGTAGCAGTAATATTTTACATGAACCAGTAATTAACTATCACATTCTCCTGAAAGTTAGTCTAACCTAACCTAACCTGATATTGTTAAGGTAACAAGCATGTTTGTATTTACCTGTTAACAATTTTAGGTGAAGCAAGCTGACATAATTTGCGTTGAGGTACAGCCTTCCAGGTCTGAGCCAGATGGACCATTTGGCCACAATCCATCAAACCAAAGCCAAACTGAGGACTAACATGGTGACCAGCTCCATTGATAGTCCAGCTGTCATCAGCTGAAGGGATGCGAGCTGCTCTCACTGTAATATGTTGTACATCTCTCCAAGTCAAGTTGCGACTGGCAATTAGTTCAAATTGAGTAATGATAAAGTGCTCTTTTTGTTCCTTAATGGATAAGCCCACTACTACCCTGGGACTGTTACATTTAACATTCACAACTTCCTTAATCATACTTTAATTATTTAAATCTTTTAAATGGTTTTACTTGTTTGAGTAATTTATATTGACACATTACAAACTAGTAATAACTAATTAATTAAATTAACTAATTAAATAATAATAAAGTACTTAATAAAAACAAATTATATTTCTTTCAAAAGCTCTGAAATTGGAGTTTTTCTCTATCAAGTTACTACCTAGTATAAAGTAAAATAAGTTCC
>JADKLZ010005243.1:17338364-17348701 GCA_021533235.1 Biomphalaria straminea
CAGCATACCGTTCAGGGTAAATAACTACAATTTTGTCACAGCCATTTTGATATACTTCGATTTCTAAGAATCAGACAGCTATTCTATCAGCTCGAGTTGCACATTTCCAACAGCATTTTCAGAATCAAATGAGAATGGAGATAGGCCTACAAAACACGAAAATTCTTGCTCTTATGTAACGAACTCGCGAAAACGGTAACTGAAAGCATCTACTAATGATTCTAGATGTAAGACATTCACCAAATATCGCAACCGTATTTAAACTTTTAAGTTCCTGACACGCTAAGAAGTGAACAAGTTTTTCTTCTTGGTTTATCCACATTCGTAATTTTGCTTAAAAGTGTATTTCACATGATTACACGCAGTTGTGACAATTTTGTCTTTACATTGAAGTTTCAAATTCAAGTCTTGCAGGTGACTAGTGGGATCAACTGCTAATGCAAAATCCTGACCACATTTTTCGGTTTGGAAATGTTCAACAGGTTCAACTTTCATGTTCAGAAACAAATTTCCTCACGCAGTGCATACAATCTCTTCAATATTATATGTCATGAGAGTTAGTAGGGAACATAATCAAAACTTTAAAAGTATCATGAGTCTCTCTTATTTTTGCAAGTAGCTTTGCTTCAAAACTATTTCATTTCATGATTGGTGCGGCATCCGTTGTTAGACTAGCTAGCTTTACATAGGTAAATTGTACTGCATTATCACTTTCTATTATTTCACAAAAACATCATAGCTTGTTGTGGTGGTATGCATAGAACAGAACTCAAGTAGTTCCTCGTGTATGTCAAAATTCCTGTCACACTCACATTTCCTTATGTGCTACACACTTTACATCAGTTGACTCGAAGCCAATGAAAATAATTCAAAATCAGATATTTTCTTCTTTAATTGTTCACGCAACATGACTGACATGTCATTTATTCTATCTACCAGTGTCACTAGTTAACGCTATTTCTTTAAATGCTTTCTCCTTTTTAGGACAAATTACTTCGGCTTTAACAACACACTCCTTCATAAAATCACATTTATTAAATGATTTGCAATGGCTTACAATGAAGTTTGACAAAATGTAGCTTGCTTTCACTGCAGACTCAATCTCGTTGTTCAGTTTAACAAATACTATTTTTTCAATTCAAATAGCTTGTCATCTCTTGTTTTCCAGCGTAATAGTTTAACATTATTTTTTAAATTTTTTAGGTGACCAGAGGGGCAGCATGCACGGTGGTCGCGGGCCGCATGCGGCCCCGAACACCCAGTTTGACATGCCTGTATTAGTGCATACCTCTCCTCACCGCCAGCTCACCTGGGGTGATCCCCTGCAGTGGGCATGGTCTCTGGCTTCAAATTAGCACTTTTTCTTTCATTCGTAAATTATATATTCTAGATATCTTGATCTAGGTCATGTTTATTCATTGAAAAAATTATAGATTTATTAATCCCAATAATATTTCTTATTACGATTTTACTGTGTGCACTATAGGAGAATGTGTTAAATTCATCATTATTGATGAAACACCCCCTTTTTAAAATTTTATTTAACAGCTAACAGTATAAATGTGATTGGAAAGTCTTTCTAAAGATGTTTGGAAGCTTATTTTGATATATCCATCAGCCTACGATCAAATAGGCTCATAATATAGCCTTCATCCCTTATATGGGTATGAATTGCCGGGGGAGGTGAAAACAATAGCTTTACATACATGGTTTCTGAGAATCTCTAAAACTGCCCTCTACTTTGGAAAAGCGGAACAAAAATACAGGAGCTTATCTAAAATTGGACATGCGCAGTCCCGAAACGTCGTTTTTAGCTCCAAACATAAAAACAAATGAGTTATAAACAAAAAAAGCGACTGTTTACTGAACAAGAATCGGATGAGGTGTGCCATATACCAGACTCTACTATATATCTCTCTCTATATATAATTATAATGGCTGCCTGGTCATGAGATTTGCACGCTGGACTGTGGTTCAGATTTATAGATGGTCTCTGTCTGGTTCAAACCCTGCCTGCTCTCATCCCCATGATCAATGCATCATCCTGCGGGAGGTTTGGACTAGGAAGTAAACTATCTTCAACACTGAAGGTACATCCGAAACATGTAAAACAAACAAAACAATCTAGATTTTTAGACTAGATATAGACTCTTATGGCTTAATTATAAATATAAGTATAAGGCTTATAATCTATAAGCTACTAGTAACTATAAAATAATAAATTATAAATACTTTAAACTTTAAATTAAAGTTTAAACTATAATAGTAGATCTATAATAAACAAACCTGCAAAATCTCCTGTATCTGCAACAACTACAGTTACATCTTTCAACTGATCAAGAGATGATCGAACTTGCTTCTTGGCTTCCGACATATTGATATTCAAAGTATTCTTTTAATAAAACAGTAGCTAAACAGAAATGAAGAAGCCGGACTAGGTTAGAGTCAAGATCTAGGCCTGGAGTCTACACAGTTACACTACTTACACAGATGAAAAGAAAATGACACAGCAGTAAAAATCCGAATCTGATGATATGGGTATCGATACTTTTAAAACAGAACTAGCAATACTTGAAAGAATATGCATGTTTATATAGATCTAGCTATCTTTTCTTTGTTTTTCCCATATGATATCTGCAGTTAGATCTATAAGCAAAAAAAAAACAACAACTTTTAAAATAAATTAATGTTTTCAAACAACTGAAAGCTACAAATTTATAAGGAAGACTGTTTTAGTTTTTGTTCGATATCAATAATAGTTTTAGAGTAGTATGATTACTATAAATGCGACTGCTAAGGTCTAGGACTAAGGTCAAGATAAAGTTTAATGTTTACAGAAGCACTCAATCTTTGTTCCAATATCGAAAGTAGACTCGCTCAGGATTAAAGTTAAAGTGTTCTAAATTGATAGAGTCTAGTCTAGATCTAGACTCTATATATAGGTCTAGATCTAGATTTAAATCGGTATAATTTACTATAATGAAGTCCCTTACTCTCAAAGAGGTAAAACTTCCCTTGATTATAATACTATTTAATACTATGTCTATTAGTATTACTAATAATATTAGTAATATTACTTATTAGTAGTAAGTAGGATACTAGACTCTATTAATAATTATTAGTAGTACTAGTACTTATAGTAGGGAGGAGACCTATTCTGCCGTACTCTCATTTGGAGCTGACTAAAAGCACTTATGACTTAGCCAATATGTGTTGTCTATATCATAGTATATGTGACTGGAGCACTCTTTCTTTGAGTTGCTCATTCTACTTACTCCCCAACATATCAGACTATTATTGCACCTCTAAGTACTGACAACAGTCTTGTCATGTTAACCAGAAAGGCTGATCTACTCAAAGTGAACAGATCTCTATAGATTGCAATAGAGCAAAACTCAAAAGAGGTGGATCTGATGATCTTCTAGCAGATATCTTTAAAAATTGTGTTCTGCCCTCAGGGAAAGCTTAACGGACCTCTTTAATTTATGCTTGGTTGCCTCCAATACGTCTCTGTACAAAAAAGGTGACATTTCCTACTGCTGTAATTACCATGACATTACTTTCATTAGTGAGAAATCCTTACCATAATACTCCTTGATCCGCTGCCCAAATTCTATTGAAAGTAATGTACTCTCATATCTGCTAAGTATTTAAAATTGATGTAATGCACAGGGGGTGTTACTTTTCTATAGTTTGGCCACAAAATCCATGCTTAGATAGGTTTTAATTTGATTTAGTGACAGCACATCCCAAGTTGATTGAACCTAAATATTTGACTGTTTAGATTTCCTATAGTGTTTGCTCATCAAGCCTTATGCAGTATCATGCCTTACCCCAATAATTTAATTCTGTGTGTGTGTGTTGCTTTCTATGCCAACAATTTAAGCTGCACCATCCATTCTAGAAGAAAGGCTTTGTAGGGTGGCATATCCTTATTGAGAGGGTATGTTACCATCAGAATCTCTTTAATGTCTGACTTTTGCCAATCCTTATGGATAAGTCCTTCTTCTAGCCATCTTTTTGCTGCTGAGCTGCGAGTCTAAGTGTAATACACTATATTTATGTTGAAGTTTATTTTGCTCATTCCTTTATGAGTAGAATCTTCGCTTCCTTTGTGGATTTTTTTTTGTTTAAGAGAATCTATATATATTCACTGGTGGATGTATTTTTTTCCTCTATTTTCAATCAAATGTTTTTTATTATTTTAGGGAGCAATTTATTTCTGAATTTTCTAATAGGGACACTTATTACCAGAGTTTTAAAACATGTTGAGGGTGATAGTAAAATTGAGAAATAATTGTAACATAACAATTGAGCATAAGTCATTGGACTAACTGTAGGTTGAAGCAAATATAGTTTTGAAAAAAATAGCAAAATAAAAAAAATCCTTTTTAAAAAAAAACAAACAAAGCTTATGTAAGGGAAATAATGAGTAAAGTTACGGTCTTACCTTGATACTATGTATTACATGCTTTATAAACTTGCACAATATACTTGTGTATTTATACCTTTTTGTCTGCGTCCCTGAGACATGACGTTAAACTGCGCTCCTCTTTCCTTAGCACTTTTGGAGCTCAAAAGTGCCCTACTTCTTTTCTATCATTTTATCTGCCTCCTCTTACTCTCAGTCTGCCTTCATTAACCATCACCCTGTCTCCTTATCTTCTAAAACCTCACAATGTCCTGGACCAGTCCGTTTGCCGTGGACTGCGACGGGTAAGGGGGGATAAAGAGATCCTGGTGTTTGAGTGGGTGACTATCTGAGGATGGACCACCGCAACACAATACTTTGGCTCCGAGTTCCCCTAGACCTGAGGCCCAGAAGGCCCGCTCTGGGTCAACCGGCTGGTCATGTCGAGCTAACAGCATAAGTCCTCGACCTATGCTGGAGGGCGGTGGCTAGAGGGTCAATCAGCCAGCTTCTGTATCGGACATATGTCCGATGCAGCAGCTGACTGAGTATAGCACCTGTGTAGCCCTGGCGGGCTCATTCTGGACATCCGAGTGGCCCGTCCCCTTGTTGGACTCGATGGCGGGTGGGGAGCACAGGTGCCGAAACATATACACTTTCTTATGGATTCCAAAAAAAACCAAAAATCACTTGCCACAGACCCATGTCTTGGCAAGAAACGTCGAATTGAGACGAGAAAGGAGGAGGCCACAAAAAGCTGTCCTACCTGGCCATCATTTCTGGTGGTCAGGTGCACAGAGGAGGGAAAAAGCCTGACGAAATCGAGCCCTTTTTTCATTTACAAGGGACTCAAGTCAGTAGTGGGAGAGCCCAAGGGTGTATCTAAGCTACACAGATCAAATGAACTACTCGTAGAGGTGGATAGCAAGGTACACTCTGATGGGCTTTTAAAATGCAGAAGACTCTGTGAGCTCCAAATGGAAGTCATGCCACACAAGAGTCTGAACACCAGCAGAGGTGTAATCAGCTCTAGGGACCTGCTGGAATGTTCCGAGAAGGAAATAGTGGAGGGTATTGAAGGAGTCACTCATGCCCGGCGCATTACAAGGCGCAGGGATGGTGAAGACCGCCACTATTATCCTTACATTCGGAACTAGGACACCGCCAGAGTACGTGAAGGCAGGATACCTACGAGTTCCAGTGAGGCCCTACATTCCTAACCCTATGAGGTGCTTTAAGTGCCAGGGTTATGGACACGGCGCGGCAGTCTGCAAGAGGAACACTGTGTGTGCTAGATGTGCCGGAGAGGGTCATGAGGACAAGAGCTGCACAGCCCAGTTCAAATGCCCGAACTGTCACGCTGGCCACTCAGCCTACTCCAAGGACTGCCCTGTGTGGAAACAGGAGGTTGCCGTGCAGGAGTACAAGGCAAGAAATGGATGCACCTTCAGCCAGGCGAAATCAGCTGTATCGGCCCTACCCAAGGGCCAATTCGGCTTGACAAAGACATACGCCCAGGCTGCAGCTAAGATAGGAAGATCCATAGCCACACAGACGGACACATTGACCCCACCCCCTCCTCCTCCTCCTCCAACTCAGAAGAAAACTCCGCCCAAGAACTTTCCTCAAAAGAAAACAGAAAGCCCTGTGGTCATGCTAAAAAACAGGTTCTCTGTGCTCACTGATGAGAGCATGGAGACCGAACAGCATGTCCAAACCAACACTCCGGGAGAACCCGGAGTCACCATGTCTGATACAGGTTCTCCTCAGAGAACCCAGTCAGACACCCCAACCTCTACTGAATCAGAGGTTGACAAACTCCCTAAGGGGAGAACTCAAAACGGAGAGGATGCCCGAGGTGAGGGAGGAGGATGTAGCCTCCGCTCTAACCAGAGGAATCTCTCCTCTCCAGAGAGAAGGACTCCCCCCAGGAGAGGGGTGTCCTCCTCTCCAACCAAGCAGAAGTCCAAAAAAGTCTCAGGAATAAAGGGAACCCCCTCCGGGGGCCTCCCGAAGTCTAATAGCTCCAAGTAGGTCATCTAGAATAAGCCATGGATTCCAGAATTGTACAGTGGAACTGTAGAGGCCTCAAGGCCAATTACGAAGAAATGCAGCTACTGATGGACTCTGAGGCTCCTGTAGCTGTCTGCTTACAGGAAACATTTCTGAAAGATAGCATCAGTTTCCGAAGCTACATTGCTTACAGCAGGAATGTTGAGGATGCAGAAAGAGCATCAGGTGGAGTCTGTATCCTTGTGAAGGACAACATCCCCCATGAGAGGGTAGAACTACAGACCACACTACAGGCCGTAGCAGCTAGGATAACTTTACACAAGGTTATCACTTGCTGCAGCCTGTATTTACCACCAGGCGCTCCATTGAACCCAGCAGACATGGAGGAACTGTTGAGGCAGCTCCCTCGGCCATATATTATCCTTGGGGATTTCAATGCCCATAACACAATGTGGGGATCCAACAGTACTGACACAAGAGGTCGTATGCTGGAGGATATTTTCCTCCAACATGATTTATGCATACTCAATGATGCATCACCGACCTACTTGCACCCAGGAACTGGATCCCTCACGTGCATTGACCTCACCGTATGCGTCCCCGGACTTCTGGACGACTTCAAATGGTCAGTTAGTAATGACCTACGGGGAAGTGACCACTTCCCAATCATCATTACTAACAATCTCCCCTCAATGGGACGACCTCAGCGGTGGAAATTGAACAAGGCCGATTGGGAGCAATTCCAAAAAAGATGCTCAGAGGATATCACAGAAAGTATCCTCGATGAGCAGAACCCAGCTGATAGTTTCGCTTCCAAGCTACTCGACATTGCCAGGAAAGTTGTCCCCCTAACCTCCGTAAATCCAAAACGGCCCAGTAAACCATGGTTTGATACAGCTTGTAAAAGTGCTATTGGCGATAGGAAAAAACGACTGGCTGCATTCATAAAGAATCCTTCCCAGGAAAACTTAAAGCTATTTAAGATAGCTAGAGCAAAGGCTAGACAAATCATACGGTCAGCCAAAAGGAATTCCTGGAGAAGCTTTGTCGGCAGTCTGGATGCCAAAACTTCTGCTAGAGCGGTCTGGAAGGCAGTAAGGCGAATCAAAGGGAAAGAATCAAATGCAATAGGGCATTTGAAAAACCAAGGACGAACCGTCACGTCCCCCAGAGAAATAGCTGACTGCCTTGCATCCTCAATAGCAGAAAAATCATCCACTGCACACTACACGCCAGAGTTCCAAAAAGTCAAAACCAGGGAGGAAAGACATCCCATTGACTTCAGGTCAGAGAACAATGAAGACTACAACAAACCGTTCTCGCTTGAGGAACTGAGGGACTCGCTGGACAAGTCACATGACACAGCGCCTGGAGAAGATGAAATCCATTACCAGTTCCTCAAGCACCTTCCTGAACCCTCATTGGCAGTACTGCTAGGGGTCTATAACTGTGTGTGGCAAACAGGCGCTTTCCCAAACAGCTGGAGGAAAGCCACAGTTATACCGATACCTAAACCGGGAAGAGACGGCTCTGACCCAGCTAACTATCGACCAATAGCACTAACAAGCTGCATCTGCAAAACCATGGAAAGAATGATTAACGGTAGGCTGGTCTGGTATCTTGAGAGGAACAACTTGATCTCCAAATACCAGTGTGGATTCCGGCAAGGGCGGACAACAACCGACCACCTGGTAAGGCTGGAAGCCTACATCAGAAATGCCCTACTCAGACGAGAACATCTTGTAGCTGTATTCTTCGATATTGAAAAGGCCTATGACACGACCTGGAAACATGGCATTCTACGTGACCTGGAGCTTATGGGACTTAAGGGACACCTCCCCCGTTTTGTAGGGGAATTCCTGAAAGACCGACAATTTCAGGTCCGAGTGGGCACCTCCACTTCTGACACATTTGAACAGGAAATGGGCGTACCCCAGGGCAGCATTCTGTCAGTCACCCTGTTCAACATCAAAATTAACAGCATCATAAATGCTCTGTCCCCTGGCATAGAGTGCTCTCTGTATGTTGATGACTTTGTCATTTTTACTTATGGGAAAAATATGAACACCTTAGAAAGAAAATTACAGTTAAATTTAAACAAAATTCAAAATTGGGCAAATGATAATGGTTTTAAATTTTCGGACTCCAAAACAGTTAGTATGCATTTTTGTAATTTAAGGGGGCTCCACCCAGATCCTGAATTATTTATAAACAAAAAGAAAATCCCCGTTGTAAAAACTACCAAATTTTTAGGCCTCACCCTTGACTCCAAATTCAATTTTCTCCCCCACATTAAAGAACTTAAGAAGAAATGTCAAAAGTCGTTAAACATACTTAGAGTACTCAGCCATACGGACTGGGGGGCTGACAGAGACACCTTGCTGCTGCTGTATCGGAGTCTAATCCGATCCAAGCTGGATTATGGATCCATGATTGTCCATGATATATGGAGCAGCAAGGAAGTCTTACCTGAAAATACTCGAACCAATCCAAAATGCTGCCCTGCGTCTCTGTCTTGGCGCGTTCCGCACGTCACCAATTCCGAGTCTACATGTGGAGGCTCGAGAGCTCCCCATGGACATAAGGATGAAAAAGCTTGCAATGCAGTACATAGTAAAACTAAAATCTAACCCCACGAACCCTGCTTTTGATCCCGTATTCAATCCCATAAATGTTGAATTATACATTCGAAGGCCTAACGCCATACAGCCGTTAGGCCTTCGAATGAGAGAATCCATCCAAAATTTAACCCCACCTATTGACCAAATTTCCAAAATAGAAACCCCACAAAACCCTCCTTGGTTAACTAGTAGACCCAAATTAAATTTATCCCTCCTTAATTTTAAAAAAGAAAACACAGACCCAACCCTATTACAAGTCCACTTTAGGGAACTGCAGGAGAGCTACGGAGATTGTGGCACCATCTACACTGACGGATCCAAAATGGATGGAAAGGTCGCGTGTGCCTGCTCCTTTCGGAACAAAACAATCTCCCGTAGACTCCCTGATGGATGCTCCATCTTTACGGCCGAATTGCATGCACTGTCGCTTGCACTTATGGCCGTTAAAGCATCAGAAAGGAGAAAATTCATAATCTGCTCCGACTCCAAATCTGCATTGCAAGCTTTGGAGCGGATGAAGACTGACATTCCTTTGGTATATAAGTGCCTAAAGCTGTTAGGCCAAATAACAGCCAGCCATAGGGATGTCACCTTCATCTGGGTCCCCTCCCACGTAGGCATAGAGGGAAACGAAGCCGCAGACAGAGAAGCAAAGAAAGCCCTAAACCAAACAGTGTCAGGAACCCAAATTCCCTACTCGGACCTGAGACAAAGTATTGCCACTGCCACCTATCAAGAGTGGCAAGACCGATGGGAGGCTGAGAATCACAACAAACTCAGGCAGATTGTGGCGGATGTACGGTGGCGGCCCACATCTAAGGGTCTGACAAGGCGTGGTAGCACGACCATGTCTAGACTTAGGATTGGCCACACCTACATCACACACTCTTTTGTGTTGAAGAAAGAGGAGCCCTCACTTTGTGAGTGTTGTGATTCTCGCCTCACTGTGGAACATATCCTTATTGGCTGCCCCAGATACCAGGATGTCAGGGAAAAATACATTGGTGCCATTGACTTACAAACACTGTTCGATAGTGTCGACCCTGGGAAGATACTGGGCTTTATCCGGGAGGTGGGGTTGTCTACTAGGATCTGATTTGTGAGACTCTAGTTACATACTATTTACACTACATTTTTATCAAATATTTAAATTTTTAACTGTACTATTTTAATTGTAAATAGACCTTGATTTAAAGGAGTTAATTATATGGACCTTGGCCCCTGTTTTTATAGAGGGAGAGTAGTCCTTAATGGACTGCGGGCACGACATGGCCTATACTGTGCCGATGTGC
>JADKLZ010005243.1:17370501-17381852 GCA_021533235.1 Biomphalaria straminea
GTATGAAAAAAAAAAAGAAATATGAAATAAAATAATTCATAAAAGATTGTGTGAACTATTGGTATACCATCAGCCCCTTTTATTTCATTAGCTGTACAATAATTATGAAAAATTGTTTTAAAACTGCTTTATAATGTCAATTTGACATTGCTATAAATAGTCACCTTTGCTAAATCTGATGAATGTGGTTTATTATCATCCTTACTGTCAAATCCAGTTAGAAATGAAAAAAAAATTCATAAAAAAAAAATCTAGTAGAGTATTATAGTTAAAATAACTAACTGCTTGTGCAAGTTGAAAAATATTTGATATATACTGAAAAAGTACAAAGCTGAGCAGTTTGTAGTAGATGTAAACATTACATACAGTTACAGCTTACTATGGAATGGAAATGTGAGTGTCATGGTTCCAGCACAAGATGTTCTTTTAAAAAAATACACTACCATGAAAAAGACATTCAAAAGAAAAGATTGAGAGAAGACATACTAGGTGAAACCCCAAGGATGACAAACAATACAGGGAATAAGTCAAGAAACATTATAGTGTACCCATGGTCCTTGAGAGTGTAGTACATTCAACTGATATTTTCTGTTAAAAATTATTCATGAATTTAAATGAAAAATGTGTTTCTTTTATCAGCTCAGGAAGTTTGGACAGTTGTGTTGGTCCTGTTATAAACCCTTGGAACTTGACTGTACCTACATCAAAATCTACTGAGACTGCCTCTAGTAATGAAATAAGTGCTAATGAAACTTCACCAGATTGGTACATAGCAGGAGGGAGTTCAGGTGGTAGTGCTGCTGCTGTGGCTGCTGGAACTTGCCTAGCGTAAGTAATTGCTCATAAACCCATTTTTGCTGAAAGTTGCAGTTTTAGAGTGTTGTTTTTTTTTTTTTTTTTGCTTATCACTTGTGTTATGTAGAAAAATATAAGAAACAAGAATTTGAAGAGAAAAAAATGTCTCTAACCATGTATACAAATTTCAGTATTAATTTTCTTGGATATAGAGATGGCTTTTAGTTTATCTTAATGAATACTTCAAAGTTTTTATATGCTTCTTATAAAACAAATAGACCATAATGATAAGCCTTCAAAAATCTCTAATGCAGACTAACTTGACTTTTATGTTCACATTGTCTATGAAAATTAAACTTTTCCACAAGTTATAAGGGATTAAAATAGTGAGACATTTAATCTTAGTAAACATCTGACTGAATGGTGTTGATATTATAACAGCCAAGCCTCAAGAAATTTGATTTGCTTAAAGAGTTAAGAAGTTTTCAGTCTCATCGTTGATTCATTTTAATTGAATGAATTACAATTACTGTTTTAAACACAAAGTTATGTAGCATGAAAGCCTTAGCGCTTGCTCCTTGAAAGCTTCATGCTGTTTGGGCCCATTCAACTGAAATGAAGTATTACATTGTTTTGTGTGCTTATAAATTTATGTATTTTTTTTTCCCTCCAAATTATACAACAGTGCGTTTGGTTCAGATACCGGTGGTTCCACTAGGAACCCAGCAAGTCATTGTGGAGTAGTTGGTTTGAAGCCAACATATGGTCTGCTGTCAAGACATGGACTTATTCCACTAGTTAATTCTATGGATGTTCCTGGTATAGTTACAAAGACTGTTGAAGACAGTGCCATAATGCTGAGTAAGTTATAGCTTACAATTTAGTTTACATCCCTAGTAAATCTACTTTCAATTTAGTCTGCAAAATAAAATCATTGTGTAGATCTGATTTGTGAAACATTTTCTTTACTGATAAAGATAGTACAATACAAATAATTAAGAAAAACTATATATTTCTTTAATGTTAACAAGTAAGCTGTCTTTGAAGTTATTGTATATAAAAGTCTAACAAGTTACAGTATTTGTTACAATAGTATTGTAATGATACATAAGAAATTACACTTCATAATTGAGATCTTCTGATAAGTATTTTATTCTCATTTACTGCCTTTTTTTTTTTCTTAATACAAATTAAAAATATAATTAAAAAATATTCATTTTCTTTGTTGATAATAGCAGAAAAATTCCTACTCATGTTTTTGGTAATAAATACAAAAAATAATAGCAGTCTATTCCTTGGGCTTGATCATATATAATATCATCTCTATTCCCAGATCTATCACTGTAATTACTTATCAAAACAGTTTGATGACAGTAGTATACATTATTCGCAGTCTGGTATTTTATGGAAGTTTTTCAACTGCTATTGAAAATGTAAAAACTTATAATGGGTAAAAGTGGAAAAGCTTCAGTTTTAATTTGTTATTGTCAAAGGGATGTAATCAAAATATTTGTATAGAAAATACAAAAAACATGCATATATCAAAATATTTGTATGATATTCTTGCATAAAAAATTTACCTGGAATATGGTTATCTGTGCCAGTAGGGTGCATAGAAAATGGTTTCAAAGAGTGCAATTAGGAAAAAAAGATGGCTTGTATGAAAGCTGTGTAGTCCACCTTTTCCTACTCTTTTTCAGATTTTCCCCCCTTGTTTCTGTTTATTTTATTACATTTCTGTTTCATGCATTCAAAAGTACTTGACATTTAGTAAATTAATATACAAGTACGGTATCAAATGTTTATTAAAAGCCACTTTTTTAATTTATCAAATCATTAGTTCTATGTTATATATTTTGATCTGATGTCAGTTCTAACTTCATCTATGTAAGATATCAAGCATCAGCTGTCAATAAAAAAGTATAAAAAAAAACACTACCATGAAAAAGACATTCAAAAGAAAAGATTGAGAGAAGACATACTAGGTGAAACCTAAAGGATGACAAACAATAGAGGAAATACGTCAAGGAAAAAGTATAGTGTACCCATGGTCCCTAAGAGTGTAGCTGATCCAGCCTAAAAAAAAAATTTATGTATACAATTAATGTTTGAATTTTCTAAGTTATTTACAAAGAGTTTTCTAACCCATTGAACTCATATTTTCTATTATCAGATGTAGTGGCAGGACATGACACAATGGACTCCACATCTGTTTCATCAACTCACTCTCCATTTCATATTTCTAGAGATTTAGATTTATCAAAGCTACACATTGGCTTACCAAAAGTGAGTGTTGTTTTTTGACAGGCGTTAATCCTAATCTCTAAATGATTAGAACCTTACTTTGAATTGAATCTCATAAATTTAATCACCATGTTATTTAGGTACTGATACTATACATTTATTTTAAGTAATTAAAGTTTGTACAAGAAGCCTTTGAGAATATTTATCTTTAAATCCATGGGTCTAGTTATTCACAAAACTTATGTTGATTATTTCAAGCTTTCATAATACATGAATGTATATATTTTATCTGCTGAGTTTTTATCCGCTAAATAAAAAAATAATTTATTTTTGAATGTGTTCAAGCTTGTTCTTTATGTACAAAAGTAAATGTAATCTCAATTTTGTTTACTCAAAGATGGTTTTGGAATCCAATTTTGAAAAGTTGGCAACTATCTGGGCAGTAAGTCAGTTTGGTTTGCTGCCACATGTCATTTGGACTAAATGTCAGCTATTCACTTTGTTTCTAATTCTAAGACAAAATATTTCTGAGTTTAAGATTTTTGTTTTGTCAACTTAATTAGGAATTTCAGAGGCTAGAAATGTCAGAAGATGTCCTTTTACTATGGAAGAAAACTGCAGATATTCTAGAAAAAGCTGGTGCTAAAGTGTCAGAAGTCTCTATGCCACATGCACAGTATTGCATATTGTGTTACCATGTTTTATGTTGCTGTGAAGTTGCTTCAAATTTTGCTCGTTATGATGGAATTGAATATGGTAAATTGTTTTATACAATTTAAAGCAATAATTTGTTGGCATTTTAAAAATATCTACTATTTCACAATTTTGTTTTTAAAGCTTGAATAAGGTGATCTGTGTCCAGAAGTTTTTGTTTGACCAAATGTTTACTGACTTCTTTTCAATGTTTTTAATAGGGCTACGTTATGGCAGTGAGCTGTCTACAGAAGAATTGTATGCTGAAAGTAGACACAAAGGTTTTAATAATGTTGTCAGAGGCAGGATTCTGGCTGGAAATTACTTTCTGTTGAAAAAGTAAATCTTACATAATTTTTTATATTTTTTTTATATCATTTCAAATGAAATCTGTTGGCTGAAAGTATCTGCCAAAGTTACAATTCCCTATTTCTGATCTTTTCAGGTTAGAGATTTGTCCTTTTACACTAAATTTAAGGATGTTTGTCCAACATTAAATGATGAATATTTTGTGGAAGTTCATCCATCTAGGTCTTTTGTTAGCTGAATCTCATTGTCATCAGCTTATCTTCTATTTGCCCCACTTGTTGTCTTGCTTGGTAGTTTTTTGCAAAGTAATTGCATCATCAATGGTGATCATGCAATCTTACCTTTTTGTGGCTACAACCTTTTGGCAAGGATGTAGAGTTATTCTGCTACTTACAATAAAATATATTTAAAAAGCATGTTAATAATCATCAAATACTCCAAATAGAATCTTATCAACTTCATCATCTTTTCCTGTATCTTAGTCTGTTAGACAGTTAGGATACCACACATAATCTTTCAACTGCCTCTCTCCATTTGTCTTTTGCCAAGATTATTCTGTTTCATTGACATTGATGTTGTCTTCCCATCAAGTCTTTTTTTTTTTTGCCTCTCTTTCTTTTCCCTAAAGAAAAGTCATTATCAACTTAAAATTTATAAAAGAAATTCCTCTGTTTTCTTGGCCTACAGATAAAAAGGGTTTCATGTGGCCGGCACAACGACCAACTCCATTTACTTTCTCCAAGTGACAGGCTTTTTAGGAATTTAAACTTGTGACCCCTCATTTCAAAACCAAGATATTTTACTGCTTGTCCAACACACTATGACTTTATATTAACTTACAACTAAATTTTGAAAGCTATATTGAAATTTTCAGATAAGGAAAGTTCATATTTAACAAATTTGATACGATGACTCCAGATTAAATGAAAACTTTTTCACTGTGGGCAATTTTTTTATTAATACCCTCTGGTACTGTCAATGAAACCATTTAAAATTATTTTTTTTTTATAATTTCAACATTTTTATATACCATACATTTACCAATTATTTTTGCCATTATTTAAATTTAAAAAAAAAAAGAATTTTAAAATGAATGAAAATGAAACCATTTAAAAAATATTTTTTTAAAATAATTTCAACATTTTTATATACCGGTACCATACAATTACAAATTATTTTTGCCATTATTTAAATTAAAAAAAAAACTGTGTTTTAAATCTTTAAGCTACTGGTACATATGACATTTTATTTTATTTCCATGTAAATTTGTGGTTCATCTCAACCAAAATGTATTTATTAAAAATTGTATACAACTTTACTCTTTTTTTTTTTTTTTAGGAACTATAACAAATATTTCATCAAAGCTCAGAAAGTCCGCCGCCTCATTAGCAATGATTTCAAGTCTGTCTTCTCCAGTGGCGTAGATCTATTATTGACTCCTACAACACTTAGCGATGCCCCACTCCACAGCTGGTTTACTCAAGAAGATAACAGGACGAGGTGTGAGGAACAAGACATTTTCACCACTCCAGCCAACATGGCAGGTGAGTGCAGCATTATCAAGTGATGAACTTAATGTAGAAATAGATTGATTGACTTTTTTAATTACTGATGTTCCCTTGGGCATTTAATCCATGTGTTATGGGGAGTTCTTTTATTCATAATTCTTTACTTTTTAAGTTTTTTACTTTCTTGGAAACTGTGATTTTTGTACATAAAAAAAAAAAGAAAAGAGTGACCATTAGCTTAGCTGCCTGGTTGTGCGGTATGCATGCTGGACTGTTGTTCGGACTTTTCGATGGTCCTGGGTTCATACCCTGCCTAATGCTGTCCCCCTGTCTTCCTGTGGGAGGTTTGGACTTGGGAGTAAATTATCTTCAACTGAAGGATCATTCGAAACATGAAAACTAAAGAAACAAGCTATTTATGTTAAAAAGATGGTGTAATACAATACTTGCTACAATGTCTATTTGACTACTTTAGGCAATAAAGAAGCAGTCTAAACAAACATCTTTTGAGTGCTTATAAATGTTTACTGAGCCAGAAAGTCATTAGCAAGAGGAGTTATATGCTAGAATATGTATTTAGTGAAATTTTTCAGTCAAGTATATATACAAATGTAAATATATATTATACCCCTGGTACTAGAGGATAACTGTGCTACTTTATAGTTTAAACAATTTTTGGCCCATCAGTTGTAGTTTTCTCATGTGCCTGCATTTAATGCCCCCCTCCCCCAATACTTTTAAATTAAACACCTCTCCTCCTACAATACACATTTTGGCCCATTACAATTTTTTTTGCATCCTCAAACAAAAAGCCCTCATTTCCGACCACCAACTTCTAGTTTCAATAAAACTACCCACTTTTGAAAAATAAAAATCCTCTTTTGGCCAGTGTATTCTTTATTTAATTGGAAGTGGAAAAATTAGTGATGATCAGTAGTCATCAGTGCCAAGAATTATGTACCGGTATAGTAGATAATTTGAATCAAATCACTTGTCTTTTTCATAGGAGTTCCAGCCATTAGTCTTCCACTAGGACTCTCTAAACAAGGTCTGCCAATAAGTCTACAAGTATCTGGACCCCATTTCAGTGAATCATTAATGCTTTCACTTGCCCACTGGCTGGAAACACAGGCTCAGTTCAGTCACTTGAATTTAGAGGATTTAGATCAGGCTGCCATTTCAAGTAATATAGTTCAGTGATTTGTATATTTTTTTTTAGAAATACTGTTTTTTTTTTAAATAGTTTTGTAAAATTTTAATTTCATGTAGATCTTTGTATCATTTCAATTGTAAATAAAGTATTCATTAACATAATTTTTTTTTTTTTGAGTTAATTAAATTTGATAATTAACCTATGAAATGGATTGCAAAATTATTATTTTTTACACCAGTCAGTATTAATATTACTATCTCCATTATTTGCACCCACTAATAAAAATGATTTAAGTGTTTAAGAAAGATTAAATGTTAAGTCAGTATCCTTAAGTAAAATTACATGTCAAGTCATTTCCTAACTTTAAGAAGCTTTATAATTAAGTCATTATTAAAAGAACTAATTAATCTGATGAACTGTCCAAATAGATAAGCTTCTCTGTAATACAGTAGTTCCTAGTTCAAATACAGTTTGAGCTGAAGAAGAGTAAATTATCTAGAGCTATTATGATCTATTCCACACAGCCATGCTTCTCACTAAAACTTCTTGAGCCAAATCAGAGCTCAAAACCTATGCTGAGGAAAATTTAAAAAAATAATTTAATTACCATACTAATATTGATTTTAGTCTTCATTAAAGAAGAGGGTTTGATCAAATAAGATTCCAATGCTAAGATCTATAAACCAGATATTTTTTTTACCAAGACATGTAATATATAAAAAATTAAAGGGATAGACGTATGTTTTGAAAATTTTAATATTTCAAGTTAAGTTAAACATCTGACATAAGTCAACAATAATCTAGGTCAATGATGCCCAAACTACAGCCCGCGACATGGTTCTATCCGGCCAGCCGAAACGTCGGCACAAAGTGTAGAAAATCTACACTTCAAAAAAAAAAAAAAAGGTTTAAAAATATTTTTCCACGCGTAGATCAAATGGAATGGTATCTATAGTAAGTCAACATCTTAGAAAGAAACAGTGGCTCTCTTTAATGAACATAACATTAAACAGCTTTAGGAAAGCAAACACATAAATAAATAAGATGGCATTTTTGGTTTGAGACGCGATTGTTAGGTTACACCTAGAGTGAAGGATTGACGAGTGTGTATAAGAAAATGAGGTTTATATATTATAACTATTGCTTGTTTGCTATTAATAGTAATCAAATCATTATTTAGTAGGCACTACTGCTATTTTTATTCTTTTTTTTATTAGTCAAGATAAATCTTTAACCTATATTTCAAGGTGCACAAAGATCTAGACTGAATTAGCCAGTAAAGTACACATTCTTGGAATTTTTATCAACTAGGTCATGTGAGACTAGGTCATTGTTTCTCCATCATTTCTGACAGTTACAAGTATTATGTTAATTATTTTAAAAAAATATGTTGAAATTATCACAGTCCTTTCAATCTATTTCATTAAACTTTCATAATTGGATAAATGTCTTTTTTGACCATTAGGAGACTGACAAATTAAACATATTTCTGATATGCTCATTCACTCAGTGTCTGCACATCTTACTAACAAGAAAAATACAAAAAAAACAACAAAAAAACTTCAATTTTATTTTTCCAAATTAACCCAATATACAAATCATTATGCCAGCAAAGCCTCAGGAAAATAGAAGGTTTTCATCACTATCTATTATTAGTTTCAAACTAATAAGCGCAGACTCAACACAAAGTTTATATAAGGTGGACTAAATAAACTACACCACCACATCAGCCAAGTACAATTTTGTTCTCTTGTTTGATACCAAACAAAATAATTAATAACCAATAATTAATTAATTGGTTAATTTTTTTTCCACTGATTCTTGTTTTGACAGGTACAATAAATAATTGTATTTTGTAATAATTTCAACTTGATCCAAGATAGGGTGCAGGAGAACTAACGTCTACACAAATTGTACCAATCAGACAGAGTGAGTGAATATAAACTTTGCAAGAATAAAGTCTCTCCTAACAGCAAGTATATAGCATTATATAAAGCTTTCGATAGCATCCTCTTTTATCTTACAGCTGTGGAGTTGAACCATGAAGTTTCTTTGGAACCTTTTCGGCACAGTTGAAAAAAAAAGTCTAAATTCTGGCACATAGGTTTAATTCAATAAGCTATATCAGTCCACAAAGAACTGTTAGAGAGGTGGTTTTTTTTGTTTGATTAGCGCTAAGTAGGCGAAATTAAAAAACAATATCATGGACAAACAAATATTTTACTTATGAAATAAAGAAAAAAAAAAAACTTGTTTTATACAAATTTAATTATATATATATAACAATCTTCATATTTTCAGCCAATTAGACCAACTATAAATACTAATAACCTAAGTTTGCTGTTTATTCATCATCTGCTGGGATCCCAAGTTCTTCATTAGTGAACTTTGAAGGGTCAGGATACGTGTCGTGGGACTGAGATAAATAAAGAACATGTCACATATGTATTGAAATTTGTCTGAATGAAAATAATTTAAATAATTTTCCAATCACTTTAAAAAAAAAAAAATATTTTTCTCTCTAGAAATTTTTTAATCCAAGGTTTCCCTAGGAAATAAGATAACAGTTATTAGATGATAGTAGTATGTACTCAGTCAAAGCTTTCTCAAAGTTGGCAAAGACTGGCAGCAAATATGAGGCTATGCTAAAGTAAAATAATAAATGCATTTTAATTTTAACAAACTTAATTAGTCAAAATTGCATTTTAATCCATTATAAATTAGCAGGCCTATAAAATGAGAAAAAGAGCAACAAGACTCACCACTAAATGATCAAATTCATAATAGGAGTGATACAGGATCCAAAACCAAAAGAAAGCACTCAGAGCTTCCCCGAAATAATGCCAACCTTTAGATTCACTACGATCATGACGTCGATAAAGGGCTCTAGAATGACATATATAGAAAAAATATTGTGTACATTTAAAATGCAAAATTGGAAAAAGACAAACAAAAAAAAATATAATCTTTACTTGTCCTTTAGAAGATAATTCAATAAAAAGATGACAGGAAAATAAGTATTGTAGTGGTTTAGTTTAACTAAGGGAGTATATTAGTTGGTATATAAATATTGTGCACTGTATTAAGCCACAGTAAAAAGTATAGCCAGACAGACTAATGATTTGCAGAATAGGAGCACATAAAAAGAGAAAAGACTTGGGTTTTGAAACAAGAAGCACTGATAGGAAATATTGATGATGGATTTAAAGACATATATGATGATCTGATTGATCCTCCCATTGTTTATATAAAAAATATCACAGTTCACATATTGGTTTATCCCTTGAATGTGTCCAACTTGTACTTAAAGTAATATTTATCAAGTCATCTAAAAAGTCAGTAATCTTGTGAGATCAAGTCAATAGCGTTAAACTGAGACACAATCACATTCAAGTCCGGATAGTGTTTAAAATATTTAAGTCCACTGACACTATGATAAAAGATAGAAAACAATATCTTTTGTTCGAGTGTTTCTTAAGACTTAAGATACACATGTTCGATTCTTCAAGGAAGGGTTAAAAAGAAATTTAAGATTTTTGGAACTTGAAGTTGAAAGCATCATGATCAACCTGACTCACTTTAACATCAAATTTAATTTTGACTCTGAGACTATAAAAGAAATGATAGATAATATACCTATCCATTTTTATACATAAATGGATGAGAAATTCATAACTACTGCACAACTTAAATTAAATTTTAAACTACTGCAACTACTCATTTTGTTCATATATAGATTTAGGTATAAAACTATTAATAATCATGCCATTATACTTATAATAATAACAATTTACAAAGCTAAATCTAAGTTCTAGATCTAGACTCTATAATAAATTCAAGCATAATTGGCATAAAAATAACAATGTCAGTGAAAGGACTAAAACTAGTAAAACTTGATTGAGAAACCTAATTTTTTAAAATTTAATAATTAATAGTTTCAGAGTCTAGAGAAAGAATTTAAATTTAGATATATATAACTATTATAAGATCTAGATTCTATATCTATACTATATTATAGTCCTAGATCTATACTTGGAATTTAATATAGATCTAGACTTCTAGACAGATCTAGATATAGACATTATAGATCTATTTCAAATTTAAGTTTTTACGACTTACGTTCCAGCATTTCTGGTACTCGTTTTCTGCACAGATGATAGTGATAGATCTAGAGATTTATTATTTTGTCGACAAACCGTAACTGCTATTGGTCGCAACCGACTTAGCAAAGAGATCATTTTCACTATACGAAGCTCTAATTCTAGCTAGATCTAGAATGTAGGCTGTAGATATATAGAACCTAGATCTAGTTTAGATTTTGGAGATCTCTACTTGATCTCCAAATTCAATAACAACACAATATTTGTGAAGGTAACTTTTTTTTTTTTCTTTTTCTACAAAGGTCGCTGCTAATTTCTAAACATTATCAATTGAAGAGTTTCTCATGTATTTATGTTTTGCCGTACACACTCAGTAATTTATTTTCTATTTTTACGTAGATCTAGGTTAGTTTATCTGTTATGCAAAGTCACAATTTATTATTATTATTATAAATTTTCAATATGAACTCTACTAATTTTTAGACCGATCTGCCTGTGTGTGATCTATCTATCTATCTATCTATCTATCTAATCTATCTATCTATCTAT
>JADKLZ010005243.1:17381862-17393168 GCA_021533235.1 Biomphalaria straminea
TATCTATCTATCTATCTATCTAATCTATCTATCTATCTATCTATCTAGGTCTTCCCATGAGAGCTTGTTATCTGATGTGATTAAATAAGACGATTTACAGAGCGACAAAGTTTGCCAACGTTGGTGTAACTTGGTTGTATGTGGATGCAACTGTTTCAGGGCTATCGATATGGCAGCGTTCTTTCTCATTCTCTATTTGTCTATGACCGCTTCATTCTTTTTGCTCTCAGCGAGATTCGTACCAGCAAGAACAGCCTGTGTCCATGCTGTCCGATCTTACGCGATTTCCTCCAGCATACTTTCATTGGTTTCTATAGTCTTAATATCTCGCTTGCAGACATCTATATGTTAAAATTAGTCTTGTCCGTTCATTGGGTCTGACTTTCTCCGTAAACTCATCATAAAGGATGTTCTTAGGAATCTGGAATGCGGGTGTCATGTCCGAGTCAACGTAGTCTTCTGTACCAAAAGACCATAGATACTGTGTGAAATGAGGAGTTTCAAAACTTCCTGATTTGAAAGAAGATCCGCCCAGGAGATAGACCAACACAATATGCACCACAGGATGCGCAAGTGTAAGCTGGTCAGGTGGCTCCAGATAGGCCTATTACAGCTTACGTTACTTTTAATTATTTACCAGTAGGTAGATGGTGACGCTACTGGGTGGGTTCAGTCTGTGGCACCTCAGTCTACGACAGAGGGACAAGATTTGTCTGAGTAACCAGATAATTAGACTTAACTACTCTAGCTAAACTAAACGAAAACACCAACGAAACATTTTGAAAATGAATAAAACAAAAAAAAAAGGAAACTTTATTTACATAAAAATAATAAGATCCCAATATCTGACACCAAAAATGTAAACTACTTTTCTACATACGAAAAATCAATAATAAAATATATACACGAAAATTAAAAACCAAACCTGCTAATACTAAATCAACTAAAACCTAAACAACTAAATCAAAACAAAAACCCAACCAAACCAACAACTAAAAACAACTTACTATACTAAACAAACCCTAAACTAACTATCTTACTATAAGGCAAACAAATCAAACCAACTATAAATCACTACTACTACTAAGACTAAACTAGACCTAGATCTAAGCTAACACTCAACAATAAAGTAGTCTACATCTACAATTCAACAACTACAACAAAATTAATACAATAAATCCTGTAACACTAAATTACTAGAACTAATTAGAACACCTTGGACCTTACTATTCACTAAGAATTAGTAAAAAGAGACTAAGCCTAGGCTAAGGCAACATTAACTAATACTTGATAATACTAGTCTACTAGTCTCTAGATCTACAAAAGTAACAACAATTAAGGCAGTTAAAAGCAGACAGCTAAAGCAACAGTATTCAGCAATAAATCCAGCAATAATAGCAGCAAACAATTATAGCAGGCCGTCCCAGGTACAGAATAAAAAAAAATATTAATACGCTAGACCACAAAGATCTCTACTTGTCACAAAGACATAGATAGGTCTATTGGACAGACCACTGGTCAACTAATTATTAAACATCGTGGGACATCACCTTTTATAGATCTAGCCCTAACCTATATAAAATGTGACACTAGCCTATAAAAATAGAAACATCTACAAAAATAGCTCTAGCCTATAAAACAAAAATACATATATAAGATTAGCTCTGGGGGGCGCAAGCTCACACAAGTAAAGGCTGATTTGAAAGAAGATCCGTCCAGGAGATAGACCAACACAATATGCACCATAGAAAGCGCAAGTAAAAGCTGTTTTGAAAGAAGATCCGTCCAGAAGATCATCATCATCGTTCCTTTGTGTTACTTGTGGAACATAGGGCCTCGACAAAAACACGCCACTCTCCACGGTCTCTTGCAAGTTTGTTGATGGCTTCACAGCTCTTTCCGGTCCTCTCGGCTTCCTCCAGTATGCTGCGTCGCCATGTTCGTTTTGAAAAAAAAAAAGGTCTTCCTATACGTCTTGTTCCCTGAGGGTTCCACTCTAAGGCCTGCCTAGCTCTGTTGCTGGTATCTTTTCTAAGGGTGTGACCAATCCATCTCCACTTCCTCTCTAAGATCTGCATCTCTATATTTTTCTGCCCACTCATCTTGTGCTAATATAAAATATATTACGTCATTGTTTATTGTTTATGTTATTGAGTGAACGTAAAGATAGAGCGGAAATAAAAGAGTTCTCCATGTCTACCTTAATGAAGACAAGTCTCGTTATATTATTTATTGTTAAATTGTAAAGTCTACAGTAGTTTATTAATCTGTGACAACAGAACATGGTGTCAGAAGGGTCAGATCTTGTGATCTGGTGTCAGAAGGGTCAGATCTTGTGATCTGGTATCAGAAGTGTCAGATCTTGTGATCTTGTGTCAGATCTTGCGACAGATCTGGAAGGTATTCGTTTCTAAATTGCTTTTAAGTACACTGTATTTGTACCAAGTGGCCGTGGTATCATATCACTAGACTAGTTCATATTCAACGTTATTGAATTGTTTTGGATCTAGATCTAGACATAGAATCTAGAATCTGTAATGGAATTATTCGATCCTCCTAAACCGTTGTCACTAGACGGCAATCTGTCTGAAAGATGGAAAAAATGGAGGCAAAGTTTTGAACTGTTTATGGTCGCCACTGAAAAGGATACGAAGCCTGAACCAGTGAAGAAAGCTTTACTGCTACACCTGATCGGTGAACCCGCTAGAGATATCTACAATACTTTTGAAGTAATTGAAGATGAAACTGTAGACAAACTCATTGAAAGGTTTCAGAATCATTTTATGCCTAAGTCCAACACTGTTTATGACAGATTTAAATTCTTCACAAGAAGTCAGAAGGACGGGGAAACGTTTGAACAGTACTATACAGATTTAAAGAATTTGTCCAAAGAATGTAAGTTTGACAACCTTCGTGAGGAACTCATCAGAGATCGATTGGTATGTGGCATACAGTCGGATCGAGTGAGAGAGAGACTTCTGAGAGACGTAGACTTAACTTTAGAAAAAGCAGCAAGCATCATTCGTGCTGACGAGCATACACAGAACCAAATGATGAATATGAAAGGACTACAAATAGATGCTGCTAGTAAAGTAAAGAGAACAGAAGACATAATGCCAGTTAAAAACTCACACGAGAGTATGGCAAGGAACCATGGAACAAGTACCATTAAAGATAGCAGATCTTGTGGTAGATCGCATGGAAAACACAGTTGCCCAGCATTCGGACAGACATGCCGAAAATGTAAAAAGAAAAATCATTTCGCTGCAAAATGTCGTTCGAAATATTCCAAGGCTGTTGATTTACTGGAAGATGAAAGTCAAGCAAGCCAAGAAAATGAGTTATGGTTTGAGGCAATTGGCACTGACAACAATGTCAGAGTTTGGATGGTTGATGTCAATATTATGGGAAAAATAGTCAAAATGAAGATTGACACAGGAGCACAAGCTAATGTGATATCAGAGTCAACGTGGAAGACTTTAGAAACTGAAAGTCAGTTAAAACAGTCAAATACTACCCTACGAGCATTAGGGGATGAAGCACTAGAACTGAAGGGAGTTGCATCGGTCACATTTAAAGTCGACGATGTGGAAGTCAAAGATGATCTGTATGTGATCAAGAAAGAAATAAACCCTGTTCTAGGTATGAAGACATCTATTGCTTTGAAACTAATTAAAGCAAAAGAAAACGTCAAAGTACATATTGTCAAGCGACAAAATGAAGTTCCACGAGAGTTGATGCCGAGAACAACAACTAGTAGACCAAAGTCAGGTTCTCAATTGCATGAAGATGATAAACTATTACGTGCTCAAGAGAAATCGAGACCAGATGAGGACATGATTAAGAAAAATTATGGCGCAACAGGAAAGTTTCCCGGAAGTGATCAGAAGATAAAAGAAATTCGTCGCAAAACTGAAGCTGATGTTAAACTATTCAAAAGAAACAATGTGAAGAAAAAATTGCTACCTCATGCTGTACCAGACAGACCATGGAAAAAGGTTGCGACAGATTTGTTTGAATGGCGAAACAATGATTATTTGCTAGTTGTGGACTATTTCTCAAAATACCCTGAAATAAAACGACTGGAGAACAAAACAGCAGAATGTGTTATCAGAGCACTGAAAGGTATTTTTGCTAGACATGGCATACCAGAAGAAATAGTGAGCGACAATATGCCATTCAACAGTTATCAATATAGAGAGTTTGCTTCTGAATGGAATTTCAAGATAACTACATCAAGTCCCAGGTACCCTCAATCAAATGGTCAAAGTGAGGTGTATGTTGGTATCGTAAAGCAGATATTCAACAAAGCATACAAAAGTGGGAAAGATCCATATCTCGCTATGCTCGAGTATAGAAATACTCCAATAAGTGGACTGCCGTATTCACCATCACAACTGCTGATGAGTAGAAGACTCAGGGACATAATTCCAACTGATCCCAAACTATTTGAACCATCGATAGCTGAAAATGCAGAGAGATTACTCAACGAACGACAGATGAAAAGCAAAGTAAAATACGATGCAAAAGCAAGACAACCTAAAGATTATTCTGTCGGAGAGAAGGTGAGAGTGCGTCTAGGACAAACATGGCAGAAAGATGTCGTCATTAAGAAACATCCATCACCGAGATCTTATATCATAAAGACAAATGATGGAAAAACCTACAGAAGAAACCAACGGTTTTTAAACAAGAGTTTTGATGAAGACATCTCTGGGTACTATGATACTGACGAAGACAATGAACAACAAACTGTTAGAACAACCGAAACAGACAGTTATAGACCAACGTCTAGAGAACTTGTCGTGCCAGTCAAAACAACCAGAAGTGGCCGAGTTGTTAAGATTCCTTCTAGATATCAGTAGGCTCTATTAAGAACTTTAAAAGGAAAGATGTGCTAATATAAAATATATTACGTCATTGTTTATTGTTTATGTTATTGAGTGAACGTAAAGATAGAGCGGAAATAAAAGAGTTCTCCATGTCTACCTTAATGAAGACAAGTCTCGTTATATTATTTATTGTTAAATTGTAAAGTCTACAGTAGTTTATTAATCTGTGACAACAGAACACATCTCCCACAGTTTGGTATTTTCTACTTTGTCGTACCATTTTATTTTTAGGATGTCCAGGAGATAGACCAACACAATATGTACCACTGGAAGCGCAAGTAAAAGCTTACCTTTATGAAAAGCACCGCGAGGAGATGGAATTCCTGTATATTCAGGCTGGAAAGGATGACTTACTGAAGCCACTCCACGAACTTCTAAGTCTGTGTTGGGAACTAGGAATGTACCCCCCCCCCTTTTTTTTTAGGATTTAAAAGATACAAACGTTGTTACAATTTATAAAAACAAGGGCGACTACTCTGATTATAACAATTACATAGGTATTTAATTGCTAAGCATTGTTGGAAAGGCTTATGCACGAATAGGCCTACTATTCTATCAACTTGATCAAGGCTTTTTATCTAGATAGCAAAATTAGTCTGTATACAGCAGTCTCAATCTTCAATACCAACGACTAATTTCACAGTTTTATATATGTCAGACATGAACTTGTTTAAAAGCACATGTGATATAACAATTTAAAAACAAATTCCCACTCTATGTTTTAATTCAATAAATAAACTAAACATCGCATGGGGGGGGGGGGTCATACACAAAAGGGTTATAACTGACAATAAGTAATAGGGAAAATGCAATATGACTGTCAGTTCTATTGAATTAAGGTAATATATAGAACATAGGACTGTATGTATAAATATATTGTAATTCAGTAACTAGTGAAATGGACTTTCAGAAATTTGATTAAAAAATGTTGTCTTGCTACAAGAGAGAAAGCTACACATTTCAAAAAGGAAAATGAAAAGTTGACAAAAATATCAATAATTAAATGTTTGTGAGAGTTAAAAGTAGGAAACGAAAAAAAAAAAGAAAAAGAAAAAAAAGAAGAAAATGAAAAAAAAATTATTTTCAAGTACAATGATTTTATTCGAAAATGTTTACTTTAAGTTCTGCAACATTGACATTTATTTTTTTTTAAAGACGAAATCGTCTTCCCCTAGAAAATGTTTCACGTATCAGTGAAGTATCTGTCACTGTCCTTGACATAGATTTAGTTCAATTCCATATTTAAACACACAAAAAATAATATTATATTTTAATGAATTTTTATGAACCTTTCATCCCTAAATAATTTTTGGCAGTCTTTCAGTTTATGAACTTCTAGACTCGATAAATTAAAGAAATTTAAAAAATTAAAATAAAGAAAGACGAATTTTCTTTTTTATAAATCACATTGTAAATATATACGGTTCCAAAGAAAAAAATGTCTGATTATTTAAATCGGTTTATGGGTAAAATAACCTACAAAATGGCTACAATTGTGTAAAAAAATATCTTCGAAGGTAAGGTAAAATTTAAAGTGATTCCACAACCTCTTCAAATTGTTGCGTTGTTAGTTTTTTTTTGCTCAGAACTTTTGAGTGAAGAAAGTAAAAAAAGAGTGAGTTGAGCCTCTCCTGACTTATATGCGTGACATCCATTGATATTGTTACATGATCCTCTCTAAGGACATAAAGCAAGGACGCCTTTCCTCTACCTTCTCATTTTGTTTTGTTTTGGTTTCTGATGTTAAGTCCAGGAAGTTAGCCAACCAGAATAATATATTCATTTTTCTCTGGTGTCACACTTGGTAATAATGTTGTTTTTATTCATAAACATGTTTACTACAATAATAGTTTGAAAAAAAAAAGTCAACATAACTTATACATTGCTACGAATTTGCAATGACAAACATAAAGACAAGGTCAACACCAGAAACACAACAAACATCATTATACAGAACACACACAATACGTTCGGTCTAAAAGATGACATTTGTATAAACTAAGAGAAAGTTAGTGGCCACATTATTGTTTAGTATGACATTTATAGTTTCGTTTAGCTTCATGTCAATACGGTACTCATGTTTCTTAGGATACGATCCACACACAGGCCACCATGTTATCGCAATAAATAGATATATATTCCATTTTTTTTTATATCTATAGCTTTCCTAATGAAAACTATGGTTCTGGCGTTAACGTATTTAATTATATAAATGCTATGTTTTCCATGGCAATCTTTTAAATTCTCTTTCACGTGTTTCTTGAACAAATTAACATCCAAACCAAGTATTTGTCATTACAGAACAGCAATTTATCATGTGATTAGGCCTATATTTTGAAAATAGCAAATTTGATGTGAATGGATAGCTGCGTTTCATTTTTAACGGCTGTACTCAGTCAGGGGAGGGGCGTATTGGTTCAGTTGTATGCCACAATTCATCGCCTCCCTTTTAGTTGCCTTAAAAAAAAATAAAATAAAAAGATTTCCGCCTTTTATTATATTAAGTTATAATGAGACAAACATGACCAGATTTAGACTTGATGAGCAACATATGGTCATTTATTTCTGTGCTTTGTCTCCTAAATAGGGCTTGGGCTAAACTATAGTTTATGTTGCCTATAGGTAGGCCTAAATCCAGCTCTGAAGACAAATGCGAACCAGAAGAGAGATGAAAAATTTATGCTCATTGTGTCGCTTTAATTCCTCATAGTTTTGAGTTGGAACTGTATGTGCACATGGACTGAGTACATTAAACTCACTAAGAAATCATTCTAAATATGGTAAATGCCAATCAGAATAATGAAAACAAGTTTAATAAATATTTGAATCTTTTCAAGACATTTTAAACCATCTTTTATTATTATCAAACTTTTATAAAAATGACTACCACAAACTAATGTTTCTCAGGCTTACTATCTCACAATTAACCCATAAGTGAACTAATTATTTCTATTGCGTCATTTCGATTAATTTTTCACTCCAAAAACATACACATCAATTATTTTATGACTAAGACTAAGACTTCTTTATTGATCCTTACGGAAATTTGTTGTGATTTATGTCTCCATGTTTCTATTTAGGAGGTATCTCTCCATGTTTGTATTGCCAGCTGGGGTGCCCATACTTCATGCTTGAAAATAGTGCACTAAATTAGTATGATTTTAGTTTTGACTATGACAAGAAAACACAAATGTCACTAATTTGCCAATCCAAAATCTTAACTAATCACGTGACTACGCTTTTATTTTAAGCTTTCGTTGAATGTGTCCTGCTTATTGTGAACAGTTCGCGTTGAGATTTGTCTTAGCACCATCAAAATGATGCCAGGCAATACACTTTGTATGATTTTATTTTGTTTCTTTTTCCAGAATCCTACAGCAAAAAAATGGAGTGAGTGAAAAAAAAAAGCATTAGAATGAAAAAGAAAACATGTTGAATACTTTTCATGTTTGCAAAATGAACTACAAATAAAGTGTTGCTTGTACAGCACTAACGAAATTTTCTGTATGGGATTTTATCAGATGAAACATTTTGACGGGGAAATATAATAAGCCTACTATGTTAATTTTGGTTTCAAGCAATACCTAATACTCATGATATTATGACTAGTTATTGTTACATCTGTCGGGCAAGAGAATAGAAAAATATTTGATGCAAATATGGTTTCAATTCTTTGCATAAGAAGTGAATGTAGATTTCTAAAAAAAAAAAATATTCCCCCCAAATATTTTTATTAGGATTGATACATTCATGTTAGATGTTCTATCTATTCTAGTAAAGGATTGTGAAACATAAGGTCGAATTGAGCGATAATTTTGGCAATCAAAAAAAAAAAGTTTGTGACCGCATGGGATTTAGAGTACTTTAACTTTGTCGACTACATTCGGTCATTCCAACGGGGAAATAAAAAAAAATACAGCAAAACATGGAAGACGCATTTTGTGATAAATCATGGTCAAGTTGATAGTGATGTTAGTGAAACTAATAAGAATTTCACATAGATGGTAGCTACTAATCCTAATGACAAGAACTAACAGAGACAACAGAGATACACATTTAGTTCTTTGAGGAGTTCGGAATAACAATTTAGTTTGAACATATACAAGGACATAGTTTATTAAAAGTTTGAAGTACAGGAGAACACGAGCCTGAAATTCTACAAAATAACAATCTCTATTTCAGCTCACAGCCTTAGTTTTAATATTGTAATTCAAGATATAGGACAAAATTTAAAACAAACAGCTAGAAGAGACTTTGAAGAGGCTAAGTTTGAATTTGAAGAGTTGAAGTCTGTTTTTTTTTTCTCCTCAGTTGATACTATTGCTGTTTATCTTGAACACAAGGTGTTACTTCCCTTGCTCGACCTGTGTCAGTACAGAAGCAAGATAGCTTGTTTCTTCATTCCATGTAGATGTCTTCAGTAGGATGTGTGAATGCCATATACTCTTGGTAGAACCGCTTAAAAGCTTCTCTGTTGATGAGAATTGAAAAATCATGACTACAGTGTTTAGAAACTTTAGGGTTTTAATGCAAAATAATAAAGTTCCCCTTTCACACCTTACGATCTATAGGGCAGATGATGTAAACGTCATCGACTTTTGTGGTCCACTGTTAACGAGGTTATCATATGGCCGCACAATGACCAATCGCTTTTACGTTTGCCCATCAAATGTCAGGTACCCATTAGAGTTGAGTGGACTTAAAAGTAAAAAAGTAAAGTGTCCCCTTCAGACCTTGCGATCTATGTGGCAGATGATGTTAATGTCATCTGTTTCTTTGGTCAAGGGTTAACGAGCAGGGTGTTATGTGGCCATCACAACCACCAACCGCCTTTACTTTCTCCAACTAAAGTCAGGTACCCATTAGAGTTGGGTGGACTCAGGGGCGCCCTAAAAATCCCGAAATTCAAAATCCCAGTCTTCAACGGGATTCGAACCCAGGACCTCAGTTTCGGAAGCCAAGCGCTTAACCGTTCGACCACTACGCCCCCAGGTGGACTTAAAAGCATCCTTAAATTCCCCAAACTCAAAATCCCAGGATTTGAACCCAAGACCCCTTGGTTCGGAAGCCGAGCGCTCTACTTCTCAGCCACCACAATCTCTTTGATGTAAGATAATTCAAAGTAAATGCCGGGTCAACCCCATACTAAACATACAGTGAGTAGGGGAGGCACCTCTGATGACAGTGCCATAATGGTGTGTCTAGCACAAGAAGCGTCCCTTTAGCTTTTGTTTGCTTCCCTAATGTCAGGCTTCTATTTAGAGTCCGCAGGCCTTAGTACCTGCTAAAAATACTGAAACATAAATCTCAGTCTTCATCTGGAGACCCTTTCTTATGGAAGCAAGGCGCTATGCCACTTTGCTAACATGTATATTGTGTATAACATTCATTCAGCTCGGGGTCATCGAAACTTCAAAAACAGTTTTATTTTGGAATGGTCTATAATGGCTAGTAAGGAGGAAGAAGAGGTAAAAAGAGGAGGAAGAGGTTGATGAGAAGGAAATGAAGGAGAAGGGTAAGAGGAGAAAGAGCATAAGGAGTGGGAACAGAAGTTGCAGGAGGGTAAGAGGAGGAGCAAGAGTAGAAAAATGAGTAAGACAAGGAGGAGAATGAGGAGAAGGAGAATGGCAAGTACAAGGAGGAAGTGAAGGAGAATGAACAGAATGAGTAGCACAATGAGAATGTAAAAAAGGGCCATAAATAGAAGAAGAAGAAGAGTGTATGATAGTTGATAAACGTAGAGAAAGGTGTGTCATCTATTTATTACCTAAGAAGATAGATTTAAGTATAGGGTATAGAACCAATACATTTTTTTCTGCAATAAAATATTTTTTTAAATAGTGATCTCTATCATGAAAAAACAATATTTTTTTTTAATGTACTCTAAAGATTAAAATCGACAGACTTCACACAGTATAATTGTATTGGGTAGAAAATCACTAAGTGAAATGATACTCTATGCTTCTGTCAGTAAATTATTAAAACTAAAACCATATCCACCTACCCTACTGCATCACGTGCTCGATGTGTTGGTCTGTCGCCATAGAACACGTGACAAGCAAATTTATACTCTCGGGGATGTTTTGTAATGAAAGCAAAGTATCTGTAGACAAAAACAAATCGACAAGGTATTTTTTAAAATTTATTTTAAGACTTGAGCTTAGTTATTATGAGGATAAAAAATACAAAATATATACTAATCTAGTTTTGTATTTGATAGTCTTATTTATTGCGCTCTACTTAGCCACTAATTATAGCGCTTAACAAAAACAATGTGGTCCATTCACCAAACAACATTTTCTCTATATGTTCTATACAAATTACGCAATCCGTATGTGTGTCACGTGATCCGTATTTTTCACTATTTTATCAATATGATGACGTGGCTAAATTTGTTTATTTACATTTGGTGAA
>JADKLZ010005243.1:17415142-17429976 GCA_021533235.1 Biomphalaria straminea
GAAAAAAAAAAGCTTTTAAAGTTCTATTTTATCTGATATTATGATCTAACTGTCAAGGATGACTCTTGGCCTTCTAATTATAACATTATGTTCCAGTTTTAATTTCTTACGATGCAGGCGGTAATCAGCTCCTAACTTCTGTATCATATTTTTGTCAAGATGCCCTCTGTAGACAGACTTTAAAGACACCGTCATTTGGGAGGCATCTCTTTTATCTTCATTCATCCGTGAAATGATCAAAGATATGAACTTGATTATCTGCATCTAAATTTTGATTGCCATGTTAAAGTTTTTAAAAACTAGAATAGGTCACGTTGACATTTTGGTACACTAATTCTAACATATTTTTTCAAAAGTCTTAACACAAATTCTGTTCCTTTTTTTTCTAGACCCCAATGTTTATCTTTCTGAAATATTTCTTAAGTCAAGAAAATATTGCATTAAATCTCTCTTGTAATGTTCGAAGCTTTTTTTAAAAAGACAATCTGATCACGTGTTCTTTTCACATCCCTTTCGTCTCTTCTGATATTTACATAAAATTAATTTCATAGAAAGATTATTTCAGAAATTCTAAGTAAGTCTGTGTGGGAAGCCTGTGTGTGTGGGAAAGTCTGTGGGGGAAAGTCTGTGTGGGAAAGTCTGTGGGGGAAAGTCTGTGTGGGAAAGTCTGTGTGGGAAAGTCTGTGGGGGAAGTCTGTGGGGGAAAGTCTTTGAAGAAGGTCTGTGCGGGAAGTCTGTGGGGGAATGTCTGTGCGGGAAGTCTGTGGGGGAAAGTCTGTGGGGAAAGTCTGTGGAGAAAGTTTATGGGGGAAAGTCTGTGCGGGAAGTCTGTGGGCAAAGTCTGTGCGGTAAACTCTGTTGAGGGAAGTCTGTGGAGGAAAGTCTGTGCGGGAGGTCTGTGCGGGAAGTCTGTGGGGGAAGTATTGCGGGAAAGTCTGTGCGGGAAAGTCTGTGGGGGAAAGTTTGTGTGGGAAGTCTGTGGAAGGAAGTCTGTGGGGAAGTCTGTGCGGGAGGTCTGTGCGGGAAAGTCTGTGGAGGGAAGTCTGTGCGGGAAGGAGTGTTGAAAGACGTAGTATTACGAGACATTCTATGTGTGTGTATCTGTAACTAATGTCTTTAAAGCTTTCATGTTAATGTTTTCAATCTCATTGTCCACAACACATTTTAACTAAAGAATTGATAATGACGAGAGAGTCAAATCACTCATGACTAGGAGTTACATTTACAATAAAGCAGAAAATCTCAATAGACAAAAGACATGTATTTCAAAGTTTCGTTGTTGGCGATCTATTGGTGTCTCATATTAAATATGAGAGAGTCACAGAGAGAGAGAGAGAGAGAGAGAGAGAGAGAGAGAGAGAGAGAGAGAGAGAGAGAGAGACATAATGACCGATCATCAAATGACACGTTCTGTGGGTGCTGGATGTCATAGTAATGCCAGGCCCAATTTAGGCACCCAATTAATATCCAATGAAAAAGGGACGTTATTGCTTTTACCATTTATTTAATACATTTTCATTAAAGTCTTCATAAAGAGGTTGGGTTTTCCACAAAATACTGCCTAGGGCCATCCTTTGCACCCGGCCCTGGCTATGAAGTTGATACATAAGCATTTCGAAATGCAGACGTTAATATTAGGCGCTGTAAAATACTTAAGATGATTTCCTGTCTCATGTTCTTGACATGCAGGCGAGAAACTCAATCTTAGCTCCGGTCAGGTGGCGATGTAAACAAGATGGCATCCTCACTCCTGATTTCAATGCCAAAAACAATCATGAAAATTAAATTTACAATGAAAAAAAAAAAAAAGTCTTTTGTGAATGTCCTACAATTTGTTGATATAACACCCCAGGTCTGCCAACAGAAAAATCAAGAGGGGAGGAAAAAAGTTTGGCAATGAAAATCCTATTTCGGAATGGTGCGAGTACCACTCGATCCAATGTTGAGCAATGAACGTCCCATGTTGGAATGGTGCGAGTATCACTTGTCCCCCCATGGTGGCCAGAAGAGATGATGGGGGGTGTGAGGGGTGGGGGCAGCGGAGAGTGAAGAAGGGAGACAATTTTGAGTATTGTATGAGGAAATTCGATAACTGAAAAATGTTGTCAAACTGCACACTGAGGGAGCGGAGCGCCCTCCCTCTGACAACATCCTCCACAACATCCTCTTAACTGCTGGGAGGTATGCCCAAGCACGCGCCGCGTGTGCGCGCGCATAATTCAAGCCAAGATGGCGTCCACCGGAGCGGCTTGCAGTCGCGTGGAGGTTAACCACGCACATTTATCGCTATTAGAAGAGAAGGGGCTTGGTCATAGCTGTCCTTCTTCCACACCGTCTCTGGTGTCATTAGCTTGGTCATAGCTGTCCTTCCTCCACACCGTCTCTGGTGTCATTAGCTTGGTCATGTGACCTTCTCAGCCTAAAAACCTTTTTACTTTCTTCTTTTGAAAAAACAAATTTCCAGCTAAATTTAATGAGATTTTTTTCTCTTAATCATCTTGAAGTGATCTCCCCCCTCTTAGCTATGACACGGAAACCTAGACTCTTAGAACTAACCAGAGTTAGAATTTTTTTTTTTTCATTTTCTTTGTTCAACAATTAAGAAATCATATTGACTCCTTATGCGTTCCCTCCCTTTAATAAAAAATGCAGTTAAATTTTTTTTATAGGTTGTTACTTGTGCGATTCCTAGTTGTCACATTACGATGGCTCTATTTGCTCACCAGGGCGAGAACATCTAATTTAGCAGCTCGTCCACTAGATCGAGTAGAAGCCCAGACGAGTAGCGCGAGACCGTGAGACAACATACTCGTGCACGTGGATTCCGCTAGGTGGCGTGCAGTTGATAGGAGGATGAGTACCTGAGATGCTTTGGAGTGTGGGTGAGAGAGTATGGGAAAGGGGGGTGAGAAAAAAAACAACTAAAAGGGGTGTGGGGGGAAAAAGTTGGCATGGCGAGGGCATGACGTCGCATATAGACTCTATATCACGTGACACAAAAGGAGCCAATAGAAATGGAAACAATTTGTTGACATTGGGTGTTCACGTCAAGTATCGAAAACGGATTCAATGACACTGTGACAAAGTAGTCTGTGACACATATCGATACTAAATATCAATGTATCGATACTAGATTAATCGACCGTATCAGATATAATGGTCCGCGATTTCTAACTTGAAAAATTGATTGCGCCATAAAAATAGAAAGAAAAGAAAGAAAAATTACGTCTCAGCCTTAGAGAACTTCAAGTCAAGCTGAATCTTATCAAACTATTTGTCTAGTTGACAACGAATGGAGCAACACGTAACAATCAAGTCACTTATTTCACTGATCAGGACAGGGAGGCAGAAGAGTATATATCGAGAGTGCTTTGGTGGCCCGTGGGTCTTGACCTCTGTAGGGGCCCCTGGATTTTGACCTTCGACATCATGACATGACACAGTGGCGTAACATTGAATGTAAATACAAATTTCAGACACTCATTTGGGGGACTCTTTCAAATGTGGGCCAGGAGGGAGCATTTTTAATTTGGATTCTCTCACTTAATATAAGCTTTGTTTTTTAAAAAGTATTTCTCATGTTTTCATAATTATTTTTTTGAGATGTCAATAATGGTAAAATGTTTAATGTACGCAGAATTTTAATATGTCAATAACTTATATTTGAAAAACCTTCGGAATTGCCCTTTAAGTAAAAAAAAAAAATACCTCTGACGTCATAAGTTAATGGAGTGCGAAACCCCAACGCTGATCTCAAAAACGGCTCTAACGATTTTTCTAGAGATTTAACAGTTAAATTATATCGCTGAGAAAAAAATACTTGCTCGTCGACCGTTATAATATTTCAAGTAAAAAAAAAATAAATTTAAATTTGGCTAGAGATCTATCTGTATGTATATATTTAACATCGGTTTTGAAATGACTTTCAATTTCGGGAATTTCCACCCAGAAAAAAAAAGCCATCTATTTAGAAGAACAAAAAAAAAAAAAAAAAACTAAAGCAAATAAAAACTACTTACTTATTTCCTGTCACACAGACTAAAAACTCAAAATAATAAATGAAATTCATGAATTCTTCGTATTGATAAAATTATTTAAAAAATCAAGTAAAACATTAGGGCTTATTAAAAGAAAGATTTACAAATCAAACAAGAACATTAAACTGAAATGCTATTTAACTTTAGTTAGGCCAATATTAAAATATGCATCCTCTGTTTGGGATCCTTCAACTCGAGAAAACATAAAGAAACTTCAACAAATACAAATAGACCAGTGAGATTTACATCAATATTCAATAACGAATATTCACATTTGATTAGAGTAACACCATGATCAAAATCACTAAACCTATAGACACTTCAGGACAGAAGAATAAAGAGTAAAGTAGCTATACTAGATAAAACACTGGGGAATAATTTATAAATAGAAAAACTAACCTAATATATACTCTGAAAGACACAAGGATAGAGGCACGTTTCTTATTTCATACGCTAGAACAAGTTCGTACAAGTGCTTCTTCTTCCCTAGTGGCATTAGAGAATGGAATGGGTTGCCTGAATCAGCCAGGAAAACCAACGACTTAGCAGAGTTAAAGTCATTGATTGATACGCATGACTAGATTGACACATGAAATTTACAGCTGCTATTTTAATAGCTGATTTACAGCTCACATTCTAACAGCTGATTTACAGTTGACATTTTTACAGCTGATTTACAACTGATTTACAGATAACTTACTGATTTACAGTTAACTTACAGATTACTTTCAGATTAAATTACAGTTGATTTACAAGTGCTTTACAACTGATTTACAGATGACGTACAATAGAATTAAAGCTGACTTACAGATGACTGACAGCTGACTTACATTTGACTGCTGCTCTATGATTACAAGGTTAGGCAGACGCCAGGACAAAACAGAAAGCTCGAACTTTTTTTTTTCTTCGGCTGGAAGCCTGTCCAGTGGGACCGGACCAGCATCCCTCCATGTCCCGAGAGATGTCCGCACTAGCTGATGGCTATCACGCAATGCATTCATTCTTTCCCACAGAAAGTCCTAATTGAAACTGACACAGATATTGCAGCTAAGAACTTGTCTAATAGAAATAGAACCGAAAGGATGTCAAAAAAAAAAGGGGGGAGGGTGGAGCAGCTCTTTAACAATCTACATCTTTTTGTGGCTATAAGACCATGCAAACATTTGTTCTTGCCTTTAAAAAAATTTAATTAAAATGTATAACAAAGGTCATAATACGTTGTATTAAAGTCATAATACGTTGTATTAAAGTCATAATACGTTGTATTAAAGTCATAATACGTTGTATTAAAGTCATAATACATTGTATTAAAGTCATAATACGTTGTATTAAAGTCATAATACGTTGTATTATTACCTCGTTTATATCAACTTACTCCGACTTTTTGTCAATCTCGTCCAAATCTTGTATACGAGATTTCTCACACTTCCCGTTCTCGGATCAAGTTAAAACTTGGCGCAATTATTTCTTGTCGATGATAACACACGAATCAAATTAAAAATATATTTACTAGGTCTTTTCTAATGTATAGGATATTTTGTGTTCTATTCTAGAACTGAAGAATTAAATGTCTAAACTCATTTACATTTTTTTGAGCGGCCATTTTTTAACGGAAAGCGTAATTTTAAAATTTACTTTTTCTTTTAATAACAATATCACATGACGAGATTTGTTTACCTTCGAAGAACTTAAGTTTTGAATCTCTGCCGTTCCATTGATGGCAGGCATATCTACAGACCTGGCACGTGAATTTTCGGATAAAATTCTGTTTTGAGAGTTCTAGTTTCCATTCATTCTGCATAGATAGAGTAGAGACCTCTCACTATCAATAACAGCAGCTCTAGAAAATCAGATGTACTATGAATTTAGAATATTCAAGAAAAAATCGCATTTTATCTGCATAAAAATGGAGATAGCCATTACCTTTATCTCAAAGAAAAACTAGTGGTCATTTTTTTTGTAATATACTATTATAACACTAATGTTCTCTGACCGTTGAACAGGAACTACCTAAGTGGTCATCGATAAAAATTGATTGTTTTCATCTTGACTACATACGTCTTGGTCACTTTTATAATGTGCAACTCAATCGTCCCTTGACCACTGTGACGTGCGGTAACTGAATATTAATAAACTGCTTGCAGGGACCAGGATTAGTGACACATGATCTTAATCAGGGCTTTTACTTAGACATTGAGGCAAGCGACTACTATTCCCCCCTCCTTTCCAGAAAGCAAATAGTTAAAGAATTAAAGCCACTATTGAATTCAATAGTCAGTATGGCTAGTGTTCATTTTGCTGACCAGTGGTTTGTAGGCGATTGGTCATATACAACAAAAGTGACTAAGAGTCTAGCAAAGTGGTTTCAATGTTTGTGACCACTGTCCATATTAAGGTATTGAGCTGTTTTATTCCGAAATGACCATTCCAGTGGCCATACTTAATAAAGTCGGAAGGATGAGACAATGTATAATTAGTCCATTATTTTTGATAGAAGTAGCTGACCACAGAATGGACACTCTTGGTGTATGACCATTAGCTGGACACTGAAGAGTATTACTTCGCTTAGCTTGACATAGATACAAGAGATCAGCCTCGTTTGATGCGTGATGCACGGTAGCCCGAGTACCACCATTAGTGTTTTGATGAAGTGGACCAACAAGTAACTAGAGCGTACAGCAAACAGTTCTTATAGAATTGAATTGAAACAATGAGAAAGCTGGTAGATAGTATTAGTGTTTTAGCTAACCATTATTTGTAAACAACTAGACCTAGAAAGCCTGGTAGTAGACACCTTGAAGTTTAAATAAAATCATGTTCAGATGTGCACATATATTTATGTGATATTTCGTTTCATTTAATTAACCAACCACTTTCCATCGACTTGACGATCAGATTATTACTGAAATTTCCCATAAGACTCGTCTAAAACTTTTGGTCATGCCCATTTATTGAACAAATAGCCCACTCATTGTGTACAAAGTCGACTTGAATAGATACCGAAATATGGTGTGAATAGTACTGGAGAGGGCACTGATTGAAGTCAGTGCTAAAACAAAATTTGATTGTATGTACAGAGTTCACATTTTAATGTGATTATGTTCATATAATAACACTCTATAGGTCAGTGTCTTCTAGACGTTTTCCTTAACTGCACACTTTGAACATTCTGAGTACTTAGCGGAACACAGTTTAGGAAACACTGCTAGATGGGATCAACATAAAACACTTTGAGTATTCTAAATTCAAATGTTAATTTAATATATCCACATTTTGAACTCAGATTTTCGTTTATTACAGAAATCCTGGCGCGGGGGTGGAAAGCATTGGATTTGTACAAACCAATGTGAATGTATATTTGAAAGACTTTTGTTTCTTAAACATCATTGCAAGCTGTCTAAAACAGCGGTTCTCAAAGTTTTCGAAGGTCTTCGTCAAAGAAACAGAGATGATTTTCATTCATAAAAAAGGAGAGCCTTATATGAAAAAAGTACAAAAAGATCTCCAGAGGGCCTACATTTCTTCAAGAACAAAGGCGCCACAAACTTTAAAACCTCTGATCTGAAGTTTGTGCTTGCATCGAAAACATCGTCATTAGTGATTTATGTTAATTGATTGTGGGAACAAGCCAAATTAGTTTCTCAACAACAACCCCTAACGTGTATCACTAAACTTGGTGACCAGTGACCACAACCGCCCCACACATCGGCAAAGGTTGGGTTCCATACCCCGCCGTCCTCCGCTGACACTCTGCTCACATTTCCGACGGGTTTCCAGAGCAACGTGCTAACTACGTCACTTGGCATATGACTAAGAACGATCACCCTGGGAGCGGGTCTGTTTCAAATCTAAGCAGTTTATGACGTCCCTTGGGTAGAATCAAAGCGGCCTGAGATTCCTCTGTAGTGTTCTTCCATTCCCAAATATTTCTCCAACAAACTGGCTTCATTCACGGTCTGGACACTGGTCCACGGACGTTTAAGGGACCAATTTACGACCGACGTAAAGTCTAACATTGGGCCGGCAGTAAATAACGAGTTACTTTAAATACAAGATATATATTGGACTAGATTTGTTATTGTCTCTGCTTTCAAAACAAGTAACCAAAAATCCTATACTCTTAAGCGAGCAATTCTTGTATATATATATATTTATATATAAATTTTATTTCGAAAACGGCTCTAACGATTTTCTTTAAAATTTCAAGGTATTTGAATATTAATGAGAAAAAAATTCTCAGCTCATTGGCCACATCGGGAAACTCGAGGTCAACCGTTAGATCGGTTTGAAAATGCCTCAATATCGAAAAATTAATTTTGGCTCGAAAGTCTTATGAATGAAAATTTCCATGACGTGAATGGGGAAAAACGCTGCTTACGTCACTGGGCTTACCGTAGTACACTAAAATATTTCTTTGCAAACAGAACGAGTTTTAAAGAATCAATAGACCTAATTAAACATTTGCGCCCCTTCTTATTGTAGATTGATTTATTATTGAACTTTGAAAGAGCAGTAATGAAATTAAATGTGCCCATGCATGATTGGTTATTGTGTTTTTAAGTTTTATTTAGGGCGTGGATACGAAGGGCCCAGGAGAGATATGAATGAAGGGATATGTAAAAGCAGACCATATCCCTCCACGGGCTGTAGCATCACTGGGATGGATGGATGGCAAAAGCCGGTATGAACTTCTTATAGTTCGACAGTCAGGCTGGGCAGGGCATGGGGGACGAACACCCATGTTCACACCGAACAGAGGTGCCCGACGGAAACGTTTGTTTAGAAAACTAATGCAATGATTTATGTCTATTAAAAAAATTTCCATAATTAAATGTCTGAGCGTAACCATCTTAGAAGTTATACTGCAAAGACTTTTTTCCAAGCCATAATAGTAGGCTTACAATAGTTTAAGCTAAAGATGTATTGTAAAACTATAAGACGGACGTGAGCTGTGGTTTGTATAGTCTCTAGACTGTAGGAGGACTTAGAGACTTTATATTTTATCGCCATGTACAATTACATTTAGAACTAACAAGAGACTAAAGCAACGTTCCTGATTGGTAGTTTTTGTCCGATCTTTCATTTTCTTAATTTCAAACATATTCCCAAAATGACTTCAGGTATATAACCTTCATTATGAAAATATTTAACCGATCAAGGCTCGGCCACCTGATATTTATCTTTTATAAAAACTTGTTGACATTATTTTTTCTTATTCTTATCTCTGCAGTATCTTTTTACAAGGCCGTTTATAAGTATTCGGAGGCCCGGAGCAGATTTTTTTTTATGGAGACACCTTACTAAATCTAACTATTGCAATTCACAAGTATTAGGAATGATAAAACTCAGGGGCTGTAAGTATGTAGAAGTGTCATTAAATAAGTTTGAATAAGGCTTATCTTTTTTGAGTTCACCATTTGGCACGCTTTGGGAGATGGCATTTTGTTTTACATCTCCGTTGACATTTTTGCTTTTTGTAGTGTCTCGGGCCAAAAAAACCAATCAACGGGAAAAGTCATTTAGGTCAACTAAGTTTGATTAAAATTGTGTAGAATATCATTGAAATAAAAGAAATACTGTATGTAAAATTTAAGACACAGAATTTACGCTTCATTCTGATAATTTCATTTTACTCAACTTAAACAAACCTCATATATTCATGTCTATTTTATGTTAATAATAATAATTTTATTTATAAATAATAATTTTATTTATAAAGCGCTGTTAACAAACAAAAATGTAGGCTCAAGGCGCTGTAATAACATTACAAACATGAACACGAGACATGACAAACTAATCTAAAAAAGTTTTAAACAGATAGGTCTTGATGTTCTTCTTAAAGGTGGTGTAGCAAGTTGTCTGTCTGAGTTCAATGGGGAGTGAGTTCCAAACCTTTGGTCCGTGAACTGAAAAAGCCCGCTGACCGTAGCTTTTGAGGGAAAAACGTGGTACCACTAAAAGTGTTGAGTCCATTGAGCGTAGGGCTCTCTGTGGGACATATGGAGTAATCAGTTCGCTAAGGTACAAGGGCATTTCATTGTTATAAATACACTGATGGCAAAGTGTGACGACCTTGTAATCGATTCTTGCTTTTACGGGTAACCAATGGAGCGCGCGCAAGAGCGCAGTAGCAGAATCTCGTCTTGTTTTTTTAAGAACTATTCGTGCGGCGTTGTTCTGAATACGTTGCAGCTTGGCTATTTTGTCGTCGGGTATACCTGCTAGCACGGCGTTGCAGTAGTCAAGGCGGGAGAGTATGAATGCCACAGCTAGCGTTTTTGTTGACTCTGTTGTTAGGTATGGTCGGATCAGGCCTAATCTGCGCAGCTGCAGATAAAGACCCTTGCAGAGCTGCCTTATGTGTGAGTCGAAAGATAGTGTTGAGTCAAAGAAAACTCCCAGATTCCGGACTACATGGACATAAGAAACCTGGCAGTTCGTAATAAAAAGAGAATCCGTGCTCTCGACTTTTGAGATGTTGTTCCGAGTGCCAATCTTGATTATTTCTGTCTTGTCTTCGTTCATCTTGAGCTTATTCTCAACCATCCAATCGCTCACCCTTGCAACGGTACCACTGATTTTCTCTGCCAGATGCGACACCTCTGAGGGTACTGAGGAATCGTATAACTGTGAGTCATCGGCAAAGAAATGGTATAAGATGCCTGTTGGCCGTATGACACCGCTGAGCGGATATGTATACATAGTGAACAGTACTGGGCCTAGAACTGATCCTTGGGGTACTCCGTACTTCAAGAGTAAGCTTGTTGATTCTGTCCCACTAACAACGACACTTTGGGTGCGTTCAGTCAGGTAGGATCCAAGCCACTTTAGGACGATTCCTGCTAAACCAAAAGTGGCAGAGAATCTGGCCATCATAATGTCATGGTCAAGCGTATCAAAAGCTGCGGACAAGTCCAGCATGGAAAGAATTGATATGTGGCCTATGTCGGAATTGTGAAGTAAGTCGTTTAGTACCCTGACCACTGCTGTCTCTGTGCTACGGCACTTCCTATATGCAGATTGAAATTCTTCCAAGAGACAGTACTGTTCAAGATGAGAAAGAATTTGTGCTAACACGATGCGCTCCAAAAGCTTTGACAAAAAGGGTAGATTTGATACCGGGCGATAGTTTTTTAGACATTCCGGGTCAAGACTGGATTTCTTCAATAAGGGCCTGACAAGTGCATGCTTAAATTGCTGTGGTACAATGCCTGAAGTCAGTGAAGAGTTCACAATGTTAGTAATTGTGGGTACAAGCTCATCTAAACATTCAAGGAGCAAAGAAGTTGGAATGGGATCAAGGTCACATGACTTATTTGGCATCTTTAAAATAGTACTTTTGACATAATCTTCAGATACACACTGAAACTCGCAAAAAGGAGAATTTTGAAAGATTGGAGAATGGTCAAGCTGTGATGAGAGAGAGGGCATGTCATTTCTGATCTGCTCAATCTTGCCAATGAAGAATCTATTGAAGGAATCAGGGAGTTCAGATACTGGGATAGATGACGGCAAACGTTCGTTATTTGCTCCCCCTAACATTTCAGCGGTGATCCTAAATAGCTGCTTCGAAGAATCAGAAGTTTCGATTTTTTGTCGAATATGACTAGCTTTTGCATCTCTAATCATACGGTTCACCTTGTTTTTTTCTACGATGTATATTTGTCGATGTATCGTCAGACCTGTCTTTTGAAATGTACGTTCGGCACGTCGGCGAATAAGTTTGGCAGTCTTTATGTTAAGAAATTGGAGACTTTTTCGTGTGGTTTCCATGGTAACAGTTGACGGCATTGGTTGTAAACAACATCTGGTATTAATAATAAAAATGTAAAACAACAACAAAATGTATAAAAATAAATGAACATCTTTGGATCTTGTGCAGTGAGTAATGTGTCTTCTAATGTTTCTTGTGTAATTACATTCATAATAAAAAAAAATGGTCGATCGCATTGAAACATCAGCAGACGTCAAGCAGAAGACAGATGAGACACTTCCGGCATTTCACATTAAATTGTCTCCACATTGTCTTGGTCTTTTTTTTTTCTGTATTGCTGTGTATGGTTTAACAAGCACAGAAGAAACATGATATAAGAGAAATGGGTATCTCTCTCTCTCTCTCTATCTCTTTCTCTATCTCTTTAATTCTTTTCTCTTTCTCATTTTCACAGTCTGTTTTCGTGAATCCGTTTACGAGTATGTATGTGTATATTTTACATGTAATGGACAGGTAGGACCTACCATAAAATTGAACTTTAATATATTATATCAATTATGTCTTTCTATATGACTTTTGAAAGAAAGATGCCTTTCCAAATCACTCACGATTCTTAAAGACAATCTGCACCCATTAAACAACTGTTACATAAGATCTGAACGAAGTGGTCGTCTCCTTTCCATTAGGACTAAAACTGAAAGATTTAAAAACTCCTTTATCCCACTTTCGGTCAGAGTGTTACGAGGTCAGCTGTCATCATCAAGAAAGTACACAGAAGTCTAATTCATAAAGCGATGGTTGTGAATGTGTTTCGTGTGTGAACGATGTTCGAATATTGTTTTTGTAAGTAGTTACGCCGAGGTTGTCAATTGTTGTTAAACTGAATTTCCATTAGATTGGATCAATAAAAAATATCTTATCTTATCTTATAAAAATACCTTGACTAATCTTACTATATTCAGTACAGAAGCTGTTGTAGCTATAAGGACCAAAGCATGGTGAAACAGAAGAAATACACATTTTACAGAGGTGATGACTGGAGGTGTGAAAACCCAAAGGCAGGCGCCCCAAAGGCCGGCGCCCCAATGGCAGGCGCCCCAAAGGCAGGCGCCCCAAAGGCCGGCGCCCCAAAGGCAGGCGCCCCAAAGGCATACCACGTGTGCTGGAGTGTGTATGTGTATGATTCTATGGTGGCAATGGGAAGAAGTTAGCCATTTGTTGTGAATGATGCAAGATAGGTAGCGTTGTCCTCATTTGGTCTTAATTAGGACAGACGACTCCAGAACGTGAGACTGAAAGATTGTGTTATTGTAGTGAGTTAAATTTTGCTAATTAAGTCTAGTACATTTATTTTATCTTATTCTGTGGCATATATAGTCTCGAGAGACGATCTTTTCCCCTAGCAAGCTCTTGTGTGACTAAAGAGGCCGATCCTTGATACACAGCTGCGATCGCAGGTTGGGCTTATGAAATCACCAGGCGCAGCTGGATTTTCAGCCTTCTTTCTTTATATTATATCAACTTGATTTTGTCTATATTATAATAAAAGTTATATTTAGTTTCGATTTTTCAAGTTATTCTAAGTTTTATTACTTAAGATATAATATCAGGTGGCCGAGCCTTGCTCGGTTAAATAAATGCCCTGCCCAGCCTGACTGTCGGACAAGAAGAAGTTCATACCGGCTTTTGCCAACCATCCATCCCAGTGGTGCTACAGCCCGTGGTCTGCTTTTAGTTTTACATATTCCTTCATTCATATCTCTAAACGCGTTCTTGTTTGCAAAGAAGTACACTATAGTAAGCCTAGTGACGTAAGCATCGTTTTTGCCGTTTACGTCATGGAAAACTTTCATTCATAAATTATTCAAACCAAAATTAATTTTACAACATTGAGACATTTTCATATCGAAATAACGGTCGAACTCGAGTTTTCCCGATGTGGATAACGAGTTGAGAATTTTTTTCTCACTAACATGCAGATACGTTGAAATTTTAAAGAAAATCGTTAGAGCCGTTTTCGAAATAGAAGATATATATATATATATATATATATATATATATATATATATATATATATATACTAGACAGATATTACCCGCTGTCCGCGGGTCTTTATTTGCGTAATGCTGATGTAGTCAGTGATATTGTGCATTAGAAACAAAGAAAATAATAATGTTTAAAGTAAAGCGAATGCGCGAATTCACGTTAAAAAAGAAATCATTAATGGAGCTATAAATAGAAACTTGACCTTATTTTACGCGATAATAAGATAATAGTTGCAATCATGTAAAAGTGCTTTAGAAAACAAATTTCAATGTTAATTTGATTAAAATATGAAATGAATGGACTATAATTAGTACTAGTCGACCTGCGGCATAGCATACGCCGCTATTTTCCAGGGCAGGCCTTAGGCACTGCAACATATGCGACCACAGTGGGTCCCGCACTTTCTTTGGACCCGTGCTACATTTTAGGTGTATAAATTATTAAATTATTGAACCATTTTATAACATATAACAGATTTCCCGCGGCCTCTTGACGACCGGCGGCATAGCATACGCCGCTATTTTCCAGGGCAGGCCTTAAGCACTGCAAAATATGCGACCGCAGTGGGTCCCGCACTTTCATTGGACCTATTCCTTTTTCCAGTCTATATTTATTTATGTCTATGGACCCGTGCTAATTTTTAGGTGTATAAATTATTAAATTAAACCATTTTATAGCATATAACAGATTTCCCGTGGCCTCTTGGACTTGATTTACCAGAAGCCCCTGGAAATCTCATGAAATGTTATTAAATATTGGCCTACGAAAAAGTCCTGGAAATCTCCGGAAATTATTAAATGTCGATCTAGATTAGTTTCAAGAGTCTTACGACACAATAGGCCTATAATCTCTTCCGGCTTCCACTTTTTTAACCTCCCTTCCATTCACTACACAAATTCATAAGAGAGAAACAAATATTTGTGCATTGTACTTCATTTTATGTCTAGAATCTATGTCTTTAAATTGTGTTTAATCTCTAAGACTGAGGATCATGCAATTTTTTTTTTCATAATTTAGAAATCATAATTCAATAGTAG
>JADKLZ010005243.1:17431349-17444708 GCA_021533235.1 Biomphalaria straminea
AGTAGATATATATACATGTGTTTTCAAGTTACTTCCTTTTTCCGGTCTATATTTATTTATGTCTATGCTATTTTGTGAATGAAATAGTGCGAATTGGGTCCATTTACACCGTGGTGCGTACGCCATGGGATCTTCCCTATTTACTTGTTGTTGCTTGCTTGTTGTTGTTTGAACTTTTGTGTGTTTAACCTCAGACTTAGAGGAATATATATATAGATGTTCAAGTGTTAAAGCTTTAAACTATCTTTGCGAAGAGAAGTTCTATCATCTTTAGTTCTAGACCTAGATCTAGATCTAGGAATAGAGAGATTTGTAACCTTTCGGTAATGTCTAATGCAACTATGTTCAACAGGATTTTTATATTCGCAGATACAAAAAAACGAATTTATGTAAAAATCCTTTTGAAACACAAATTCGAAGGTTAATTTTGTTAAATAATTAAATCATTAGACTATATTTTGTATTTTCATGCTTCAAAGTTAAAATCTATAAGTGCAAAGTGTATTTCTTAAAATTAGATCTAGAATAGTCTAGATCTAAATCCTTTCGATCTTTTTCTCATGTCAACATTTGTAAACAAAGCCTAGTTCATAAAATAGTATAGCTGTAATAGACTTGGGAAACTTTATTTTTTTTTAGGATTTTAAGTTTGTTTTAGGGCTACAATTCATACATACAGGACTAAGTTAGTACCCAAGGAACATTTCTGTCAAGTTTTGTCAAGATCGGTGAAATGGTTTTGATTTCTATACGGGGACATACATACATACATACGCCTTTGTTTTCCTTTTATATATTAGACAAGAATTGCTCGCTTAAGAGTATAGGATTACGCCTACAGCGGTTTAGTTATCTACCAGCACTTAGGTGCTACAAGTCATCGACCTTTGACAACACCACTAGTACGGTGGCTTGATAATGTAGAAGCAGATCTACAACAGCTAAGAGTCCAGGCATGGAGACGTAAAGCACAGGAGAGATCAGAATGGAGAGATGTACTAGAGTTAAAAATAACTAGAGTATCTCTGGCCAGAATTTTGTACACGTCATTTTTCCCACTTCAAATTGTGAAGCATTAGCCTTGATAAGCCATTGGTCTAAAACTAAACTAATGTAAAACACAAATTATTATCGTATTGCGCGAACACAAAATGTCGTAGAGGTTGGATCTAGACCCTAGCTAGAGGAAGGATAAGTCATGGCTTCAAGACAAAATAACACGACCACTATCAATTAGGAAAGTATTTCTTTCATATGACCAGCAGTGAGATCGACACTTTGCGAACTCCTCTAACCAAAAGTCTCTTAGTGTTAACTACGAGATAATCATCACTAACTGAGAGATTAACTGGACTGTAATTCATGTTAAGTTTTAGCGGACCAATCAGCGGAAACTTTTGGATTGGGAAGGGGGGAGGCAATCAATTATAATTAATTTAATTGCGAAAAAAAATAAAATAATTATCTAATCTTCTTTTTAGTATTACTGTGCGCAGTGGCTGATTGATTAAGCGCTTGGCTTGGCCCGCGAAGTCGTAGGTTCGAATCTCGGTGAAGACTGGGATTTTGAATGTCGACTCTCTGAGTCCACCCAACTCTAATGGGTAGATGACTTTAGTTGGGGAAGTAAACGCGGTTGGTCATTGTGCTGACCACAAGAGTACCCTGCTCGTTAACCGTTTGCCATGGAAACCGATGACCCTAAAATCATCTTCCCCATAGATCGCAAGGTCTGATAGAGAAACTTACATTTTAAAAATAGTATTAAGTGTATTTATAGCGTCCTAAATCTTAACTCTCTCATTTCGCAATGACAAAAAAATATTTTGACCCTTTTTTGAAAAGTATATAATTAATATCCGTGTAGCTATAAAATCTTGGTCAATTCTATCGTTTTCATAGCCTATGTCAGATTCGGTAGCAGTTATGTTTGGTAGGACAAAGAGTGGCGCTAAAACGTGCTGCTGTATCGGACAGAAGAGAGGGCATAGCGCTGTCACAGAGAGCACCGGGATAGATGTATGCTTACAGAGTAGGTAGTTCAGTTGCTTAAATATGATTGGGCAATCTGGGCGGTCACGTGGTAGGTCTATAAATAAACCCAGTGCGTATGAATCTAAAAAAAGAAAAGAGATGAGTGGTTATCAAAATGAAAAAAAAAAAAAAAAACTTACGCTATGAAAGAAAAAGGGAGGAAAGGGATAAAAAAAGGGGGGTGAGGGGATTTAAAGGCAATTCGGGAACTAATCTTGCTGCAAGATGTGCGGAGAAAACGAGTAGGGTGGGGATCGGGGCGCCGATGTCTATGTTCGGGCGCCGATCTCAATTTGCCAACGGTGATCTTTTCAACACCCTAAGCTATAAATCTACAAAGAAAACAGTTTATTTTGACACGGGCAATTATGCTGCGGGCTCATTTATTTAGAGGCACCCTCCTGCGCCCCCCCCCACCACCAAATCACACGCACACAGCCAAATCTGTACTTGGCATGGCTTGGGACCTTCTAGTTTCATACACCCGTAAATGAGGGGGGGGGGGCGTCAAGAGGGATGGATGTGTCGCAGTCTGAGCCCACATAGGAAGTAAAGGAAACTGTGCGCGGGGGTGGGACTGTATCAGGGAAGGGCGGGGGGAGATGAAGAAACTAGAAAATGGCCGCACGAGACGCTCAGTTCCTTGATCAGGAACGTGTCTTAATAAGCGATCTCTGGAGGATTAATGTCGGGCTGTATAGTCACAGGGAGTGGTCAATTCCTCCTTTCTCCTACCCCACCCCCCTTGTACCCCTAGCACAAGAGGGGCCGATGATTGATCGATGTCTCGCGCCTTCATATCCAGTCCGAGCGTCATCTGAAAGAGCCCGTGAGTGGCCCGGTATAGGACACACGATAAATACGTTGGCCAATTTACGATGTGTCGGTGGCCCTCATCAAGCTTGTCTCCCTTTGCATGCCAACAACCAGGATTGATCGCTTTCAATATGATAGTGCTGCCTGCTGACGGGCCGCCCCTGGAACCAGAAATCATAACTGAGACCTGGCCTCGCGATGTTTTTGTTTCCATGTGACACAATCCACTCGTGAATTCTGTTTCGACATACAGAATGTCTATTTTTTTTCTTACAAGAGAAATTTGAAATTATCTTCACTTATAAAAGGAAACGTGTAGATATCATTGAAAGCCTCCATTAATACAGGGCGATGCCTAGCAGTGAGAGTTTATAATCGTGTTGGTCTTGCGTTCGAAACCTGTTCGCTGTGGGAAGCGTGGTCGAGAGGCTAAATGCGTTTGAGCTTGGCTTGGCTACCTAGAAGGCTCGAGGTTCGACACCCTACTCGGGCAGAGTTGTGTTTACTGAGCAGCACGGAGAACCAACTCCTAGATTCCCCCTCCACCCCCACTGTCCACAAATGAGATTGGACCAAAGCGCTCTGAGCATGCTATAAGCATGAAAGTAGCGCTATGTAAAAGCTATAATGATTTAATAATAATATCATCCCTTCCATTCCCTTGTAGTTCTAAGAGTAGACTGAACATTTTCTGGCTATCATTTTTAAAGAAATGTCTGAATGTCAGTTCTATAAAAAAAGTGATACGAAATGTAATAATTATTATTATACTTCTTTACAACATCTACACTTTTCCCCAAATGGTTTTGAGTGCTTGTAAAGGCAAATAAAAAGTCAAATTTCGGAAATGAGTTTTTTGTTTTTCAATATACATTACAACTAGAGCCATTTCAATATTTTATTCAGAATCTGATGTTTTTTTCTAAATCTGTGAAAAGCTTTACACCAAAGACTGTCATATCTATATTCTAGAAATTTTCAAGGAAATCATGAAGTAAAGTAAAGTACGACTCTAAATCATAGACAACAATAGAGCTTCATGTATTCTATATGGATGCCAGGTCGTGCGGTCGTTCGGATTTATCGATGGTCCCGGGTTCAAACCCTGCCCGCTGTCCAGTGGGGTAGCTAGGAATTTGCCGTCATTCGGGGGCACGGGGGGGGGCTTCACTTCTTTGGGGGCCCTGCTAATTGCGCAATATTTAATATGTAATGTAAAAAAACACACATTTGGGGGACCCGGTTAAGTGGGGGCCCGGGGGGAATTTCCGAATTCTTCCCTCTTCTCCCCCCATCTTAGCTACACCACTACCGCTGCCATCTAGTAATTATATGATTTGTAACGCTGAATAAACATCCGAAACATGTAAAACATTTTACAAACACATTATCAAACGAGTATTTTGATCACAAAAAGCAGTCATGTATTCAATAAACTTGTCCCTTAAAAACAGTTTTTAGAAACATTAAATATAACCAATGAGATAATCAGGAATAAATAATATACTACGTCGCCCTTATCATTCCATTGTTAGGTGTGTGCGGATCACGACACGAATAGTCTACACTTCAATCAACTCTTTGGAAAGACAGTCTATGAAAGTAAATAAAATAATAAACAAGGTTACAAAGACAGTTTGTGTGGAAACACAAACTTAAATTCGTCCCCCGAAGTGGTCCACCCAGGCAGGTTTCAATATTTCCAGAAAGAACATCCGAATGAAATTATATCAAAGACAAATGACAAATAAGAATGCAGATAGAAGGTTGACAGGTCCTATATAGTGCCCCAGTAATCCTTAGGCATTAGGCCTCTTTTCTTTGCCTCTTGGTTACTTAGATAGTAAATACTAGAGTGAAACGCGAAAAAACAAACGTGAAATGTAATGTAATTTATAACATTATTAATTGTCTTCAATAAGGTCTGATTTATAATGTGGACTAATTAGGTTTTTCTCTTTAAAAATCTTCTTGCATAAAAGATTTTTTAAAAATAGATTTTGAGCTTTTAGAAAAAAAAAGTAGCCGTTGCATCAGAACTTTGAATGATCTAAATTATTGTGATGTCCGATTTTCATTTTCTCTTCAACTTTCTGAGCCCTAAACCGGACGGACGGACAGACAGACAGACAGACGGACAGACAGGCCACACAAAACTAATAGCGTCTTTTCCCCTTTCGGGGGCCGCTAAAAATTTTGAAACTTGTTTTTATCTGTTTCCATGTGTTTTTTTTCTGTAAATCCATTCAAATACTGCTGAACATTGAAACTGATAATGACATTACTATTCTCTTTAATGACACACTTTCATAACGAATGGCATACAATGTACAAAAATTATTTATGAAACAAGTTTGGGATATATAGAGCTAGAGTAACTTTATAAGAAATACAAATCTATTGTTCTTTTTTATAATCTAATAAAGAGATAACTCTTTTCTATCGTTGTTGATCCCGTAACTCACGTTTTAAGTCACACGAAGATAGTGCTGAAGTTATTGTTTCTTGTTTTACTCATTTAAACACATTACTATTTTTTACTGAATTTGATTTTTAAATGAGTATTTAAGCAAATTAAATTTTTTATAATGTACTTCTGTTTACTTGGCATTTTTTTCGTAAAAAATGTATATAATATTTTTTGTATTTTGAAATTGTTTTTATCGTAAATGGATTGTTTGATATTATTTACTATGTGAGTATGTTATTGCTATGTAGAGCATGTCCATCAGCAGCTATGCATCATAGTAAAGTCAGTCATGAAATATGTCATAATCTTCGTGTTACAGGAATTTTAAATTTTAATTTTAAATATAAATAAATATTAATTAAAAAAAAACTGAAAATTTGGGAAAATATGAATATCCTAGGATTGTATTGTTATATTGTCAAAACTACGAATACCCCCCCTTTTTTTTCAGATTACAACAAATAAAGTTATATCCCTTGGCTGTTGAAAAATATGCCCAGTTTTTTTCCTCGATTATTTCCCTTGCGTTGAGCCATAGCGTTTCACGAGAGGCGCCAACAAACTTTAATTGTCAATTAAACATTTTGAATAAGAGAAGAAGAAAGATTGAGGCATTCAGAGGAGGGACAAAGACAGTTAAATAATCATTCATTTAGTTTTATTCCTTAGAGTTAATGTTGATTAATGATCCCTAACGCGGATCACTTTAAATAGACGAACCAATGACACAATTATTGGGCTTCCAATAGCTCTCACTTGTAAAACCATGGGACAAAAAAAAAAGATTACAAAGAGAGTTTGTGTTTTCACATAAACTAAGATGGGGCTCATGTGTCATCTGTTTTATAAGCAAAGCATGTAAAAAGTAATTCCAAGACTATAAAAAGCTATGAATTACAAAAGATCAACAATAAGCTGACATTGTTTTTATTATTATTACATTGTTAATATGTATACGTATTCATGGAAATGATTATTAGAAATATATGTTTTTAGTTTTAGCCTAAAGATAATATAAATTGTTTCTTATTAGTTGCTTTTGGGGTTTCTAATGCTCAGTATGTTATTCCTAGCTTATGTTCCCAGTTGTCAAGTATCAATGGGTCCTTGGCATTTTGCATACAAGCAGTACTTGGAACATATAAACATTATTCGTATACATCAGGTAAAAATGTACACAAAAACTCAGCCCCCAAAAAGAGGCTTAGTGAGCAAAACGTGCGCCAAAGGCAAGGTACATTATTGGCGCCCACTCCCCCACTGTCCATAAACATCACATAGAAATATAGTCTGCGTGTGGCACCCCCCCCCCCCGGCGGGGGGGGGGGGGGGGGGGGGAGCGTACCCCATTGCCTCCCCTCACTACGCCTTTGCCCCCCAAAAAACTTTTTTTTTTAGAAATTGGTAGAATAGTTTCATCATTGCGAGGTCAAAGAATATATTTTTAAAAATCACTTAGAAGTGAGAAAATTGAAATGTGATAAAAAATAGAGATAAACAAATAGAGATAAAGAATTGAGATACAGAAGTAAGATAAAGAAGTAAGAAATAAGACGAAGAAATGAAATAAAGATAAATTTACAGTGACATTTGATTTAGATTCTGTTAACACAAGATGTGGACAAAATGTTTATAATTAACTGACCAAGAAGAAATCAACAAACTGACTAACAAGAAATCAACAAATTAACGAACAGGAAATCAACAAACTGACCACCAATCGAATATACATGCGCTATACATAACATCTTGATCATTATATACAAAATAGTCATAAGGTCAACATGGAAGATGATCTCAAATAGAGAAATATCCTGGCATCCTCTCCTATTTGTAGTGTTTTCATTTCTCGCTACGTTTTGTTAAAGTGGGCAAAAAAAAAAAAAAAAAAGCTGTGACCATTGGTCAGCATATTACGAACAAGCAAAATACAAAAAAATGATATTAAAAAGGGCTTTATCTTAAGGAAAGAACTCCATGTTTACAACTAAATATATCAATAATGTAGAATTTATTTCCCTTTTTCCGATATAAAACAGAATAATTAATAACCAATAATTAATTGACTAAATGATTATTTTTTAAATTGATTCATGCTTTGTTAGGTACCATTCAATAATTGTGTAAAGCTTCAGCTTGTGACGAGAATGGATTTCCAGGAAATAACGTGCTCCAAATTTTTACCAGAGCTAAAACGGATGTCCTTGTAAAAATGAAGCCAGAACACCCACACACATATAAACCCGAGCCAGACCGTATATGTGGCTTATGTTTATACTTTATGTGTGTGTACAACATAGGCTTTTATTTTAGTGTGGGTAGTCTAGTTTGTCCCCAGGCGACATCTCGCCCACCCATCGCCTGAAATGGGGTGACATAAATGTGACATAAAGTTGACACGTAATTAGGATATGAGAGTGATCTAATTGTCACATGGATCTCTCCAGGTCTCTCGCCGAACTGGCCCTCCAAGAGCGGGGCCATCGGACAAGGGGCATTCTCCCGTTACATAATGGATAACTCTGAACCGTGCCTGGCCTTCCGCTTGGCCCTAACCTGCTAAATGTCACTGGTTCTGTGGAGACGTAGAGGGAGAGCCAGTGAGCCAAGTCCTGCCCTGGTGACTATCTTAGCGCAATTAATATCAATTAATTGAAGCATTGTTTTCATTAGCAACAGTTATCGACAAAATTGTTCTTTTTTTTTCTTGAATGTGTGTATACTTTGCTGAAGTGAGCATAATCTTTCTTTTTTATCTATCTATCTATCTATCTATCTATCTATCTATCTATCTTTCTATCTATCTATCTATCTATCTATCTATCTATCTATCTATCTAACTATTTATCTTTCTATCCATCCATCCATTCATCTATCTGTCCGTCCGTCCGTCTGTCTGTCTGTCTGTCTCTCCGTCCGTCTGTCCGTCCGTCCATCCATCCATCCATCCATCCATCCATCCATCCTTCCATGTATCTATCTATCTATCTATCTATTTATCTATCTATCTATCTATCTATCTATCTATCTATCTATCTATCTATCTATCTATCTATCTATCTATTTATTTATCTAACTATCAATCTATCCTGATAATCCTTCTATTCGTGAACTGTTGGCACTCGATTTTTGGTAAGACCAAAATTTACAAATTCACCTTTTAAGCTGAATACTAAAATACTAAAAAAAAAGCAACCAAAAACTAATGTTTTCTTTTTCCTTCTTTAGAATAATAGATACTCGTAAACCACCGAATGGTTGTGACCTTAAATAGTATGTACCCTAAGGCTCTAAGACACTTACACATACAGAGAATACCAATATTGATAACGAACAGTGTTTTACTTGAATTACATCTTTTTGTAATAAAATAATCATTAAAAAAAATAAAAAAAATATTTCAAATACATGCAGTCTGAGCTATTTAACTGCACAGTGTTAAGGACATGGTTAGACTGGTGTAGTGCTGTACAACATAAATAAAGAAGCAAATCAGGAAACTATATTTTGATCAGATAGTCATATCTTGCGAATGGTTAGGACTTTAGTTTTACCGTTTTTGTTTCAATTTTAAAATTAAAAAAAAAAAATCTCGAAGTTAAAAGCATATGTTAAGAGACAGAAATGACAGTATCAGTTAATTAATCCATACGTCAGATGATTAAACGAAAAGGTCATCAAATGTGTTTGCGCAAGTGCGCGGTGCAATATGATGAAAGTCATAGGTTCCTGCATATCTTTCCTCTTCCTTTATTTTCTTTCGTCCAGAAAAACGCAAGGGGACACCTCTTGAGCAGTGCACACGATCAAGGACGAGGAACCAGGGCTCATGAATATTCAGGAAGCTAATGGCATTCTGGGATCGGACCGCATGTTTTTTTTTCTCCTCCGCTTTCCAAAACCTTGTGTAGTCCCGCATGTCGTCTGACTCGAACTCTGGTACTGCAAGAGTGGGTGGAGGGGGAGGGGGAGGAATGTAGAGAGCCTTAGGGCATTGAGGGTGTGGGGAGAGAGAGGGGGGTTGCTTTGGTCAAATACAGCCCTTAGTGGTGAGTGGTTGACTGGACAAACGCCTGGAAATGTAGAAGGCGATCAATATATTGACCAGTCTAACGAGAGGTAGAAACTGTCCCTATTGCCCCGCAGTTAGTGGCCAGTTTGGAATGGCATGGGGAAAAAAAAAGTTCCTCTAAATAAGAAAATAAAAGATAAATAATAAAAGAGAAATAGTTTGAGAGCGAGAAAATAAAATCAAAATTCAATAAATCAAGATAAGATCATTTATTTTTTTAAAAGTTTACTTTTTAAATAATTATACTGACTTCTAAGACTAACAGAGGCACAAAGCTAAGAGTAAATTATTTAGTTGTTGGAAGTATAAGCTCAACTCCTCGTAAATAATGAATGTTATAACTGAGTTCCTTAGGACCTCCTGTACCATGGAGTCCATCAAGTTCGTAAATAAACATAATTCACAAGGAGAACAGGTGCACACACACACACGTATATGTGTTTATAAATCTTAGTGATGGGATACTTTGTGTGTGTGTGTGTGTGTGTTATGTTTTTGTTAAGAGGGGAAGATTTTAGTGTGAAGAAGGAAAAAAAAACAACAAAAATATTAACATTTGACATTTGACATCACATTTTCACTAATAGATGACTGATAAATGAAAACATAAGGGCTTCAAACTGGTCTCTGGTTCAAATCTCGTTGAATTCTGGGATTTTCGATTTCTGCGTTTTTCGGACGCTCCTAAGTCCACCCAACTCCAATGGGTACCCGAGATTAGTTAAGGAAAGTAAAAGCAATAGGTCCTTGTTCTGGCCACATCATACCCTCGTTAACCATCGGACATAAAACAGATGACCTTTGCACCTTCTTCCACATCGATCACAAGGTCTGAAAGGTGAACTCTCACTTTATAATGTCAGGATACACAGCTGTCAGACTTAAAAGCAACGATAATTTCAGGACACAGCAAGGTTTTAGAAAATACATGGATCAATAACTGAGCGACTTATTCACTATTGTGACACAACTAACAAGTCTTTTAACATCATTTCCAACAGAGCTGAACAAAAATTGCTACACAAGAGAATAGGTTCTAAAAGATAAATGTATTATTACTAATATCACTAAGTTCTATCACTTAATAGTATCATCTCAATCATCCAATTTTCAACAAAATTATTATTGTTTAAGTTTAACAAAAAATTACAATAAAAAAAAATAAATAAAAGCGAACACGGTCAACAAATGAAGGAAACACAACAACAACAAAAAAAAAAGCTTTGAGCCAATTAAAATGTCAAGTCAAAGCATCTCTAATTTTCTAATCTCAACTTTCTCAGCCACTAATTTCATCACTTTTTGTCCGGACAAATCAACCATCTCTAATTACACACCTTATTTACTCGAGAAACTATAATTATATTAACCCAGCCCTCCCCCTATCACAAACTTCAATCCAGATCTAGTTATCTTCAAAGCCAGGTAAAAAAAAAAAAATAACAAAAAATTTTTAAAAAAAAAAAACCTAGCAGGCCAGCACACTCCAGACAAATACAGCCAGTTCAGTGCTGGAAATTAGCGCCAAATTAGCTCGATCAATTCGTCATCATGCGCAGGGAACTCTCGAGGCGTGATGCGGAATCCGAGGCCATTGTTTTTCCTTGCGACGGACGAAGCTGATGGACTGTCAGCTCGGCAAGACTGGGATTAGTGGACCGCCTGCCTGCAAACTTTTCCAAGAGCTCAGGCTTTCGGACAAGTGCTATGCTCATTTTTTTTTTATTTCCCGCCAACCGTAGATTTCTCTAGTTCAGACATTTTCTTTTTCATTGGATGATTGTTTAAATGATTTTTTTTTTTGTGTGTGGAGAAAAAAAATGTATGGAGTCTATTTGGAGAAAGTAAATAAATGACTTTGGTTCTAACGTTGCAAAAAGTCTCTGCAATCATTAGATCTCAAAAGAAAATATCTCTATCTTGATTTTATAAATTGTTGCCAATAAAAAATAAACATTAGCGTTGATTACTACTGAGAACATTAAAAAAATCTTTTTAAATTATAATCTTTACTTTAGTCTTAAGGATCGTTAGAATATCACCCTTAATCTGTTAAACTGTCTTACTTTTATAGTCTTTGTCTTTTACCAACAGGACCGTCGATCCCTCGATGTTGTCTTCCCATCATTTCCTTTCTCTGCCTCTTCTACTTTTTCCTGACACTGTTCCCTGCAGGAAGGTCTTAGCGACAACTCTGAATCTCGTAATATGACCAAACAATTTTTGCATGCGTTTTTTTCTTTATTCAGAAGACCTTCAAGAGGCCTGAACGCCAATGTGTCACTTGCCATGAAATCTTATTTGTGGCATTCACCTCCTGATAGTCAGCTCAATGGTCATGGGTTCAATCCCTTGCCCTTCTGCTAAGGAAGTAATAAACTTCATGTCTGAAATAGCATCAGAAAACTTCAAAGTCCCATGTATTTACTGTTCAGTTTGTCCTAGAGAACATATACTAATTTTATGGCTGCTTACAATTTAGAGCTCTTCAAACAGTCTGTTATTATTGAACCCAGGCGCCGTTTTGCCCTCACTGGCATTGAGAAAGTAGCTGGCAGCAGATGGCCTCAAAAAAATAAATAAAGGAAGAACTGTCACGAAGGTCGCTGGACACAATTTGAGGCCCAAAGAAAAGTTCTTGTAAAGGACAGGCTCAGAAGACGTAGATAAAACTGAAACAGACCCCGGCAAACAACGGCTTTGTCTGCATCAAATGTGGAAAAATATGCAGGTCACAACTTGGTGTGATACACTGCACGTATCTTTAGTTTGCATACGTTTAATCGTTGCCATCTTTTGAACCTTACATTTCTCATTCTTACTTTATATATCACTGCATCTGTATTTTTTTTTTACTTAACTCTATCTCTCCGTAATGGACCATTGACCAATCGTAAACAAACAACATTTAGCCACGTGGTTCTCTATCTCTTCTATACAAATTACGCAATCCATAAAGGCTGTCACGAGATACGGTTTTTTCCATTGTTTTTTTTTTTTTTTTTTACAATGTTCAGGAGGAATTATTCATTTTTATTATTTGTATTTCGTTAGCCTGTAAAGGTTAAACATCAATTATGATTTTCTTTAAATCAGAAAATGGTATAATTGGTATATAGAAATTCATCTCATGTTTATATAACACAAATTAAATTTTACAAAATGAAAAAAAATAAGTTAATTTAATGGGGTCAGATCAACGATAACATCGTCGATAGGGAAAGAAAGAGTTCAAGTAATATTATTTAACTTTATAATATTTATCCTTATGTTACTTATCCTTATATTGTTTATTCATATATTACTTTCTATATATTACTTATCCTTTCATTAAGTATCCTTGCATTAGTATCTCTTTATCGTTATGGATAATAATGATTATTATGTTGCATCCATCCCTGTACTGATACCTCCATTACAGATAACCAGACCACACATCACAGAAGTATATGCTGAGGTACAAATGGGACACATATTGACTGGGGCCTTAGCATTGGGATGTTCTAGGGGTGTTAAAGTTTATCTTGGATGTCTCTTTTTCCCGTGGGTTGAAGTAGGACTTGGATAAGGTTATAAAAACTTTTAATTAATGACACCGTTTGTGAGATACCTTAGGGATGGTGTGCGAATATGGTATGGCAATAATGAGGCAATGTTAGTGCGCATTGCAAGTTTTATTTTTACAAATGTATTTCATCTAAATTTTCAACATTGTCTTTAGTATTTTTAAATATTCAATGAAATGACATAAGTGTGTGCATTGCTTCATATGTCAGATAAAACATAGACAGAGTTTGTAGATTGATAGTTCCTACATAGCTTATACAAACGCACACTGTATGACTGTCTGTCTTTCTGGGTGGAATCTTTGACAAGTTATCTCTTCCACTTCCCATTCTCAGATCAAGTTAAAACTTTGCAAGATTACTCATGTTCGATAACAGCACATGAATCCATTTAAAAGATT
>JADKLZ010005243.1:17456661-17469140 GCA_021533235.1 Biomphalaria straminea
AAAAAAAAAACACGTCTTCTAGTTGCATTGAGCTTGAAACTGAAAAACTCAGAGACATTAGTTTATGTGGACGAAAGGTTTTTAAATAGCTTCCATTCTACCTGGCCCGTGACGTTATGCTCCAGACAGTATTTATTCCTGGAGGTGCGCTTGATGGTTCCTGGTTCGAACCAGACCATCACCAGCCTTGGCTCTTGGCTCCCGAACCTTGTATTTTGGTGAACACTGGCATTTCATTCTTGTTTTAAGGTCGCCCTTGAGTCCACCCAACTCTTCTTATATTGATGCCAAGGTCTGAATGAGGTACATTGACTTACTTGCCAGAAAATGTTGAATTCAGAATGAGAGTATGTATTGTGACACATTCGCATTTTCATTTGGATGCGATCCATTGCTTATCAAGGATTATTTGGAGAACTCCCTGATTTGGAAACCACAGCGCAGTTCATCTCATATATTGGTCTAGGCATCTGAACGCTTCAACATAATCAAGAGAACGAAGTAAAAGAAGAAGAAGAAGACGAAGGATTACATTTTAAACTATAACCAAAGTGTGTAAATGAAACTCCATTAGCTGTTTACATGAATCGACATCCTATTCTCATCATCTGTATACGTAAATCAAGGACGCTTTACAGATTCATTGGTGTTTCTGGTGTATAGAGTTTGGATGTATTTATAAGCAAAGTGTTATATATGTATCATATTGGCCAGTGTATTAGTTTTGCTCTATTTAATTCAGAATAATGAAATTTTTTAGCTGTTCCGTTTGTGGATAAAAGTGTTTTTTTTATTTTTATTATTTTGTTGACAATAGTTATTCACCAATATAACTTCCTTGACATTTTGTCTACTTATTTTTAAATCTGTCCATAATCTTCCTCTTTTTATTTTCATACCGTTTTCTTTATGTTCCATAACACCGACCCACAATTCCCCATACCGTTTTCTCTTCTTTTCTCTTTTAATGTATTTCATCGCTTATACAAAGTAAACAGGATAATAAGAATCACAATGTTAACAAAGAGGAGATTACTGTGATTATCGTAAGTATGAAAATATCCTATTATGTAAGAAATGTAAAACCACATTTACATTAAAAAAAAACGGAAATAAATACACACCATTTTTTCTCTGTCCTCCTTTTTATTAAACTCATATAAAAAAATAAGGGGGAGAGTTGGGGCAACTGGAAGATGAAAGTGATGTCCTCAATTGTAGGATCTGAAGCAGAAAGCCACGCAGCCCGCGGCTCTATCTTAAGCAAATTTGTTCCTTGTTAAAATAATATCGTCCAGTGGTGTTCCCTCACCCATTGCCTCGGGCACCTGGCTGAAGATTTAACTACATTTGGCTAACACTGTCGTCTGGAACTGTTTCACGAGCTCATTGACGTTACTGAGAAACAGTTGAATTCTGGGGGCGTATCAGTCATCCAGTTTTATACACAATGACCTTTCAAATATCTTACGGTATCTGATTCAGAGGTACAACATTGAGAAGATACTTCACAACTTATGTGGCATATAGTAGCTACTAATTGATCTATTGTATATGATAGATAGCTGATACTTTTTTTATTTGTACCAAATATATATATGGTTGAGCGGTAAAGCGCTTAGCTTCTGAACGGGAGTTCCCGGTTTGGAATTCTGGCGAAGACTGGAATTTTGAATTTCGGGATCTTTTGGCGCCCAACTCTGACATTAGTTGGCGACAAGTAATGGCGGTTGGTCGTTGTTCTGGCCACATGACACCCTCGTTAACCGTAGGCCACAGAAACAGATGACCTTTACATTATCTGCACTATTAATCACAAGATCTGAAAGGGGACCTTTTCTACATAGACCCACATAGCATTTGTCTTGATAATGTGATATTTATTTTAGTTGACATGACACAATAAACATTCATCAACAGATCTGGTTAGCAGATCACTGGGTAGGAGGAAGAGGCTTATCAGATGAAACTTAAACACTTGTGATATCAGCAACCTATTTTAAGAAAGACATTACCTGAGAAATAAGAACATTACCTGAGAAATAAGAAGGAAAATACCTGAGAAATAAGAAGGACATTACCTAAGAAATAAAAAGGACATTACCTGAGAAATAAGAAGGACATTACCTGAGAAATAAGAAGGAAAATCTTATCTTATATAATACAGACGTTACTTTAAAAAAGAAGATGATTACGTCCTACGCGTCATGTATTCAGTCATGCATATTTACCAGTGACTTAAATTCTGCCAAGTCACTGGTTTTCCTGGCTAGCTCAGGCAAACCATTCCATGCTCTAATGGCACTAGGGAAGAAAGAGCATTTGCACAGATTTGTCCTAGCATATGGGACGAGGAATGTGCCTTTATCTTTGTGTCTTTCTGAGTATTTTATTAAGTTTTGTTTTTGTATTTGGAGATTATGGTTCAGTGTTTTGTGTATAATTGCTACTTTACTCTTAAGTCTTCTATCCTGAAGGCTTTCTAAATTTAGTGATTTTACTAAAGGTGTCACTCTAGTGAAATGTGAATATTCGTTTGTTATGAATCTCACTGCTCTATTTTGTGTCTGTTCTAGTTTCTTAATGTTTTCTGAGTTGAGGGGTCCCAAACAGAGGATGCATATTCCATTATTGGCCTAACCAAGGTTAAATAGCATTTTAGTTTTATGTTCTTATTAGATTTATAGAAATTTCTTTTAATAAACCCGAATGCTTTGTTTGATTTTTTTATAGTTTCATAAATATGGGGATTCCATGACAGTTTTTCATTTATTATAATACCTAGGTACTTTGCGTTTTTAGTCTGTGTCACTGGTTTACCATGAATAAGATAAGTGGAATTAATTTGTTTTAGTTTTTTTGTTACTCTTAATAACTGACATTTTTCTGGATGGAAAGACATGCTCCAATTTGATTCCCATTTTTGTAACTCATCTAATTCTCTTTGTAAAATTTCTGTATCTTGTGTTGTTTTTATTGTCCTATATATTATGCAATCATCTGCAAATAATCTAACTTTTGTTCCTGAACTAATGCAATTTGGTAAATCGTTTATGTAAATTAGAAATAGTAGTGGACCTAAGACTGTTCCTTGGGGTACACCTGAGTTTACTGTTATTGGTGTTGATTTAGAACCATCTATTATTACAGTTTGTTCTCTTCTTATCAGAAAATCTTTAATCCACTGATGCAATGGACCATCAATACCAAAATATTTTAATTTTTTTAAGCAAACTATGGTGGTGAACTTTGTCAAAAGCTTTGGAAAAGTCTAGTAAGATAGCATCTATTTGTTTACTATTATCTAAACCTTTTGAAAAGTTATCAATTAGTCCTATTAGCTGTGTTTCACATGATCTATGTTTCGTAAAGCCATGTTGGTGTGGAGTAAGGACATTATGTTTATCTAAGTGGCTTATGATGTTGCTACATATTATGTGTTCTAAGATTTTACATGTGATGCTGGTAAGTGATACTGGTCTGTAGTTTCCTGGGTCAGATTTTTCTCCTTTTTTAAATAGAGGTGTGACATTAGCTTCTTTCCAGTCCCTTGGTACTCTGCCCTGGTTAAGAGATGCCTGAAAAAGTATTTTGAACACAGGTGCTAGTTTTTTGCTTAGTTCCTTGAGTAATCTAGCTGGAATACCATCAGGTCCCGACGCTTTATTCGGCTTGATGCTGGCTAATAGTTTTTGGACTCCATTTTCCTGTACTTCTATCTCTCCTATATTGTCTACTTGGTTTAAATTAATTGATACGTCTTTGTCTCCTGGGGCTGAGAATGCTGATGCAAAGTATTTGTTTAGGATGTTAGCTTTAGTTTCATTATCGTTATGCGTTAAGTTGTCTTCTCCTTTTAATGGCGCTATGCCGGTTGTTTCCATTTTCTTAGACTTAATCTATGACCATAGGTTTTTGTTGTTATCTTTAGATATTACATTGTTTATGTACTCATTCTACAGCTGTCTGCTTACTTTTTGGGTTAGGTGCTTAATTTTTATGTACTTTTTATAAACTCTTTCTGCCTTAGTTTCTTTAAATTTTCTATATAGATTTTTCTTCTGTTTACAAAGCTTCTTTAATCTATTATTAAACCAGCATTTATCTATTTTATTTCATATGTATTTAGTGGGTATGTGATTTTCTATAATGTTTTCTTAGATTGTTTTTTATGAAATTCCAGAGGTCATCAACTGGTTGGTTAATGTCTTTTTCTGATAAGAATGTTTGTTGAAAGTTAAATGTAGCTTGGTGTAATTGTGTTAGGTTACATTTGTTCCAGAGTAAGAGTTTTCTTTTAGGTTTTATATTGGCTACTGCTTTTATCTGACTGCGTATTTTAATGATCTCATGGTCTGATAGACCAGGGATAATATCATAGTCTACTACTAATCCAGGTCTGTTGGTTAAGAATAGATCTAATGTATTGTTTAGTCTAGTTGCTTTTTTAATGATTTGATCTAAACTTATGTTGTGTAAAGTTTCTTTGAAAAGCTCGTTTATGTCCAATACCTGAGAAATAAGAAGGACGTTACCTGTCTGTAATTGCCGTTGAGTAGAACTATTAAATTTAATTCTGCCGTAGATTTAAAAAAATGCAAAGATGCTGTTAAGTCGTAATGCTAATATAACTTTTTTCGACAACTCTAGACTTTGTCATTGCATTTAGATCAAGTTACTGTAGCATGTCTGTCTCTTAGGTTTCTATATGATTAGTTGTTTACAAGTATACAAAATATATCTAGATCGATATTGTACCATCGAACTAAATGTCCATGTTTAATTTGACTTAAAGTTATAAATCCAAATATTTTTGTTACTGACGCATTGAGCAGTCTTTAAGGTACGATGTTTATCATTGAACACTTTGAACGCTCTGAACGATTTACTTTCTCTCAGATTTGTCAGTGTCGTTAACTGGCGATCAAATTTGAATATATTAGTGCAACACTTTTACTTGTGACGGGGTGGGTGAATGAGGCGGGGGGGGGAGGGGAGTAGGGCTAGCTGAGAGAGAGGGGAGGTGATATTCTCTGTTGACTTGCAGTCCATGTTTAGGGAGGGGGAAAAAAAGCTATCACGTCTTGACATTAATGGCATATTTATATTATTCATGAACGTCTTTAGCTCATTGTCTAGCCTGAAAATTAGAGTCAAAAGGACGGCCCTTCCACCCTTACCCACCCCTTACACTACGGAATTCCCTCTCTTTCCTTGTCAGAAAGATGCTTCCCCCTGCCCCCAGACAAACTAGTTAATCGTCGCCTGCTGAATTTTAACTACTCTCGCTGGGTAATCCGATCCTAGGAAGAAAGTCCGTTGAATAAATTTTGTCTGTCCTCACAAGACTCTGTCAGTTTTCTCTTCTCATTTGGTGCTGGCGTTTTGATCAGAAACCTAGAAAATATTTTCACTGATAGTAGTTTTCGCTATTTTTCTGGACTTCAGTGTTTCTGGGAGTCGTTTTTTTTATCCTGTACCGCAAGAGATTTTTGTGGAAATATCCGAAATTGTCTCTATGAGTTGGAAAAGTGATAGTGACTACTTCCGGTTCAAATTCAGACTTGGAGATGCTTACGTACTTCCTGTTCTGTACTTCTGATAACATTGGCAGGAGACATTTTCCAAAATACTGAAGTCGACTGTGACGTAGAATGGAGGTCTCAAGAGCTCTTACCATTGGACCAAAACATGTTCGAAGAGATAACTTTTTTTTTCAAACATACCAGCTGACTAATGTCGTTATTTTGGAGTCTTCTATATTCTAATATGAAAGTTAGCGGTTAAATAATGCTGCCTTTCTGAGAAAATATATAGTCTAAAGGCAAAGTAATTTAATCACAAATAACAAAACAGATTTTGCAAATAATATTACATTATAGTTGGAAGTGTAGTACAATGAAGTAATGAATCATTAAAAATAAGATAATAATAAAATGTATATATGAAATAAATAAGATTATAACATTTTCGTTGACTACAACAGGAAACAAGATTAGGAATACTAACTGAGGTTCCGCGATGTCACGCCTTGCATTAAGGATATAATGGTTACCAGAGGATTTCTATGATCACTCTAGGATAAAGGAACCACCCGAAGTATTGGAATGTGACCACTCGAAGACTGAACACACACACACTAAGTGGCTACTTGGAGAATATCTTTGGAGTAAGAGTATATTCCAGGTAAGCAGCTTGGCCTTGACCTTTTCATTTTTACCTGTACTCTCGTCTGCTGTCGTTGACTTTTATTAAGTAGGACAGTTCAAAGAAGGTAGTTCCGTCTCTATTTTGTTTATGCATTGATTAGATCAAGGAGTTGAATGGCTTTGTTTTGTTTCGTAGACCTGCCGCATTACGTAAGACAGCTAATCAGGTGTTCTGTAAGTTAATTAGTGACATTCTTCATAGTGAGACTATTGTGAATTTAGAAAACATCGAAGTTCAATCGAACACATATTTCTCACACACAATTCTCCAGTAAAGGGATGTGGAAGATACATCAGTTCTTTTATGAATTCAATATAATTGTTCTTAAAAGGAAACAAGCTAAATGTAAGAAAATTCTCTTTTTAAAAAACAAAGCTTATTATAGGGACAGGCAGACAATCATAATCACTATCATATCTCTCAAAGCTGCAAGATTTATCTCCCTTTTTCTATAACACAAAATAATTAATTACTACTAATTAATAACTTTACTATTTTTTTTTGCTTTAATTGATATTTCCATGAGACAAATTGAGTTGATAAAAGTGAGGTTGTTTTTTTTTTTTACAAAGTTTCCGCACTGGAACGTATATTTTTTATCTTTTAAAAGTTCAATTGAAGATTTCCATGATAAACTAAACAAGGTCAAGGGCGCAAACTTTAAATATTCACTACTGTCAACTAAGGAGAAGCGAATTGAGCTTTTATTTAGCATCTCAAGGAGAGACAGGTTCTCTTCGTATTAAAGTCTTACTGCTACTAGCTATTGGCCCGTTTGTTTTTAAATGTTTGACTCTATTGACTGAACGCCGAATGCTTCCTAGTCAAAGTATTTTGTGCTAAATATAGAAAAGCTTGAAAAATTTGATTCCGCAGTGGTAAAAATGAAAAAAAAGTATCCTATACCTTAAAAAAAAAGACAACACTTCCTTCTTTTTGTACGCCGGGTACACCAGAAAGCTAGCTATTTATATTTTTTCAGCCATGGATGAAAATCTCCACAGTGTCTGAATTCAATAATATAGCTAACTACTGATACCAAACATTTGACATTGTTCGTATTAATTTTCTTCTTGAGATGTTCATCATCTTGACATTGAGACGGTTATTGTCTTGTACCTATTGATGCACTGAAGTAAACTGTTATATTGTAAAGTAAAATATATAGCTTACTTTTGTTATGCAAACATATAAAGTCTTTGTGGTAGAGAGTTTTTGTTAAAAGCATTTGATATGAAGAAATCGTCTTGTGTGTACGTGTGTGTGGCCATCACTGGTGTAAGTGTCATTGAAGACGCAGACGACAATGAACAAAAAACTTGCTGATAACTAAAAACAAAGGTGATTTTATCATCATCATCAAACTCCGGGTTGAGTGATTTTATGACTTCATGCACTTACAGTAACGGTCAAGTATAACAGGAGGTGTTTTTTTTTTATATTTATAACTAGATTACTTACAAAACATACATCCACATAAGTTGTACTCTCTATTTATATTCTATCTATCTATCTATCTATCTATCTATCTATCTATCTATCTATCTATCTATCTATCTATCTATCTATCTATCTATCTATCTGTCTATCTATCTATCTATCTATCTATCTATCTATCTATCTATCTATCTATTTATCTATCTATAATTTTCTAAAATTCAATGTAATAATAATACGTCAGGGTTAGAAAACACACTCCTGTTCACACAGAGATAGAGCGGGCACGACATGGCCTATACTGTGCCGATGTGCCTAAAACTAAAACCAAAACCAAACAGAGATAGAGAGAGAGAGGGGGGGAAAGAGAGAGACATTGAATTACTACTCTTGTTAAAATAATAATAAATAAATATAAAGTGCCTCTTTTGATTCTTGAATGGACCAGACTTTGAATGTTGCCATGACAACAAGGAATGTTTCTCACCAACCAAGTCACACTTAAATCAACATATTTTTACGGCTTTAGCCGGCGTCCATCGATCAAAGGGCAATTGACAAACCTAGACCTTTGAATTTTCGCCATCCCTCCAGTGAAGAGTTGGTCTCCTCCGACATAGAGATGAAAAGCTGCTAGGAACTTTTGTTCTTGGTCTGGCACTCTGCTGGCCCCTGTCCACTATATACAAGTTTCAATATTGGGAGAGTTTCAAGATGGCTTGTGACGTGATGACCTCCACAAACAGATCCATCCTCACCGCTGTCTTACTCGTGCTCAACACTTCACCTTTAGCACTTGGAAATTATTTTGTCAATTTTGTGTGTGCATATACGCTGACCAAAGTGATATTCAAACATGTGTAACCATATTTGATATTACATTTACCAAATTAAATTGCTATGTAACATAACATACTTTCAAGTGAGAGGCAGTGTCATAGTTTCTGTACGATGATATTTTCAGCGTCGCAAGACTTTCTTGCATGATGTCCCACAGGTGACCTTGAGATGTCTTCCACGTATCTATCATGACATTGTTTTTCCCAGTTCATTGAAAGCCTGGGATGTCAAGGGTCTTACATGTAAAAATAAATAAACTCTTTCTTTTTTGTTCTAACTAGTTGTTAAATAAACTAAAAACACACTAATAGGCCTAATATATACAAATAAACAATTGACTGGGCTGTGTGATGTATAATTGGTAAATAAGTGTCTTACAGTCTAATAATAAAATTCTTTTTTTTATTATAGATTTATGGATTTTTTTTTTATCTTGAGCGATGTCATTATTAACATGTTAAGCACACATCTCTGCGCATATATTTAAACAAAATAATTAAAAGTAATAATAATTAAATAGCAATAAAAAAAAACAAACTTGAAAGACACTTATTTCTAGCTCTAGAGTTCAGTCATTTATCAGTAAAGTGTAATTGAAAAGATCGAAATCCTATTCGCTTTTTTACGCCGTGTGCATGCATTACACTGAAACACAAGATATGCTCACAAAGTCCAGCAGTAGTTTAGATAGATTTGAAACAGCTTGACCAGAACAATGATTTTCAAGTGAAACCAATTGTGGCTATTAGTCCATGTTTACTCTATTTGTAATTTCACCCAATCTCTGTGTTCCATCGTGCAATCCACTTAATACGTTTTTCTCAGGGTGAAAGGTCAATGCCCATTTCCACGTCCATTAGAGCAGTAATGTGATGCCTGCTCCTGGCTGTATACGACCTTAAGTACCATCTCTCAGTTAGCCACCACCCTTGAGACAAGACCATAAAAAACTGGACATAGATCCCATAGCCTGTTTTGGCCATACTATGATAGCACTGAGAAAGTAGCGCTTTTCATAAAAGAGCAGTGACTCTAGTAGCAGCTTTAAGTTAAACTCATTTGAGTTAAAGTCAAAGTGGCAAGGACCCGTAAACTGGTTTGTTGATACTGTGACTACATATATAGGTCAATGCTGCAGCTGAACAAGGGATGCACCTTACTTGTGAAGCAATGAGGGAGACAGCGTTTGAGTTTTGTTTTTTGTTTGTGCACAGAAATAAGAAGATATAGCCCTGGATGGAGACAGACGGTGACCAAGAAAGCTTTAGACAGTGAAAACAACATGGACCTCAGCTCTTCAAGAAAAGAGTGCCATACACAAAAATGGCCAGCCCCTCTATCACCAAAGCAAAAGCTACATTAACCTGCGATAGGGCTCCACAGCCACACGAAAATTGTTCGAGATGAACCATAGTCGTTCTACGACTGAAGGAGGCCAACAACAACTTAAATGTTTGAGTATGTTCATAAATAAAGAAACCAAATGTTTACCAATCTCCATTTTTACAAATTGTGTTTATCTTATTTCTGTAAGTTCTAAATGTAAAGATACAATTTTAGTTTGATAAAAATCTAGCAGGATCACAACCTGATCTCGTAATTTTAACACGAAATGAACTGAACATATTCATTGAACTTTATAAATTATTAATGGACTTGGATTCGTCTGCAGTCTTTTAACCCGGAAATAACACTAATAAGTACAAGCTGACGTCATTTGGAGTAAAAATTTTGCGAAGTTTTAGATTGAAAGATCTTCAATGTCTTATTTTGATATTCCAGGACCCCCGGATCTTGTCGCCTAAACACTTTTAGTAATCACTTTGTTACAACCTAAAGACTTTAATGGTTTCATTTGCTTATACCAGCTATCCGACATGAAGTGTTCTTTTGTAATGTAAGCCTACATGACATTCATAATACCTACTCTCTGTATGGCAGCAATGGGAGGAAAGATGAAATGGCTTTCACTTTTAAAACTGGCCTTAAGACCAATGTTGGTCAGTGTCTCTGAAACTTAAGAACCTGCTGGTATGCTCTACTATATCAGATGACCTCTGTACGCTCTGTAAAGTCTATAGTTCGACATCTGAAGTTCAGAGCAATTAGGGCAGCCTATCGACTAAAAGTCTACCTGGCGTCATGCCCTTTAGTAACCCGACCTCTTTAGTATCACTATGTCACAGATGTATTGGATGGGGAGAGTCTCTGATCCGTTTACTTCGTCCGCCACATCCCCCCCCCTTTTCCTTTTACTTGCGATGGGTCATTTGGCTCTTTTGTCAACCGTAGAGATGACTGTTCTAAAAGGTTGTAAGTAGCCCTCCCAGACCGCGAGAACACTGGACTAAGCGAAGCTGTTGTCTCACGTTAGGATAACAATTATTGTTGTCCACCATTACACTGTGTGTGTGTGTGTGTGCGTGCTTGCGACGTGATGTTAATGGCGGTGTCTAGTGTTACACTCAAAGTGTCTACCGTGGCTACTTCTGGCAACACCTGGAAAAGCGATGAAATTTCCATTTTCCACCTGTTTCTTCTTGGTGGTTCTCAATTCAATGAAGGAACGGAGATCGATTTGCTGAAAAGTCCTGTACAAAAAAGTTTACCCAAGTATGGACCAAATAAGTCAATATTAAAAGTCCTAACTGAACGATAGTACTTAATTGTTTTACTTTGTAAGCTTGGGCATAAAGTATATAACAAATCCACTGCTTAATACTGCGGCAGCAACAAAACCAAATCTTTTGTGATTTGTGTTTGCAAAAATCCCTGCCAACTCATTCTTTGCATATAGGCACATACATACATACACACATACATATACATACTGTTAGGTAGTTTAGTTTAGTAATGCGCACACTTTTTAGATAGTTAGTTTAGTCTTTTAGAATTGCGCACTTTTTGGTACCGACATTGAACGCACATTTTATGACGACACAGACTGTAGGGTTAGAGATTAAGATTGACGTAATAGGATTTCAGTTACCGCTAGGCTCTCGGGGTGATCAGACGTATTTATCTTTTGACTAGACTGTGGCCCATCTTGTAAATAAAGTTATTGTTGAATTACATCTAGAAGTCAACTTGGTTATTCAAGTCGTTGTTTCGTTCTTGTTCTTGTGATTGTTCACTTTGAACTCGCACATAATAATGTCATCGATACAACTATACCCAAGCATCTAGTATCCAGAAGAAACTTAGAAATACTTCAACTACAGTAATCTACGAACACAGCAAGACGAATACATTACAGTGATACAATTACAATACATACATCTATACATACATATTACACACAGAAACGTAAAAAAAAACAACACAAAATCAAACTATTTGGAGTATATTTTGAAGTCGTCTACATCTCACCAATGTATAAAGCCTTCCTGATCTTTATCGCTGTGTGGAGTCAATGCACTTTTATGATACGCACCCAACTCTTTCTTGATTGCTAAGAAAACTATTCCGGTTGATTCTGTCCTGGGCTATTCATAAGAGACTTGCAAAAATCCCTGGAAAATACTGGAAAATCTCTAGGTTTTCGATGAATAGATAGACTTCATGGTAGCAGGCTTTTGTGGCGTACGTTAATCCACACAGTAGAAACATTTTATAGTCTTGCCCAGTACACGGATAATGTAGGCTAGGATGAATGAGCGTTAAGAGGAGGGGGGAGAAAGAGAAGGGGGAAAGAAAAGATAGAGAGACAGAATTAAAGAGAGAGAAAGAGGGGAGGGGGTAAGAAGAGATAGAGAGGCAGAAAGAGAGGTGAGAGGGAGAGAGAAAGAGAGAGAGAGGGGAGAGAAGGGGGAAGGAAAGAAGAGATAGAGAGACAGAAAAAGAGGGGGTTAGAGGGGGAGAGAAATAGAGAGAGAGGGTGAAAGAAGAGAGAGGGGGAAAGATAATAATCTATATTTATTTATTGGGTTGATATTTATTTAGCCTAAATAAAATAAAGAAATGCCTTTGATTCTAGATCTGTTAGTTTTATG
>JADKLZ010005243.1:17511895-17523701 GCA_021533235.1 Biomphalaria straminea
AGGCTGGAGAATGTGAGGAGGCTGGAGAATGTGAGGAGGCTGGAGAATGTGAGGAGGCTGAAGACTGTTGGGAGGCCGAAAAGGCACAACAGCTCTACCCATGATCGGAAAACAAATGTATCATTTTTACCCATAACTACTGAAGGAATTGAGGTTGTCCACCAAGATGTATTTGATGGGGTTAGTACAAAATCTTAGGTTCTATAAAAAGCGTTTGTGTTTAATTGTCCTAATAAATTTTCAGACTTTATCGTCATAACTAGCGAACGCAAACATCAGCCCTTTTTACATCCTCAGATTGACGCAATGTATGCAAAATTGAAAAATCAGTTTATAAACGCAAAATTGCATTTTAAATATTTGTTAAAATTTAGTTTCTAACCGTTAAAAGTATCAGTAAATAGTACTAAAAGAATTTTATTTTCTAACTAAAGAAAGAAACGTATAGAGTTCAATTCTATGAATACATTAGCTTAGATTTTTATCGTAATCTCGAATGTTATTGCATTTTGTCATTTAAAGTCATTGAGTTCAGCAAACACTTTTTCTTTTTTTTTTTTAAGTAAGAATGCATGTGGAGTAATAAAGAATTTTCCAGGAGATTTCTCCCATTATTTGAAATCCCAAGTCAACCTCGAGAATTGGCTCAGAATAAAAGTCCTCGGAATTGATATTATCAACGATAGTTCCAAAACAACATAAACTCAGTACTTCTCTGCATCACACCAAACAAGATCGAACCCATGACCCCTTTATCTCAGTACTCAGCCTATAGAGCTGTCATCCTCCCTACATTGCTCTATGCCTCAGAAATGTGGGCAGAGTACAGAAAACATGCACACACAAAAATACGGAACCACTTCCACATTCCATGTCTTAGAAAAATACTGAATGTCAAATGGCAAGAAAAAAAAAACGATACTGAGGTCCTTCGAAGAGAGGGTATCATAGATCTCACCATCCACAAAAGAAGGCATAAAACCCCAGTGCAAGGCTCTCAACCCCCTGGATGACAAAAGTGGTCATCATCGAACCGCGATAGACGAACTATATGTATATCGTTCTAGCTGCTTGGCTTGATCTGTAATCTTTTCTCCAGATTTGGATAGAAGGGGGGCAGGCTTTGACACTCTTGGACCCAGAGCCGCTTTAATGCCATCAAACAGAGCTTTACTATTTCCTGAGACTTTCTTGGATTTTGTTACAGGTATCCCTCCAAAAGTTATTTGCACATTGTCTAGCCATTTGTTTCGCCTCTTTATTAGCGCTTTTGAAGGCCTGCAAAGATTTTGGACTAGGCTTTGTCTTGTGAGCGAGGTGTGCAGATCGCTTTTTCTCGATGCAAGGTTCCATAAGTGCTAGATTCGCCTCAAACCAGTCTGCATTTTTGTGTTTTTGAGGCCCAAAGGCGGTGATTGCTGAACTGTAGATTACATCTCTTAATTTCTCCCATCTGATACAGATATCTTCTTCATTACTTAGCGAGGGGATTGAACTGTTCAGGAGCTTGTCAAAGAGTGCAGCCTTCTCAGGGTCAGCTACATGGTTGACGTTAATTCGTCTAGTTCTAGGTTGAGTGGAAGTATAGGCCTTCTTGAGAAGTAGTTTGATCTTGCTTAGCACTAGTGAATGGTCTGAGTTGCAGTCGCACTATGTTATGTGCGGGTGTGGATGACACTTTTCAGATCCGTCCTACAAGTGATGCAGAGGTCAAGCTGGTGCCACCTTTTTGAGCGTGGGTGTTGCCAAGAGACTTTGTGGCGTTCCTTGCCAGAGAAGAATGTATTTGTTACACACAGTTCATGAGAGCTACAGAACTCGAGTAGCCTTTGGCCATTGTCGTTGATTTTGCCAACACCATGAGGTCCCAAGCATTTTGGCCATGCATCATTGTCATCGCCAACACGGGCATTAAAGTCTCCATTTATATAGAGGTGCTCGGACTTTGGAATACTTTTAATTACGTCCTCTAGAGCTTGAAAGAATCTGTCTTTGTCCTCTTCCGGTGCAGCAAGGGTTGGTGAGTAAGCACAGATTATATTAACTTTGCCTTGCGCTGATGCAAATTTCATGTGTGCTACTCTTTCATTGCCAATGGGAAACATCTCAATGCAGGGGACGAGGTTGTTTCTTATTGCAAAGCCGACGCCTTGAATTTTAGGGCTTTTTTCTGGTTTTCCTTGCCAGTAGAATGTATAATTGCTTTCTGTAAGAGATCCACTGTCTGCCAGTCTGGTTTGTTGCAGACAGGCCACATCAATTTTTAGTCTGCTGAGTTCTCTGTCGATAATAGCTTTTTGGCGCATGTCGGTAACGAGTTCAGGGTCAGTATTGAAGCCAGGACACATTGTCCGTATGTTCCCGCTTGCAAAACGCATTAAAATTGGGGGTTTTCTTTTGATTGTATTGGCAGGTGCAGGTGAGCAGCTTGCTTTTTGATTTTGTCTTAGCACCAAGCACCCAGTAGTGCGGCAAGCCGTGGCGGGATAGCACTTTATTGTCCGAGGGCTGCTCGGCTTAAGGCAGGCAGTAGCTATCCAGTGAGGCTAAAAAGCCTCTCCTACCGTCAAGAGTGGTCCCTGGCGTTCCAGCTTACGCCAATCAGCTAGGAACTTATCACCGGTAACTACCACTCTCCGTGTTTTTTCTAAGACATTTCTGTCAGAGATGGAGTGACCTCTCCATTGCTGGGGGAAAGCCTGGGCGATAAATTTGCGAGTGCTGGGCTGCCCACACGTCAGCACACGCCTCTCTTCCATACTGACCGGGTCCAAAGGGATGGCAAGCCATCACAGTTTGGGGGACAGGTGGCTGCAGGAGTTTGCCAGAGGGCAGTAGTCTTACTACTGTCCCCCCGCTTACGGGGCTCCAGGACCGGATTTTCTGTTAGGGTTTACTCCCTTAGCCTTAGACCTTACTGGGACACACACAAGGCAGTGTGGCTATTAACCTATAGCTAGGAGTTTGGTTTGTGGGCAGCAGGGCGTGTCCGCACACCGTCGGGCCATGCCTGCCTCACATCTTGGGGCCAAACCTCCTCCGAGACCCTTGCAGTTTAGCCTGAGACTTCGCAGCCTCAGTTTCCATCTGCCACCACGAGGAAGTACTGCATAGGACTTGCTGTGGAGAGGCTATGTACTGGCAAGGGAGACTTACAAAATTGCTCCCTTTCACAGATGCTAGCCAGCGGTGGCAACAAAATAGCTACCACACTAGACGCATCACACAGCCTTTGGACAGACAAATATATATACGAACTAATGTTCCGAATAGCACAGTCCACAGCAGCCCTTTCTAAACTTAAGTTAATATGGAAAGACAAAGGCTTAGCCCTCGGCACCAAAATCAGACTGGTCATGGCCACATTTCTATATGCTTGTGAGTCTTGGACGCTGACTGCAGAGCTAGAGAGGAGGATCCTAGCAATGGAAATGAGATGCTACAGAAGGATCCTAGGCATCACATTTAAAGACCGCATCACAAATCAAGAGATTAGAGACAGGGTTACTTCAGCGATCGGACCTCATGATGACCTGCTAACTACTGTGAAGAAACGAAAGCTTAAAATGTATGGCCATGTAACAAGATCTTCGGGACTCGCAAAGACCTTCCTCCAGGGAACAGTACCAGGAAAAAGAAGAAGAGGCAGACAGAGAAAGCGGTGGAAAGACAACATTAAAGAATGGACAGGCCTACCATTGAATGAGATTTTAAACTGGGCAAAGGATAAAGAGGAATGGAGAAAGATGGTCTTCAAGTCTTGCTTGGTGCCCCAACGGTCCACCAGACTAAGGGATAGGTAACAGTGTATATATATATATATATATATCAATCCCCCTTAGGGAACACGTAAGGGAGGGGGTAGAGTTGTCTGGGAGAAGGCTGCCGTGCTTCCTTTAGGCACTCAGCAAACAAGACTCACGTAGACAAGCGGTACATCAATCAGCCAAACATCAACTTATCGATATAGCGAAAGCGTGATTAGCACTAGTGAATAGACTGACAACTATTACCAAAAGATAACTTCTTTAGGTGATGCAAGGGTGACAATGGTCTCTTGTATTTACCGCTGCCCACAAAATGTCTGACCCATGTCATGACGATGAGAGATGCATCTAGCCCCGCCATGCACAAGTCGGTGCACATTGATCTTGAGTGTCCCTGTGCACTTCAGAATTTCATTGGAAGGAAGGGCACAGATGTAGAGGTCACCTTATTCTAAGGGGCTGAGTTGTTTACATAATTGTGGGACGTTAGTTACAGAGTAGGGCGTGACGGCTGGGCCATACACTTGGACAAACAACAAACAGAAAAACAAACAAGCAAACAAACAGAAAAACAAACAAGCAAACAAACAGCCGGGAGGGGGGGGGGGCATTCGAAGTTCAAAACATGTTAAGACAGTCCGAGAAGGGGGTGGCGATTAATTAACAAATAAAATAGTAATAATAATTGAATAAAAGAGAACAAAAAAAGAATTTTAATTTCAGGAAATTTAAGAAATATAACAAAAGATTACTAAAGACAGAAAGAGCGAGAGAAAGGGTATGGGAAAGAAAGAAATAGAGCAAATAACAGAGACAAAACAAGAGAGAGAAGTTAGAGAGAGAGAAAGAGGGAGAGAACAAGAGAGAGAGGTTGGAATAAGGGAGAGAAAAAGAAGCCAAACGGACAAGAAGGAGAGATTATGAGATAGAATGCAAGAAAGAGAGAAATAGATAAATAATAGGAGAAAGAAAGAAGAGAAGAGCGAGGAAAACAATTGGTATGTTTAACACAAAAAGATAAAAGAGGAGAAGAGAGGATGGAAATGGTAGAGAGTGGAGGAATACGAAACAGATGGATGGGGAAAAGACACGTGAAAATGAAAGATAGAACAATAGACTAGAGACACAGAGAGAGACAAAGAGAGAGAGAGAGAGAGAGAGACAAAGAGAGAGAGAGAGAGAGAGAAGAGAGATAAAAGAAACAGAATTTAAGAAAAGTGTTAAAAGAAAAAAAAAGATAACTGAAAACGTAAAAAATGATTGGAATTTAAACTGGTGCTAGAACTGAAAGCTCGGGTAAGATCTAAGTTTGAAGATAAGAAATAACGGAATGAGATTGAAAGATATCATCTTTGTCCTTAATTACAATAACAGGATGGAATGGCATACAATTTTTTGCAGCATTTATACAAAACAAAAGACAAATTTGTAATGCTTGCATATATAAATAAATGATGGACAACTCATACACACAACACACACTCACACAGACGCAGACATTGTCTAACTCAATGACTTGACGAAAGAAAATTTGACGCTTTTTTTCTCTAAACAAACGAACATTAAATGAAACTCAATAGTTCAGTTCTTCTACTGACAAGTTCATCTTCAGACACGTAACAGCCTTGCGATCTATTGGGCAGAGGATGTAAGTGTCATCTGTTTCTGACGCTCACGAGTAACGAGGGTGTCATATGCCCAACACAACGACCATCCGCCTATTATTTTTTCCAAAACTTTTGTCATGCACACATTAGAGCTGGCTGGACTCAGATGCGTCCTAAAGATCCCGCAATTAAAAATCCCATTCTTAACCAAGATTTGAACCCGGGATGTCTCGGTTCGGATGCCAAGCGCTTTATCACTCAGCCACCTCATTACAGTTTATAAGTTTTACGTATTTTGGGACTACGACAAACAAATTGTAAGACTAATTTCGTTACGGAGATTAAAGATTATTATTATGTTAGAAACGAATGAGTAGTCATTCACTGGCGCTGCCAGGGTCGAGTTTCGTTAAATAGAAACAAAACCCCTTTAACAGTTTTCGAGGAATTTCCTGGTGATGTGGCAGGTCTGCAGCAGTACCGCCCTCTGACAGGTAACGAGAATGTTCCTAAGAATGCTAAGGGCCTTGAAGGAGTCTGTGAGGTCAGTATTTATTATCCCCTCGGTTAATATAACAATGGGGTATATTGTTATTTTGGATAATTTCCATAGACGCTTAGTCTCCAAGCTTAGGTTCCCATATTTTCTTTAGTATTTTATCTCAGTTTTTCTTAAATTATTATTATTTTTAAACGAGGCATTTTCTATTCAAAATGTGCAAACTAATGAGCAAGTAAATCTATAGATGTTCACACAATTTGTCGCTCTGATTTTTTTTATTCTGCGCACACCTTAAACATTAACTGTTCGTCCCTTCCCATTCACATTAGTGACAGCCCCAAAGATTGGTTTCACTAGTGTGTGTGAACACAGCTTGATAAGAATGACATGGTTTTTCTCCCAAACGTCATTTGCTATTCCTCGAAGTTGGAAGTTTTAATTTGAGACCCCCCTGTCTTACCAGTTTATCACATCAATTCAAGCTACCAGTGTATGACCTCTATAAACGTGTTCAAGAAGGCCGTGGGAGGGAGAACGCCCCTAAGCAGATTGAGACATCCCAAGCTCGTGTAAAACAACTGGTTCCCGTGGCGAAAATCTATGGCGCCCCGATCCTGCTGATGGTGCATGATTAAAAGGACACTGCGCCCCTGTGGTGCAGTTCGAATGAACACTAATCAAGTAACAGGTACTAGCAACAGAGCCCGTCGTGTCGTGGACTTCAATGGACGTCTTTCTGAAAAGATGCGATTGAAAAGCTAGTGTTTAACTTAACATACACACTAAGATGTCCACGACAGATGCCCGGTTAATTGGAAATTAATTGTTCTAGACATGCCTACTAATTGTGAATAGAACCAAGAGCTAGTTGCACTATTTGAACTAAAACATCATAGAAAGCTCTAAAAGTTAAATTAGTTTAACTAATTACACCTAATATGACCGAATAGAGCTAATGATCAGCCTCTCGTCTGTTAGGAACTCTTCACACTTAAAGTTTATCACAGTGATCTGCTCTTTTGTTTACAATTTGATTTTTGAGATCTTGATTACGTTCTGTAGGTTCATTACAGAAAGAGATATAAGGAAATATGGTAGAAGTGTAATGGAACCAAGAGAAAAAAGAAAGGAAAATAAAAAATAAAATAAACAAATGTGCAGACATTTTGAAATAATTAGATCAAAGAACCAATGCCCAGGATGTCATAGTGAACGATTAGCCACAATCGAAAGAGTTAAGACATTTTTTCTCTACTGTAAAATGCACAAAAAATTACTATATGGTTTAATACATTGTTTATAAATACTACCGTATTCCAGTGGCGTAGCTAGGGTTTGTGGAGGAAGGATGATATTTTGTAAATTCCCAAGGGCCCCCACTTGAGGGGGTCACCCAAATGAGTGGGTTTTTTTTTACATTAAATATTAAAAAGTACGCAAAATGCAGAGGCCCCCAAAGAGGTCAAGCCTCCCTGGCTCCCAAATGATGAGGAATTTCTATCTTCGCGCCTGACGTATTCTTTGCACAAGATGCACCAAAACACTTGCTGGCCTCCATGTATAAGAATATAAAATGAAAGAAACGAAACCAAATATTTCAGATCCAAATGTAGTGTAATATTATCTTTACTTGGGCTGTTTCTTCTAACGTGCGAATCTAATATATAAAATGAAATGTAAGGAGTATGGATGTATGTAGGATATATAATTCAACACCGTTTGACCAATCTTGATAAAACTTGGCATAAATGTTCCTTTGATCATGGCGAAGAACGTAGTGTATGTTTAATGCCCCGCCCACAACTTGTAGGCCCTACAATAAGTTTTAGAAATACAAAAAAAAATATCACTATTAAATAACGTAACTCCGTACCATTCGAGGAAAACCGCAAACGCGTTTTCACAGTATTTTATACTAGATATATGCCGGCTAAACTGGTAAACCCATTTCCACACTCTATTTTCATTTTTTTTTTATCCAGCTAGTATTCCATAAAAGTCAGTAAAAAGCTTTAACATAATTTATATTTTTCTCTTGATACAGCTATAACACTGAACATTAGTTAGGGCTGGCCTTCGCAAATTTCTTTTAAAAAAAAAAAAAAACAACCTCTTCAACTCACCGCTGTAAAATGAATAAAAAAGAGAAGAACCAAAAAGAAAAAAAAAAGGGGGGACAACATCTTCAGAGTGATTGTCGTCTGCCACACTAAGGTCACGTCGCTCCGGCCTGACAGGGTATTAGCTTTCCATTTGTGACTCAAAAAAATCCGGAAAAATGGAGAACCTCGTTGACGGCTGTCTTGAGGAAATTGAACAAAAACATTCAGGAGTCTTGCCCCTAAAGCAGAAAACTGGCCAATTTCCTAGTCAAGCCCTCTTCAAGTTCAAACCATCTCTAAGCCGTTGATGACGTCATTTATTTGGCTCAAGACGTAACATCCTGTTCCAGAAGCGTACAAAACAAAAGCGGGAAACTGTCCACTTCCCACATATAAAAGGGGGGGGGGACCGCGATGTGCGGGCCATTGACGTCTGCCGTGGTCCAATGTTTTATGAGGGATGTTTAATCTTCAACCAGAGGAGGAAAAAAAAAGTTTATTTTTAGTTCTTTTTCATATAATTGAGTGTGCAGATGTCATAGAGAGTGCTAGATCTACGTATGTGTGGGTATTTAATTTGGACCTGAGGTATACTATTTGGTAATTCTACGTGTTTTAAGATATACAATATGATATACAATACAGAAATGTGTAGAGTTTTTGCGAATAGAGCAATCCCTGAAAATCGAGTAGATATATATGTATATATATAATTAGATGTTGAGGGTCTGTGAGCTGAGCATTGGGCTAAAATTAGATGTTGAGGGTCTGTGAGCTGGGGGTCGGGCTGAAATTAGATGTTGAGGGTCTGTGAGCTGGGGGTCGGGCTAAAATTAGATGTTGATGGTCTGTGAGCTGGGGCTTGTGCTAAAAGATATTGAGGGTCTGTGAGCTGGGGGTTGAGCTAAAATCAGATATTGAGGGTCTGTGAGCTGGGGGTTGAGCTAAGATCATATATTGAGGGTCTGTGAGCTGGATGAATTAGAGACTTTACACACACAGAAATTCCTACTGTTTCATTTGAGTGGTAAGAATGTATTTTGTGCTGAATGTAAATGGCGATGAATCTGTTCATATTTATAGCTTTAATTTACGGTTATGTCCCTTGTGTGAAGTTCTACCTATCCAGAGATGTATAACTGAAGGTATTTTAAAAACACATTTCGGCTTTTCGGACCTATGCAATTTAAATAACGTCTGTTAGTGTCAGTAGTCTTAAGTTGAAGTAAGGGGCCCTAAATTAGGGTCCAGTGTCCTGGATATATTTCTACCATAAAAATGTCATTTCACATTCAATACAAGTAAAAAAAAATTTAAAAAATATATATAAGAAAACATAAATGTTGGAAAGTTTGACATTTTACTCTTAGAAATTATCATTCTCTCTCTAATTCAACAACATGGAATGTACAGCCAAACTTAACTAGACCAACATAGTTAATCCAAAAACGACTAGACCAATAATACATGCCTGTTCGCTGTGTTGGATTCAAAAGATGCACTACACAGGAGGTAAACTTCAATCAGCGCATTAACACCAACGAAAGGCCGAACAATATATGGACAGTCGAAGCTAGTATTAACAATAAATACATTTAATCTTTAAGAAGGGACCTGTCCACTATCGTCTGTAGCCAGACGTTTGGAGATCTTACTTCTTAAATTCACTTTAAAGATAATGTTTGCGTCTCGTCTATCGTTCTACTTCTTAAACTAACTTTGCGTCATCTGTAACTAATTAAAACTTTCCACTTATTATTTCCGAAACAAATCTAACTAAATTCTAATCGTGTCATTACACGAAACATAATTAGACCAAACATAATTAGACCAAACATAATAAGACCAAACATAATTAGACCAAACATAATTAGACCAAACATAATAAGACCAAACATAATTAGACTAAACATAATAAGACCAAACATTATTAGACTAAACATGATTAATTAGACCATACACAAGTTGAAGCCTGTACAATGGTATTGACCCTTTATAGCACGCACAAAGACACCAATGTAGTACCTCGCGATCCATGGTCCAGCATCCATGTACTCATTCAAGCCATCAACAGCCTTCAGAGCAGCAACACAGTCAACAGTGTTCGCCCTATCAAGACAACCAACTCAAGAAAATACCTGTATGTCCCTTCAGCTTTCTCCAGGTCCTCTGAAGTTTCAACATACGCCTGGAATGACCTACGAAGGTCTCTTGTGACTGTGTGCTCTGCACTTGTACTCTGCCACCAGAGGCCCTTATGAAACAATAAAGGCCCACGGGAAGACATAGAAACCACCTCCGCCTCCATGGGTAGACCAGATTGCCGCTCAATTAGCCGGGTAGGTGGCGGTCTCTCTTAGCGCGCTGGGGTGCAAGTTTTTATTATTATTATTATTAAAAGTATCCTTGGTATTATGATTGTGATTCGTTTAAAGAGAAACAAAACATATTATAGCCCCCGTTTTCTAAAGACATAGTAGGCCTTAGCAGTACCGTAATTAGAATTAGAATTATTAATCTCTTTTCAATAACAAAAGTTATAGTTCGTCTGAATAAAAAATGTCTCTTGTAAAACAAACAACTCAAGAACTTGTCACACTATCAGATAATTGATACAGATTGTAGCGGCTACTCAGAGAGAGGTGTGTAGAAATGGAAATATTAGTTTTTGTTTTATTGTCTTATATGTCAACAATTTGTCGAGAATCAACGAAATAGCTCTGGATTACTGGCATCAACTGTTTGGTGAATTCAAATCTCTAGTTGTGTCTGCTAGACGCCAAAAGTAAAGGGCAGCACTAAACCCTTCTCACAGATTCCTCAGTCTGTCTGTCTGTCTCTCTTCCTCTCCATCTAACTTTCCCCCCTTCCCCCCCCCCCCAAATGTCCACAAAAGATGCGCTATTCATAATTATTTTTTAAAATTACGATGCAATATGCTGTGCATAGTTCCCGGTCGGCTTCAGATTACTACAAAATTTATTAATTGGAAACTAATGAGAAGTAGAGCAAGTCTGGATTATTTCAATAGGCCTACATTTTTTGTTTCAAATTTAAAAATAATTATGAAGTCAGGTCTCTTACATTTACACGTACAGGCGTTGACTGAACACTACATACACATAATACACTACATACACATAATACACTACATGCACATAATACACTACATGCACATAATACACTACATACACATAATACACTACATACACATAATACACTACATGCAGACATAGAAAAAAAACAGAACATTGGACAAACACAACGTAATACAAAGATAGACTACAGAAGGCCCTTGTACACGTATAGACGCCAAGACAACAGACCGCTAATATATCATCTGTGAGTTAGCTGTCATGTGTCCTGCGTCAAACATTAGTTCATGGCTGCAGCGGAAATCAGAGACATACATTATGGGCAGACGTCAGCTTGTGATCAAGGCTAATGAAAAGGTTATTTATAGACGCTTAAATGAACTGTGACCGAATATAGAAAGTTGAAATAACAACTTCCGGAAGGACGTAATTGTTGTTCCGTCATAGACATAAATAAATATAGACTGGCCAATAAGAGAGTTTTATGAGATGAAAATGTGTGACTTGCAATTGTGTGTACTTTAATTATGTCTATGAGTTTTGTTTAATCTCTAAGCCTAAAGATCATGCAATTTTTAAATTTTTCATAATTCGGAAATCCTAATACAATAGATATACATGTTTTCAAGTTACTTCTTTTTTCCAGTCTATATTTATTTATGTTTATGTGTTCGGTATTTAGTTCAAGATCTGCCCCGTTGTTCAATTCCTGTCAAATATAAAACACAAAACA
>JADKLZ010005243.1:17529402-17546588 GCA_021533235.1 Biomphalaria straminea
ATTGTCATTTGCTAGATAACAAATTTGTATTGTCATTTGCTAGATAATCAGATAACTAATTTCTTGAATTCAAATGTAAAATCTTAGTTTGGGTCAGAATGATAATGCAGTAGATAACCTCACCGGGTGAAGCCAAGCCTTGCTACACCTCTGCATACACTGTTTATTTTTGCTAAACATACATTAATACAATTACTTTAAATTATATTTTAATTTTGTAAGAACTGTGGAAATTATATTTCAAAACATATTTTTTAAACTATCTATAGAAATCATTTGTGCTAGGTCATGTGGTCACAATAATTGCTATTTAATTCAACGCTATAGAAGAAGGGTCTGTCACAAAGCAGTCGATCTGATAGAAATCTGTCACTAAGACTTTGATCTGTCTGAGTTATAGAACTAACTTCTGATAGAAATCTATCACTAAGACTTTGATCTGCCTCAGTCATTGCACTAACTTCTGTAAGTTGAAAAGGGTGATGAAAATAATCATTTCCGATGATAACAAGCCTGGTTTTCCCGGTCAGTTGATGTCCGCGAGGTCAGTTTCAAGTACTTAGATGGTCATTTAGCTAGACGACCTGATCGGTATCAGAATGAAAATCCTTGGTCACCAGTTGATGATGATTATTTTGAATGATCGTCATATATGGATTAAGTGATGCTCAAACTATAGCCTGAGGTCATATACGGCCCTTGCTGTTTGACCTCTTTCAACTCCTGTACACAATGCTTAATGATGCTGATATATTTTCTTAGTGTATTGGCCCCCGAAATAAGTGATGGAAATAAAAATGGTCTCTCGGGTCACACAAGTGATTAAAGCATCTTCCAAACCGGGTACTCCGGGTTCGATTCCTGCTAAAGAACGGGATTCTAAATTTATTTGAATTTTAGGATTGTGCTGACCACGTGACGACCTTGTTAACCAAGAACCACAGAAACAGATGACATTTACATAATCTACCCTTTAGATCGCAAGGTCTGAAAGGGGACTTCCCTACTTGACTTTTTCTATATTATGTTAGAGTCCTGTTAGACCAAAGCTACCATTGAAGATGAAGCCAAGATGGCAGGATGGACATGGACCCAGCTGTGGGGAATTTCCTAAAACTTTGAATACAGAAGTACTGATAGGGTCGTAAGTCCCACTTTTTTAAAGTCAGAATCCTTTTTTTTTCTTTTTAACCAAAATTATTTTTAAAAAACTGTAATGTTTAATTTGGATTATAACAAACAGAATTATAGGAAACACATATATTTTTTTCAATGTGTTCACGACTTTTTTTCTTAAACTGCTGTTATCTTGAGCTCATTAATGAAAGGAAGTCCGGCTAGAACCATGCCCTCCTCTCTCTCTCCTTGTGATTGATGATCAACTTCTGGACACGTAACTTACCCAGGTAGTTAGAGGCGGGAAAGCAGGCGGCTGACTTTGAAACTAACTTAACAGTGCATTCAAGTCCCAACATCTACTAATGACCATCGTAGGAGACACACAGACCCTGGCTATTCTCTCAAACTGATCAGATTATAGCGGCTACACTCTTTAACTGATCAGATGATAAAAACCGGTGACCCATGAAGCATGCAACAAGAGCCCTGAAAGTCCAAAGATCAAACCGATTAGTCTTCTCCTATACCTTCAGGCTAAGATGTTATTAAAAGCGTTAGATCATCCTCCTTTCTTTTTCAATGAAGCATTTTTATTTCTTTTGAAGCCAATTTAGAAACAAGCACATAGGCTAAACATTTTATAATACACTTTCGATCATTCTGATACTATTACATATTGCTGATACTTTATACTTTAAAGTTTAAACATTTTTATAATAGACTTAAAATCATACATATACCATTACATATTGCTGATACTTTATACTTTAAAGTCTAAACATTTTTATAATAGGCTTACAACAAAATCCATACCATTACATATATTTCAGAAATAAATTATTTTATAGCTTTACAGTTCATACCTTATCAATTCTAATATGTAGTCCATATTTTATAGTTTATAGTAATAGTCCAAACACTCTATAGTTTATACTATTTACACTCTGGAATGTATAGTCAATACTTCTTATAATACTAAATTTTGTTGGACATTTAAGTGATTTTGTGTTGATGGCACCATCGCACCCTCGAAGCAGCTAAGTACAATACTATAGGAAAGAAGAGAAAGTGATCTGGATAAACGCGGGGATGAAATAGATGAAACCAACGAAGAACCGTAAGAAAATGAAAACCTTAGATTTTTTGAAATCTTGAGTATACAGAAGAGACATACAACTCAACATCCACACCAAAGACATACATCTCGACATCCAATCGCTGTACCACTGAGCCACAAGAACCCCAAGAAAACCCAAGACATACACCTCGACACCTAATCGTTGTACTACTGAGCCATCAGGCATTTAATCCCGCCGCGCAAGTTACTTTGCCTCAACGTGGCGCCGGCGTGGAAACGGCTCACTAGGGGAGGTGAGCTAGGCGAAAAAGTAACAAATAGGACTCCCGTGGGGGTGCCTACGGGAAAGACGAGAGTCTGCCCATTGCACTGCGCGGAGTTGTAAGAGAGCTCCCACAAACCGTCAACAAATCCATGCGCTGTTCCTCAAGGGACCGTCTCATCAATGGCGGATTCTGCACAGTTAGCTTGGTACAACGAAGGTAAATGGTGGAGGCCCCCGGTGCCACCGAGTGGTATTGGAAACAGCAATGCTCTATAAGCATTGACTCGGGTCGCTCCCAAACAGGCCTGTTGGTCCGCAGGTTTGTTTTTTTTTACTGTTTGATTTTCGGGCAGTGAGGTCAGACAGGTTTTTTTTCAAACTTAGTGCTCGAAGAGCCTTCGGCTCAGCACTTATGACTATCCAGCGGCATTTAATCCAAATCTTGTAGGGTTATGAAACATTTTACCATTAGATAGATGAAGTGCAATAACTCTTTTCTAATGATGTAATAATTGGTCGAGTTACGTAGGATTTACTGAGATTATGTTCTAGAGCAGGGGGTCTCAAACACGCGACCCGCGGGCCACATGTGGCCCGTGAAACTATTTTGCACGGCCCGCAGCCACGTCCGCGAATTGAAAAAAAAAATTACAATGACCACATATAGGCTGTGAAATGATTTACAACTGCGCGATGTGTTTCAAGAATTGGAAGCTTGTATTGACAGGTGTGGGCTACCGTGGGAAAAACTTGTTTCAGTGGCTACGGACGGTGCATCAGCAATGTGATCAGAGAAGCTTGGTGTTGGATTAATGATAGAGAAACGAAATCAGCTCAGCTTGTCGGGACCTTTTGCAGCCATACACTGCATTCTGCACCAAGAAGCATTCTGTGGCAAAAGTCTACAAACGAAGAACGTGATGGATGTTGTGAAGACGGTGAACTTCATACGTGCACGGGGTCTCAACCACAGACAGTTTGTGTCATTTCTAGCTAATTTAGAAACGGAATATGGAGAGTTGCTGTATCATACGGAAGTCAGATGGTTGAGTCTTGGAAAAGTGCTGCAGAGATTTTTTGAACTAAGACGTGAAATAGCATTGTTCATGGCAATGAAAGACAGAGACATACCTCAGCTCAGTGACCCAATGTTTTTGTCGGATCTTACTTTTCTTACTGACATCACGCAACATCTCAATGCACTCAATGCACAACTATGGGGCACAAAGCAGCTGATTACCGTGATGTTTGACCGCATCAATTCATTCAGATGCAAGCTGACTTTATGGGCCACTCAGCTGGCAGATGGAAACCTGTCTCATTTCTCATTTTATTCAGAGCATAATGGTTGAGCCACAGCGCCTTAAAGACTACGTATACATCTCCTCTCCAGAGCACTGGAAGATTTTGAACTCCGCTTTCAGCAATTTACTGCTCTCGAACCACAGTTTTTCCTTTTTGCCACTCCGTTCGCAGTTGACGTAAAAAAAGTTCCATAGGAAGTCCAGATGGAACTACAGTTTCTGCTTTTTTATTAGTGACAGAGAGAACGTCAAATTATTTTAGTAAACTAAACTGCCTGTGCATTTAATAAACTACACTAAATGTAATTAATAATTATAAAAACTTTTTTTTAGCATTTAACTGCAGTGACAGTAGTGTTCGTAAAATTTAATGAAAAAACATGATCTTTCCGTGGTGAGGCCCGCTTACTGGTTGTTACTTTCCACTGCGGCCCACATGCTGATATGAGTTTGAGACCCCTGTTCTAGAGAAAGAGTTTCAAGTCATGACTTTCGAGTGCAGGAAACCATCATTAGTCCTAGAGAAGTCCATTCAACCCACTACCTAAATAAAACGCGTCGATCCACTGAATTGTAGAGTGAACGGACAATACGGAAGTAATAAACATGCTCCTTAACCTTTGATAAGGACAAATGATTGGAAATTGTAGTACTATGGTTACAACAAAGACTGTGGATAATTGTGAATAAAATATTAATGCTTCATCGACTCAAAACAGTTGAGTCTATGACAGGGCCGGTCCTAGCGATTGCGGGGCCCTAAGCGAAACGTATTGCGCGGGGCCTATTATGGGTAGGGATAAGGATAATTAATACATGAAAATTAAGATTTTGTATTAAAAATAACTTCGTCTTTGTATTTTATACATTCTTAACTAAGTACAAAATCACGATCAAATTAACTTTACTTTACAATACTTGCGTGTAGCGAACTCATACAGTAGATAATCAAAATTCTGTTTCCTACATAGATCACGCTCAATAGCAAGAATTGCTAAATTGTTCAATCTCTCTTCGTGTATTGTTGACCGTAAGTAATTCTTGATTACTTTAAGCGCGATAAGCTTTTTTCCTCAGATGCCACAGTTACGCGTCCAACAAATTACATTGGGAAAGCAGTGTACCTTTCATTACTTGACTGATAAGCTAAAATTTCTATCAGGCTTTTGGTGTTATTTTGTAGAATATGCCTTAAAGATTCCATTTCATCTGCTAATTCTCGCCCTCTCGCCCCCATATATCTGCTGACTGGTCTGCTGATGACGTCAATGCTTTCTCGAGACTCCCGCCAAACTTTCGGATGTCATCAATCTGAAGGCTCTTGAAGATGTCAAGAAACCCCAAATAATTGTGGCTTGTTTTCAGCTGTTCAAATCTCGGCTGCAAGGATTAAATTGCAGTGTTCACAATTCTGGTGAAGCAATCTATTTTGTAGCCATCTTCAGCTTTTCCAGAATCAAAGTTTTCATCAGATTTAACATACTGCCTTTTCCTTTGACGTTTGGCTGGAAAGTTTTCAACAACATCCATGTTTCCAGCCAACTTCTTGGCTGTCACAAGAATCTGAACAAAACCATCCATCAATTCTCAGTTTCTTTACCAAAGTCATCAAGTTGTTGTCCAGGTTTGGTTTGCAATTCACTCTAGAGAAATGTCTACCAATCTTTTTCGGAAAATTCTCCAAAGTAATCTCATGTGGACCTTTTTGAAATAGATAGTAAATACAAGATCTTTCCATTTTTTTCTACCTACAGGCTCATCCATATTTCTCAATGAATCGACCACATTTAGCTCATTATGTATAACTACATGTTGATCAGTCGTTACATTTTATTGTCTTCTTGTCTCACGGCATTCACCACTTCAATTTTTGCATTCTTCATAGAATCTGTTTCAGCTGTCTCACTGCAAGTGATTATGTTCTCATTTTCGGGCTTTGATCGTTTTAAAAACGTATGTAAGGAGCCAACCTGGTTCTTAGTTGAAGCCTCATTGGCTTCTTTCTTCTTTTACTTTTCCTAACCAGATACATATTTTCTACCAACATCCCTTAACCTTTTAGGTCACCTTCTATTTCAACTTTCACCAAAAAACCTGCTAAATATCATCTCGATTTGTAGACCTCTATCGTGCTAGTATAGTCTAAAAGTGATTGATATTTTATATCAAATCTGTCTACATTTAGATCTATTTGTATCTAGATTTTTACGTATTTGTATCTAGATACAAATTTAAATTCGTTGTTTGATGAGATCCAGATAGATTTTGATCTACTTTTATATGCCAGTGACTATTTATGTAAATAAAGTATTGGAAGTTTCGGTTTCGGTTTAAATTCGCCCTATTATTATATTTTTATTTAAATTTGAAAGCTGACAAGTTTTTTTTTCGCGTAAGATTGGTGTTTTCCATATAACAAGTTTGTCTAGTTTTCAGGAGATTTTAATAATAATTTCCATGACTTTTTCGTATATTTTGCATCATTATGCAATTACACATATTCTTAGCGCGGGGCCTATGAAAGCGCGGGGCCCACTGCGGCCGCATAGGTTGCAGTGGCTTAAGACCGGCCCTGGTCTATGATACGTAATGTAGCATCACAAAAATGTCGATAATGAGGCAGTAAAAAAATGTTAATAAAATGTTAATACGTCTCTTCTTTTTCTAAAATGACTTTAACATTTAGAAGCATGACAAGGGGTAACAAGTACAAAACATGACAATTTTCTAACTGGTGTTTAGCTTTTGTTTTTGTTTTGTTTTGTGAAATTTTGGGGCTAATTATCACAATAATTTCAGAGTGCCCCCATATAATTCTCTCCCTTTCGTTGTGTTCTTTTTTGGGGGATGATACATTGTTTGTGTTGGTACAGCTTTTTTATTTATAATTCATTAATTGATGTAATGAAACATTAATAATATAAAAATACCATTAAACAACAAAAAAATATATAAAAATCATACTTAAAAAAAGTGTACAGAAGATATAATTTTAGGCCTATCATTTAGTTTGGATCAGTCATGTAATTAAATTTGTAATAGTTTTAGATCAACATAAGTAAAAGTATGCCATTAGAAATATTTTATTAGCAGTAGTTTATGTTCTAGCAAAAATCCTATCACTTATCTGGACCAGATGGGAAAATGTGGATGGAGAATGAAATATCTGGGTGAATTTTTACTGGTCAGGCTGCATTTTCCCAATAAGTCTTACTTTTCTTTGCCAACAAATTGATTGAGTGCAAGCTCTACTCGGTCCGATAATTCTAACTATGAATTACCTTGTGTCTATGGGTCCACATTGTGAGTCAGCGTCTAATATATCCGACTTTCTCCTATCCATCACTAGATGTCGCTTCTCCATTCAAGAATCGGATGTCCCCATTCCGTGGTCTCAACAAGACACTGTAATGGTAGACTGTACGCTTGGCCCAGTCGTGGTGACGCCACGAAACAAACCAGATCTCGACTATAGTGTTACCGGTACTCTCATTAGGGCATTCAATCTGCAGAGAAGGCAAATGTGTATAGGCGGATTAGGCATGACCCCAAATCTTTAAAGATTAGGCATGACCCCAAGTCTTTAAAGATTAGGCATGACCCCTAAGTCTTTAAAGATTAGGCATGACCCCAAGTCTTTAAAGATTAGGCATGACCCCAAGTCTTTAAAGATTAGGCATGACCCCAAGTCTTTAATAAGAAGTAAAAAAAAAAGTCAAGTTCCCCCTTTCAGACCTTGTGGTCTATAGGGCAGATGATGTAAAGGTCATCTGATTCTATGGCCCACGGTGAACGAGGGTGTCATGTGGCCAGCACAACGACCATCCGCCTTTACTAATGTCAGGTACCCATTAGAGCTGGATAGACTCAAGGGCGCCCAAAAATCCCGAAATAAAAATCCCAGGACCTCCAGTACGGAAGTCAAGCGTTTTACCGCTCAGCCACCGCGCCCTCTTTAATAAGAAGAACAATTCACAAATTCGGTGACATGGAGGGAATATGATAAGTATAATATTATAATTGTTGTTTTTTTCTTTATGAGAGCCGGTAAAATGATAATTTCTAGTAAGTTACATTCTTTGCCTACCGAAAGGTTTGTGCAGTTTTCATTTGAAATGTTTTCCTATTCCTGTCAATAGGCAAACACAAGCTACAGTTGGGTGACACATTTTTTATTTTTTATTTTTATTTTTTTTTTTTGGGGGGGGGGGACTAAAACCTCATTGCAGCTACCGTATTTCTTCCTTTTATAATCTCGACCTAATAATTTGGAGTTTATGTCAAATCGAGTTCAGCGTAAGTCATGGGGGCTATTATCTAATCATGGAGGGCTTCCCCAGCAATTAGCCACTTCTGACCAGCACTGGTGTTGACATTCCAACACCGAGACCAAGTTGGCGTACAGTCCTGGAGCGACTAACAACCATCAACTGAGGGAGGAACGCGCGTAAAGTAGGAACAGAGATGGAGCACTTACTTCTCATCAAAGCAACAAGTCCGCCACCGACACAAAAATTATAACATCATTATCTATTAATAGAGGTGTGCAATTAATGCGCGGCCCATTGGCACATGACGGTAGTTAGGCTATAATCAGCTAGCACTGTGACTCTGTGGACTCATAATTGACCTATTTTGTTGACGAGGGCAAACCGTTATACGACACTACTTTCAAAGAAAAACTAGTGTGTGCAGCTTACTAGAAATAGATCCAACGGTTGGAGACTTTTTTTTTTACTAATTTTTATTGAGCTCTTCGTCTTATCATGCACATGATAGCTTTATTATTGAAATGCTTAATGTTGGGAAAGAACAAGGAAATATATTTTTTTTTTACATAAAGACACTATTGAGTATAGTTGTCTCGGTATATATGGGTCAGTCATGTAATTTAATATGTAATAGATCTAGACTTCTATACTAACAATCTTTTTATTAGTGATGCATCTTTAAATAATTGTTAAGAATTTCAATTATGTAAACTATTCTATTTAGTTTGAATGATGTATTTATTTTCTATTTTTAAACTATCATTACTTTGTGTCGACCCCTCTTCCCCCCCCCCCCCCCAATCATCCGATGAAACAGGTCTAAGACATGCTTACTAATATAAGAATCATTTATAAGTAGCCACTGGAAGAGGAAGTGCCCGGTATCAGCGTGTCTACTGTTACCTCGCCCACGTGAACGTGAACCAAAAAAGTGCATAAGTTACTTCCCCTCCCCCTGTCCACCTGTGCATTTAACACGGAACTGTGAGACACGAGTAAGTCGCCATTATTTTATCCGCACGTGTCAAATAAGATATACATAATTTTTAATTAATGAGTCATTTGTTAATAATATCATATCAGAATGAAATTAAAATTTTACAGTAACAAATAAAATTTCAACTTTTTTTTTTTTTTACTTATTTTTCAATATTAAATATTTATTTAGAAAAAAAAAGGTGTTTTCACATTATTGAACAAAATGCAATTATTTGTACAATTCAAACGTTTCAATCGTTTCATGAGTGGCGGGTGTACGCTGGGTGGACCAAAATTTTTGAAAAAAAAAAAGGCTCTAACAATTTTCCTAGAATCTTTACGTTACAATTTTTGAACATATATATTATAATCATCTTAAAATTCTATGTGGTCTGTTTTGCATACACAGTATTTAAGACGGTGCACTGTTCAAGTACGTCTAGTTATTTATCCTTACTTCTCACTGTATATAAAGAAATAGGGCCGGCCTTAGGCCACTGCAACGTATGCAGCCGCAGTTGGTCCCGCACTTTAATAGGACCCGAGCGAGTTCTAGGTGTAAATTATTGAATTAACCCATGAACATTTATATACAATAGCATGGTTTCTGTGGCCTCCTCTTTTTCCAGGACCTCCTGAAAATCTCCTGAAAATGCAAAATATACCCCAAAAAAAAAGTCTTGGAAAACACCTGAAAACTCATAAAAAATCTCCTGAAAAATGGACAAAATTGTTATTTTGAGGTGCCAATGCCACACGCGATTTAAAAAAAAAATACGGCGTTGTCAGCTTTCCTTCAATAAAAATTTATTGCAAAGACGAAAGTATTTTCTAATTTAAAAAATCTTATTTTCGACATTATGTTTATCCCAGCTCAGACTGTGCCCTGTGCAATCCATCATTTCGCATAGGGCCCCACAATAGTTAGGACCGTCCCTGCAAATAAACATTTGATATGAGTGCGGGAATACCCGCTGAAAGCGTGCTAACAAATAGCCACATTTCGTTTCAGGGTGATTATAATTGCCAAACAGGAGTATTTTTTTAACATTGTATGGAGATTTGCTTCTTGAAAAAAGGAAATGATTTAAATAAAAACATTTTTTATGTTACTTTTTATGGTCAATAATCAAAAAATTAAATTACCAAAAATCAACTTCCTGTAGATTATACCAATAATAACATAAAAAGTTCAACAGATAGATATGTACCGAGCATACTCAAGCGCAGGGACAACTGGGGGTACCCGAAATTATTATTGCTTTGAAAACGCGATTTACAACTGTTTGCTAAGAGCAATGGGCAAATAGTGCTAGAGGCAACACTGAAGGAGGCATTCTCCCCTGTACTACAGACGAGTCTGAAATAATGGGGCACTTGCTTGAAGCCGTTCTTGTCAGAGGTAAATAAGTTGTTGCGTGTCTCGGCTGTAATATTTAGTGGCTGAGACAACATATTGATGTCAAGACTGGCCTAGCTTTGAAATTTATTAAAGCCTGAAGAAGAGAAAGAGGGGGGGGGAAGGAAGAACCTGTCGATCTCTGGACAACTTTAGAGTTCCTTACAACCAGCAATGATCTCCCTTTAAACTTTTCTTTATTGAAGGCTAAGTAAGTGATAAATCATAAAGACACTGCGTGTGCAAGGATTCTCAAAATGTAGCCGTCAAACATACGTTTCACTTTTGTGTTGATTCCATTGCAATTTCATTGGATAACAGTGCAAAGCTTTATCTAAAGCGTACCCCAAATTACAAAAAAAAAAAATATTGATATAAATAACTTTTAGAACTGACTATTGTTAGTGAATGAAATAGTAAAGATCCGTTACTTCTAACTATATAAGAACTACGTTACGGGTTAAGATCTAGAATAAAGGGCAGAGTTTGCCTTTGTTTATGTCTTGTTCGAGTATGGTCATAAAGGGAACAAAACATAAAGCGCCGACCCGAGTGGGGAGTTAAGAGGAATAAAACAACGATTAAGTCTTTCGGATGTGAAATGTTGATGAGGCTGATGGAGCAGCCAGTAAAACTTAGGATGTTGATCAAGTGGCACGTGGTGTTTGACGCAGTCGTCGTCAGCGACATCTAACACAAATAACTGGACTCAACAACTTCCTGTCTTACAGGAGCTGGCCAGAAGCAGACGTGAACGCCGTGTGACATTTCTTCAAATGAGTTTTATAATATTTTGTTTTTTAAGTCAATGAATTCATAAGTCGTTGAATTTTAAGTAATTGAACTTATTGTTTGAGTTATACTATTCTCATTACGTCAGTCAGAGATTCTTTATTGTGTGAGGCCACAAGAGAAGACGTCATCACTTTAAGTGATGGCGTCATATGCAAAACTTTTCGATCTAAGCCTAGACCTATATCTCGCAGCCAGAACAACTCTTGAAACGACTGCCAACTTAGTGCTACAAACCCTTACAAATGTTTAAATACCTCTTGAACTAAACACTCAAAAAACAATAATTTAGCAACATTTTCCTGTAAACTAAATGTGATTTACTACAAATTATTTTCACTTGAAATAAGCAAAAAAAAATATGGAAACGACGCTAAACATATAACGAAGTTTATGGCGGGGGCGGGGGGGGGCAGAAATGAATTTTTTTTATTCACCTGTAAATTGTTAATAAAGTTAATTAATGCTTTTTAAGTTGTCTGATTATTTTTTAATATACCTTCTGAATTCTTCGTTCATCCTGTAAGTCTTGTTCTAATTATTTTTAAGGTGGTACTTACTAAACACGCATACCATGGTTACACCCGACGATTAAGGTTACAGTAACCGAAAACGGCTTACATTTAAAATACATAAACTCTAGCTGTAACATTTTTCTAAACCCCCTTAGACTCCACATGGACAGACAGACAAACAAAAAGATAGATAGATAGATAGATAGATAGATAGATAGATAGATAGATAGATGGCACTTATTATTGAAATGATTTTTAAAAGTCGCAAGAAAAGATTGTTATAGTCAAGCTTCCATGTGAAGAAATATCAGTTACGGTAATCCAAGTTCTGATTATCAGAGTTATCTTTCTCTACAAACCTGCTGGAAAGTTATTGAAAGTGATTTCCCCTAGACATGGCCTCGCTATGTTATCGTGGTCTCCTGTTACCCCGCCACTAACCGCTGACGAATGCCTGACTTCTTCTGACTGTCAACCGTAATGTCCTGACCACATAACTTCACCCCTGGACTGGGGAAAAAAAAAAGGGGGGGGGTCGTGGGTGTGTGTTCTGAACGACATAACGTTTGATAGAAACTTCAAGCTTATCAACATTGTTCCCCCCCCCCCAAGCCAATATGGCCGTCTAGGGTTTCCGCAAAGTTCGCTTCTGGTTTCTTGATTGTCTGCGCTGTGTTTTCCAAGCTCTCCAACCAGTCTAATCGTTCGGGTAAACACAAGGTCAGTGGGGAAGAAGTGAGCCGGCCCTAAAACAAACATACACCGTTGTTAGCACCCGAGATGACTAGGGGGATATGGCCCCGTTGTGGGCCACTAGACTGACATGAAGACGTCGGGGCCCACTAAGACTGACAGCTAGATGGTTGTGTTGGAAAAAAGATTACGACATTCAATTCATTCTTTTTTTTTTTTTACATTTAAGCTAAACGGTAATGATCGATCAAACCTCAAGGTCACCTCAAGGTCGCCAGTTAAGCACAGTTGAAAAAAAACAAACAAATAGTACATTACAAGGTTACTTATTTAAAAATGAGAGAGACAGACAGAGAGACAGAAACAGACAGAGAGAATCAGAAAGACAGACAGACAGAGAGACAGACAGACATAGAAAGAGATAGAGAGATTACTGTTCTATTTTTTTAGATAACATGCAAATAGCAAAAGCAGTTTTAAGGCTCGACATGAAACAAGTTGACCTAAACATGAAGTACATTTTATGTCCAACAACGACAGGTCAGTCCAACATCTCTTGGACATTTCAATATCAAGTTTTAATTCCAACATCGATTTCAGTATCTAGTGGACATTTAAAAATCTTTTGAAATTTTCAATATTTCAGACAATATTAAAAAAGTAAAGAAGCAATCATACATCAAACACTGCACCATAATCTTCAAATACAAAACAAAATCTAATAAGATAAAGATATATTCCTCGTTCCATAAGCTAAGACTTACTTCTAAAAATACTCATTTTTCCCTAATGCTACTACAGAACGGAATGGGTTGCCTGAATCAGCCAGGTAAACCAAAGACTTGGCAGAACTTAAGTCATTGATTAATATGCATGATAATATGCATATGATTGACATTGGGTCACGCGTAGGACGTAATCATCTTCTTTTTTGAAGCAACGCCTGTATTTAAAAGGATAAGATAAGATAAGATAAGATTAGATAGAAATTTTACACGTGCTACGATTAGATACCTAAAGGCAATAACAAAATCTCTATTCAGCTTCACGAAATATGTAAATAAACTAATGAAATATATTTGCTAGCGGTCAAGTACGAAATGATTCTTCATTTCTTCTTTGTCTAGTGTTAGATAGCTAGTTTAGTATTGCGCACACTTTTTAGATAGTTTAGTCTTTTAGAATTGCGCACTTTTTGGTACCGACATTGAACGCACATTTTATGACGACACAGACTTTAGGGTTAAAGGTTAAGTTTGACTTAATAGGATTTCAGTTACCGCTAGACTCTTGGGGTGATCAGACATATTTTATCTTCTGACTAGACTGTGGCCCATCTTGTAAATAAAGTTATTGTTGAATTTTATCTCGAAGTCAACTTGGTCATTCAAGTCTTTGTTCGTTCTTGTTCTTGTGATGTTCACTGTGAACTCGCACATAATAATTTCATCGATACAACTATACCCAAGCATCTAGTACCAGAAGAAAACTTAGAAATACTTCAACTACAGTAATCTACAAACACAGCAAGAAGAATACATAACAGTGATCATTACACTAGGCATTCTATAGAATGACTAGTTTCGCGTCAAGGAAAGTAAGCATTGTCTTAATTAGAAAGTTTTTCTCAGACATTCAATAGAAATGAGTGAAAAAAAATAACTAATACAAACTAAGAAGAGGATTTCTCAAGACTAAAAATACTTTTGTAGACCCATGTTTTTATACCCTATACAATTTCAATTTTTAAATAATCAAATTTTTAAATCTACAACTCGTAATTTGAAATAGTTGGCCTATTAGATAATTAAGTAAATCTAGAAATCTTTAGTTTCTTCTAAGTAGACTCCAATGAGAAATGAAAGGTTCTGAAACTGAGCGAGTACAACTAGCTACACGAAAACAGCAATAGAGAATCAACACAATTTATAAACTCTTATATGCTACTACTATATTAAAATATTATTTTAATTTCTTCTTGAATACAAAACCAATATAATAATGTTCTAATCAGTTGTTTAAACTTATATAATGAAAGAATAATTTCTAAAACATCTTCCAATAAAAGAAAAGAAAAATCTACATTCTCTACTTGTACCCTTTTTTCTATTTCACTTCCAACTTTACCTTTGTTCTTATATATTCTCTTATGTTCAGAAAAAAAAAACATATCGAGACTCTCTAAAACTTACCAGCCACGTTCAAACCAATAGGAGGACAGTAAAAGAGATAAAACCTCACAAAGGAGGACAATAGAGAGAGATAAAACCTCAGAAAGGAAGACAGAAAGTAATAGATTAATGCAATGAACGTTAAAAACTAGGTATTCATAGTAGTTAATAAAAAAATTGCTTCTACTTCAGAGGCTGTGCAATTAATTTTAATGTTTATAGGCAGCTTTTTTTAAATGGCAAAATATGTGTCAATATTTCAGACAAAAAACTAAATGGCGCTGAAGCCTTGATAAATTGACTTTTGTTGTCTACGATCATCTGAACAAAAAGTATTATCAGCTTTGTCAATATCTAGTCAAGTGATTCCTTCTTGGTAGTCGTATTTGCCACGATTACATACTAGAACCTTTATTTCTTTCCCCTTTCACAAAATATGATTTTTTTGTATCCACTCATTACCTCGTACAGTTAACCCTTAAAATGCGTGTGGTAGTTTAGCCTCTTAACACAAGAATTGTAATTCCATTTGGTATGCACTCATTGTGAAACAGCTCAGCACATTAAGGGTTAAGCTATACAAAGCTTTAACGAGGTGTACTTGTATCAATTAGTTTGGATCAGTCGTCCCATTAAATTTGTAATAGATCTAGACCAACAAGAATTAGTCTGACTTGAATTTGAACTTATGACTCAAGCCTCCTCTAGCCGACATACTAACCACTCTGCTAGTGAGGTGCTTATCAAAATAGCAAGACTGCATAGTTATTTATTCTTTGTTTCAAACTTAATTTAAAGCGGCGACCTATACCACGACTTTAATCAAGTACAATTTATTTCCCTTGTTCGAGATACCAAACAAATTAAGTAATTACCAATAATCAATTAACTATTTAGTGTTTTTTTTATTAATACTTTTGTTTCCGGGTAAAAGAAATAATTGTGCACAAGTTCAAGATTATGCACAAGAGTATGTGTTCAGCTTGATCCCAAATTGGATGTCGGAGAAACACCGTCTACAAACTTTTTACCAGAGTTGATATAAGCTTTGTAATTTAAAAAAAAACAACAATTAGAAGCCATTTAATTGGGTCAAATCAACGTTGGTGTCATCAGTTAGAAGAGAAAGAATTAAAATAGTTTCACTAGATCTATATATTTAAAATAAAAGATGAAATAATTTTAGATTACCTTACGGAACTATTGGGAATTTTTAAATGAGCTTTACATATTTATAAATAGTTCAATTAAAGAGCAATATACAAGTCTTAAATTTAGCTGATCTAGCTCTACAAGAAAGTGTGCATGTGTGTGTAAGCTGAGGTGGGGGTGGGTTAACTTTTGTTTGAGATTATTCACGATACTTAAAGCTGTACGGGGAAAAAAATACGGAGAGTTGAAGATTGTGGATGAGAGAAAAAAAAAAGGGGGGGGGGGAGACTACACCACAAGAGGGCTGACTAGCGTTAGCTTTTAAAACCTGATTACTGTTGTATCTCCTCTTCAAGCATGACGTATTCAATCCAGCGACGTCTCAAATGATGAATTAACCTGCGCAGGAGTTACGCCCCTGACAGGCCAGATAGGTTTTAGTCTGAGAGTGGTTTTCAAAAAAGTGTTGTTTTTTTTACTACTTATTTATGTAATTGTTATTGAGAATTAACAGTAGAATGTGTCTTATATATAATTAACAGTAGACTGTGTGTTATAGTTTATAACAATACGCTAAGGGAGAATAGAAATACATTAAAAGAGCCTAGAAATGCGTTAAAAGAGCCTAGAACTACGTTAAGAGAGCCTAGAAATACGTTAAGGCTAGCCTAAGGTAGCCTAGATTGGTTCTGCTCATTGATGTGTATACTAACATATCAACTTGTGTACAAATAAGATTAATTAAAGACGGATGTACAGATTGAGGTATAGACTGGTGTTTCAACTAATGTACGGATTATGGATTATGGTTCAACCTTTGTGCAGATTGAGATATAGGCTGCTGGTTCAAGTTATATATAAAACTGGTGTCTCAGCTTGTGTACACATGTATAGAAGTGTGTCGACCGGTGCGTACATTGGTGGGTAGTGACTAGCGCTTTATTGGATTCGTAGACTGGGGTTTTAATTGTAATTCTTTAATTGGTAATCTTACTTTTAAAAGTAAATAGCCTCCCCCTCCCCCCCAAAAAAAATGTGATAGAAAAGAATGACACATAGTGACATGTACTATTTAAGCAACTTTAAAACCAGGTCCCTCAAGAAAGTTAATTTGAATGTTCTAACAACACGTGACCTAGCTAAGCTGCTAAGTGGTCCAAGAAGCTCAAAAAAAGGGGAGGGGGGAACATTTGATGAAATTACGACAGCATAAAACTTGGTTGATGGTCACGCCATGTTGGACGGACAAGCTGAGAACTAACCCGAAATGAAAACGCATCGCTAAGGTTGACTCTATGTCTAGTCCATTTGGTCTGGAGATAGACTCTATGTCTAGTCCATTTGGTCTGGAGATAGACTCTATGTCTAGTCCATTTGGTCTGGAGATAGACTCTATGTCTAGTCCATTTGGTCTGGAGATAGACTCTATGTCTAATCCATTTGGTCTGG
>JADKLZ010005243.1:17553180-17569983 GCA_021533235.1 Biomphalaria straminea
TTTCACGAATTAGCAAAGTTTTTGTACAGGCCAGGAGAGTGGAGTGTTAAATGATTGCTGTGTAACAAAGTATAGAAGTTCAATAGAGAAACACTTGAAAAGATCACCCGTCTGTGACAAATAGTATTTTGTTGTAGAGATTTGGTAATAGCTGGTTAGATATCTCTATAGGAAACACTTCAAATCGTTTTGTTTAGTTCCCTTTTATAAAGTAAAGTGAAACCTTTTTATATTAGACTGGATGAGGTTAGGTGACTAAAATACATACCTTTTTAATCTTTCCATTAATCAATGCATCTATTGATACATCTATATAACTGTCATTCCATTCATCTATCTATTTATACATTGATTTAATCTATCCATCCAACGTGGTCAACCTACTCATGGCAGGAAAAAAAAGCTGAATGTCTTCCACCTCCGATGCCTAAGGCGAATCTTTAAAATAAGGTGGCAAAATAAGATAACCAATGAAGAAGTGCTACAAAGAGCAGGCTGCCAGGACATCCGATCTGTTATCAGCAGCAGACGCCTTGGCTGGCTTGGCCATGTTCGTAGAATGCCAGTAGGTCGACTTCCACAGGATATTCTGTATGGCGATCTAATAGAAGGCAGAAGAGCCGCTGGTCGCCCACTTTTACGTTATACGGATGTATGCAAACGGGACATGAAGCTCTTTAAGATCGACACTAGCAGCTGGGAAGAGGTGGCACTGGATAGATCCACATGGAGAGAGAGAGCATAAAGGAGGGGTCTTGGATTGCAGATGCCATACACAACAGAAGCAGAAAGAAGGGTGAAAATGCAACGGCGTCTGGTGACTTCATATACCCAACCTGCGATCACAGCTGTGTATCAAGGATCGGCCTCTTTAGTCACACAAGATCTTTCAAGGGGAAAAGATCTTCTCTCGAGACGTAAAATGCCACAGAAAAAAAAAATGCCATCCATCCATCCATGTGTTCATTTAACCATAAATTCTTCTATACAACCATCTTACCCAGCCATGTATCCATTTATTTCTGGAATTATCCAGTCTTTTATTCATCAAAGATCCGAATAACCATCCACCGATTTATTTAGCCCTCTATATTTCAATTCTCTAATTATTATTTTATTTAGTTATTATCTAGTCTGATATGATGAAGCTATCTACGTCTATTTAACCTTGGTTAGGCCTATAGTAAAATATGCATCCTCCGTTTGGGACCCCTCAACTCAAGAAAACATTAAGAAACTGGAACAGACACAAAATAGAGCAGTGAGATTCATAACAAACGAATATTCACATTTGTGACTAGAGTAACACCTTTAGTAAAATCACTAAATTTAGAAAACCTTCAGGACAGAAGACTCAAAAGTAAAGTAGCAATTATACATAAAACACTTATCCACAATTTTCAAATACAAAATCAAAATTTAATAAAATGCTCAGAAAGACACACAGATAAGGGCACACTCCTCACTCCATATGTTAGGACAGTGATGCTCAACCTCATTCGGGCGGCGGGCCACTTTAACATCCGACACTCGTGTCGCGGGCCGCATGAAGAAAAAGGGGGAAAAGGGAATTATACAATAAACCAATTTTTATTAGAAAGCATTCATGAGAAGTTTATCCTAAACTACTTTTAAATATCCGGCTGCATGGTTGAGACGCCTAGTCGAAGAACTGAACACGTACCATCTGTTTCGCACGAACCATCACTGAAAACGTTTGTCCCCACTTAGTCATTGTAATTATTGTGATCATCCATAACACTTGTTTTCGGAGATTGAGAAAAGATTATGCAAGAAACATGGAGTAGAAATCAATAGTCTGCATCATACCATCAATAGAAATTTATCAAATAAGGATGCCTAGTTTGTAAGTCTATCAGCTTCAGTTGTAGCTATGTCTGCACACTTTAAACATTGGCCGCAGATGGATTCTAAATATTGCTCAATGTGAACACGATCATCAGACATGGTCCAGACAATATTTTGCCACATTGATTTTGTTGGTGAATAATTCAACGAGATTTGACTTCTATAAACTATTGCTGTCAACCATAGTTGTGGCACCATCAGTAGTGACTCCCACTAATTTCTCCAATGTAAAACGATGCTCTGTGATAATTAAAACTTTTTTTGTCAGTGCTTCACCACTGGCGATCCCATACATGACCCAAATGACTAACTTCTCTGATTTCAAAACTGTTTTTATCGCAAATAAATACCAAGATTTTGAGCAGTATCAGATATGTCGGTAGACTCGTCAGCGGCAACAGACAACAGTCATACAGCCGACAATCGCGTCTCAAACCAAGAATGCCGCCTTATTTATTTATGTGCTTGATTTCCTAAAGCTGTTTAATGTTATGTTCTATAAAGAGAGTCACTCTTTCTTTCTAAAACAAAAATGTTGGCTTACTATAGATACCAGTCCATTTACTCTACGTAGGGAAAGATTTTAAAAACTTTTTTGGAAAATGGATTTTCTACACTTTGAGCCGACGTTTCGGCGGGCCGGATAGAACTACGTCGCGGGTTGGATGTGGCCCGCGGGCCGTATTTTGGGCATCACAAGTTTGTACAAAAGCTCCTTCTTCCCTAGCGCTATTAGAGCATGGAGTGGGTTGTCTGAGCTAGCCAGGAAAACCAGTGACTTGGCGGAGTTTAGGTCATTTGTTAATATGCATGACTAAATGCATGACGCGTAGAATAAAACTCATCCTCTTTTTAGAAGTAACGTCTGCAACATATAAGATAAGATATTGAGAAATTGTTATTGAGTTTAGCAACGCAACATAAAAGACGGACTTTGAACGCGTCATGGTAGTCTATAGTGTAGGGCAGGGGTGGGCAACCTTTTTCCACCGAGGGCCGCATTAATAAAATTTGGAGACTGGGCGGGCCGCATATATATCATGTAAGTGGCGAAGTGAATTTGGTGGCTCCAAATAAAATAGCAAAATGCAAAATTAAGGGAAAGGGCTAAAAGTATACAATTTATTGAAGAGCTATTGTACTTCAAGCAATAACTTTGAAAACTAGTTTCGCTATTCCCTCTTTATAATATCGCAGTTCGTTTCATGTGCGAGGCCCACATCAATAATGGATCTTATCAGCTGCATACTTTGATTATGCTTAGGGACAGCCCTGTGAAACCTAACATACTATTGAACTTTATCTTAAACTTTGGTTTGAATCGTTTGTAGCTTTGTGCAAAGTATGCAGTTACTAATTTATGGTTGGGATATTTTTTTTATTTTTTTACAAAGGTTGTTTTTCTCAGTCAAAGCTCCATCAGTTGTTACTCTTGCTATCTTGTACAAGCCAACCAAAATCTTTCAACACAGTTCTTCATAGCATTGAATAAATACTGGCCTGCACTTTTGTGTTTTACTGAATTTAATCAAAATATTGTTATTAAATATAATCTTCGTTTACTTTAAACTTTTTTAGAATGAGGTTTAGAGATAATATTTCTTTAACCTCTTCATTATAATTTATGAGAATAAAAAAGTTATAATAATTTCTATAGATATTTACATTTATTTATTTTTAATATACTTGCATTTTTATATGTTTAATGTGTGAGCACATATGATTTACTTAGGTTTTCGCGGGCCGCATAAAACACTTCGGCGGGCCGCATGTGGCCCGCGGGTCGTAATTTGCCCACCCCTGAAGTATGGCATAGTGATTAGAAGCCGTTGGCATCTAGCTTCTAAGACGGCTACATACTAATTATAGACATGGACTCGACTGGGGCTCATTCTATATTACATTTTTTGTGAACGCTGAATCTTTGTGAATTAGTTTTCCAAATGTATCTTATGATGTTTTCTCGTGTTAACAGAAATCAACGTCTATGTGTGTGTGAATTCAGCTGAACTACATACACATGCATCTTCTAAAGAAGGAATTACCAGTGAAAAAAACACAGAAAGGGAAAAGTAGACTACAGACTATACGCCTATTCTGATTTGTTAGGTGTGAGTTTTTTTTCCCTTCTAATTCTGGAATTATGAATGTTATTCAAATAAATACTATTTTTAGCCTTACCTTTTTAACTTTGGACCTATTTGTGCTAGTTTTGAATTCTATCTAGATAATTATTTTAGTGACAAGAAGAAACTGAAAACAAGTTGATGACCCATAGGTAGAATCCTGGCTACTTAGCTTCTAAGTATGAACTATAATAATAAAGAACATTATTTTTTGTCAAACTTGTATTTTTTTGTTAACTATTTGTTTATGGTTAATGTGAAATTGAATAAAAGTAATAAAGTGTTTTTTTTTCCTCTAAGCTTCAGACATTTCTTCATCATAGAAGATTATTCTGTCATAGGTTGACGAACCCAAGACAGTCAGACCCAAAGAGCAAAGCCCACGGTCCTGCGTTTAGGCCAGTTTCTATGTGGTGTTGTAATCTGTTTAGAAGCACCCTAGCCAGAATCTTGCCAGCAATGCACAGGAGGGATATGCCACGATGATTATCGCATGACTGCCTATTACTCTTCAGCTTAATGTTCACCGCCATGCTGAAAGATGCCTTTTGCAGAGAAAGCTTTGGAGTTGACATACGGTATCGCACAGATGCAAGCTTATTTAATGCTCAGAGACTCAAGGCAAGGACCAAGGTAAACTTCGACTGCATCAGAGACCTGCTATTTGCAGATGACTGTGCCCTAAACGCTGCAAACGAAGAAGACCTTCAAAAGAGCCTGTCCCTCTTCGCTAATGCCTGCACAAATTTTGGACTCACCATTAATGTAAAAAAGACAGAAGTGCTGCACCAACCTCCTCCAAATAAAGCTGTTACAGAACCAGACGTTCTCATAGATGGCCAGAAACTAGCAAATGTCAAAAAATTTGTCTATCTGGGAAGCACCATATCAGCAAGCGCCAACCTAGATGATGAGGTTGACTTCCGTATTGCTCGTGCCAGTGCTGCCTTCGGCAGACTTCAAGAGCAAGTGTGGCAAAGGAGAGGAATCAGTCTAACTACAAAACTGAAAGTCTACAGTGCTGTAGTTCTCTCGTCACTCCTATATGCATCAGAGTCATGGACCCTATACTCCCGCCACACCAAAAAGCTAAACTCCCTCCACCTACGCTGTCTAAGGAGTATCCTTATGGTGCGTTGGTCTGACCACATACCAGACACAGAAATTTTAAAGCTGTCCAACATGCACAGTATTAATGCGACAGTAAAAAGGTCCCAACTACGATGGGCGGGTCATGTAGTCCGCATGCCAGAAAATCGCCTTCCCAAGAGACTTCTGTATGGAGAGTTATGCACAGGAAAGCGCTCCCAAGGCGGCAAATACAAGCGCTACAAAGACACCCTCAAGAGCTCTCTCAAGGAATGCGGTATCGACATTCATGGCTGGGAAGCACTAGTTCAAGATCGCTCCGCATGGCGAGAAGCTGTGAGTCTCGGAGTCTCAAGCTTTGAAGCAAGAAGAGTGGCCATTGCGATAGAGCGCCGAACCAACAGAAAGCAGAGAGAAAAAGCAGGCCCACCTGCAACTGAAAACCCATGCCACATATGCGGCCGGCTATTCAAAGCGAAGATTGGACTATACAGCCATCTTCGAGTTCATAGGAATTGAGAAATGTGCTCATCTTCGAACACGAAGGAGGAGCTATATATATATATATATATATATATAATGTTTCTTGCTTGAGATTTGCTTGTCTGTTGTGAATGTTTTTTTCAACATTGTAACTATGGGTGTAGATGTTTCGTTAAGTTGTGTTGTAAGTCTATTTTTTTTTCTAAATATATTTGTTTACGCATTATACATGCTTCGTAGTGTGATAATGGATTTGTTCGAGATGGTTTCTCTTTTTAAAAATGTGTATGTAACAAAAGATGGACTATAGTAGCTCTAACTATTGTTCGTTCATCGTGGTTCGACGATGACCACTTTGTCATCCAGGGGGGCTGAGGGCTCTAGAATAGTATCATAATGAGTCTACACTAAGGCTAGAGAGAAAAATCTCAAGTAATATTAACATGTTATAAAAAAAAAAAATATGTAGATACTTTCTCTCTCTCTCTCTTTCTCCCTCTCTCTCTCTCTCTCATTCTGTGTGTGTGTGTTTGTCTGTTTATCTCTTCCTTGTCTCTCACTGTATCTTTGTCTTTCTCTGCCTCTCTGTCTCACTCTTTCTCTGCCTCTCTCTCTCTCTCTCTGCCTCTCTGTCTCACTCTTTCTCTGCCTCCCTCTCTCTGCCTCTCTGTCTCACTCTTTCTCTGCCTCCCCCCTCTCTCTCTCTCTCTCTCTGCCTCTCTGTCTCACTCTTTCTCTGCCTCCCTCTCTCTGCCTCTCTGTGTCACTCTTTCTCTGCATCCCTCTCTCTCTGTCTCACTCTTTCTCTGCCTCCGTCTCTCTCTTTCTGCCTCTCTGTCTCACTCTCTCTCTCTCTCTGTCTCTCTCTGTCTCTCTCTCTCTCTCTTTATGCCTCTATGTCTCTGCCTTTCTATGTATTTTTATTTGTCTTGCTTTCTGTCTCTCTTTCTAAAAATGTAAAATAAAAACAAAACTTATTTAAAATTATTTTACATAATCTCGGAGCTGCATACTCTTGCATTAGCTTGATCTACTCATTTTAATAAATGTTAATTATCTTTTTGAAATGTTTTTATCAACAAAACTTTGAAGTTTGAAAATAAAATATTTGATCCTATTTTCGAGAGATTTTAATTTGATCCTATTTAAGAGAGACTACTAAGAACAAAAATTAATTTGGCTACATGGACCATGGCAGTATCAGAACGATTAACAGCGATCTTATTCTAAACCTGGCCAAATAAATGTGTTTCCGGTTTGTTACGTAAACCAAATATTTGAATAATTAAAACTTTAGGCCTAGGATTAAAATAATGAATGAACCTTTTTAGAAATTCTCACATCAAGTGAACAAAACATATGTCAAACGATAGGATCTTTGGAGTTGACACATTTGTTTGATGTAAATTTGAAATAACTAGATCTTATCATCTTATCTTATAAACTAGAGAAGTTTCTTCAAAAATATTAGAACCTACGCATTTCCATGTGTTAATGGAGTCGTCCATGTTAATTAGAGTTTTTCACTGTTACCGATTTCCCTGAATCAAGCCAAATGAACTTTGTTTTAATGGAAGAAATAATTCTTCTTTGTCCTAAAGTGATCCTAACGAATCTAGATCTACAAATAATCTACAAATTTAATTTTCTAACGACAATAGAAATAAAGCTGAAATCAATGTGTCCAAAATTTGTTTCCGAGTTTCAATGAAAGTTAATGAAAGTAAATATGTTCTCTTTCTTCTGATCGCTTGGGAGGTTCAAAGGTCAGCTTAATAAGAACATTCATTAAACAATACTTACGTTTAGAACATACTGAAAGGCTGCACATAATTTTATTTCTCATTATAATTAATCACTGGCCTGGAGGCACGCACGTGCCGGAGAGCCAACTTTAATACCTATTTTAATTTCTATGTAGTACTTAGCGACCCACTTCAAAAGAATGCCTCGTTTTGAAGCGCTTCAGAAGCAACCGAAACAATTCTACTAGCTAATTCATCGCCCATTACCTTTAACCCTAATATCAAGGTCAATTGTAAATTAATTTGCGATTTTGTTGTTATGGTTTGTTTTTTTTTTATTTTGGACGTTTTAATGTAGTCTCGAAACCAACTGTAAAGTTTGACAAAACAAAAACCTGGAATCCTGACAAACGTTTGATATCAATGCTAACAAGCGTTCGATTCTGTTTTCATTCAGCTTCAAAGAAAATTAGAAAAACTAGATGAACTAGATGAACCAAAACAATTTTTTTTCCCAAAATACTACAGCTGTTGCCATCGGCGCCACCCTTTCATTTGTAATCCAGGAGCGGGTCAAAAATGTGGAAGGAAAACTCAGCCCTTCTGTGCTACTTGTCTGCTTCAGTCACGGGTTATAACATTTGTATAGCGATCAGCGGGTAGCGTGTTTCAGACTCTCGGTACACACTTTGTAATTTGACACTAAGTCATTGAAAACTATAAGAGACCCAAACAAAACAAATCTTGTATTTAAGTACTTATAACATAACTTGTTCTCTCGCGCTTTGTGACTCTTGCATCTTAACAAAGGGACGATTGGATAACAGTCAAGGGAGATAGTTAGGGGCTGTATGTCGGTTGAATACTCCGCACTTAGCCTCAGTCGTCAAGGGGGCAGAGGGTTGTGGCACTATGCTTTGCTTGAAGTTGCCATAAGATCGAAGGTTTGGAACCTGTGACTGTGACCACAGAACACGAAAGTTGTTGTTTGTTTGTTTGTTTTTTAAACTAACCTCTCACTTGGCAGTACTAAATAGTATCTCTGAAAGCTTCATATTTTATACCGTACTAGCAGTACGACGATGATATTTTTTTTTTAGTTTATAATGGCCGGATTTGTTCCTAGACCTTATATTGCATTATATGGCCGGATTTGTTCCTAGACCTTTTATTGTATTATATGGCCGGATTTGTTCCTAGACATTATATTGCATTATATGGCCGGATTTGTTCCTAGACCTTTTATTGTATTATATGGCCGGATTTGTTCCTAGACTTTATATTGTATTATATTGCCGGATTTGTTCCTAGACTTTATATTGTATTATATTGCCGGATTTGTTCCTAGACTTTATATTGTATTATATGGCCGGATTTGTTCCTAGACCTTTTATTGTATTATATGGCCGGATTTGTTCCTAGACTTTATATTGTTTTATATTGCCGGATTTGTTCCTAGACTTTATATTGTTTTATATTGCCGGATTTGTTCCTAGACTTTATATTGTATTATATGGCCGGATTTGTTCCTAGACTTTATATTGTTTTATATGGCTGGAATACCCCCTTCTTTTCTTTCTTTTCTTTCTTTATTCTAAACGGGCTGTAATTTTAGAGATCAACCTAATATACATAGCGGTTTCAAGATTGTGATTCTGCCAAGGGCTCTTCTTAGTGGGCGTCTTTGAGGTACAAGAAATCACATGCGGATATGTACATTGGTTTAAGTTGATCTCGTGATGTATGAATTAGTAAGTGGTAACTTAAAACATATTGTAGATTTATTTTTACATGTAGTTTCATTTCTTTTTTTTTTCTTATAAGTAATGATATTAATAGTTATACAAGTAAAAAAAATAAATTTAAAAAGTTTTCCTTTCAGACCTTGTGGTCTATAGGGCAGATGATGTAAAGGTCATGTGTTTATAGGGCTAGGGTTAACGAGGGTGTCATGTGGCCAGCACAACGACCAACCGCCTTTACGTTTGACCAACTAATGTCAGGTACTCATTAGAGCTGGGTGGACTCAAAGGCGTTAAAGACTCCAGTGAAATATTTTCCAGTCTTCACCGCCGAGCGCTTTACGCTCAGCCACCGCGCCTCCAGTTATAAAAGTAGTTAGTTATAATTGCATAAATAATTAGTTGTTTTTTTTTTTTACTTTCTTTTGTAACTGCGTTTACTTCTTCAGAATCATAAAATGCTGACCAGAGTTTCAGAAACAGAAATGTTTTATAGAACTAACAATCAAATACGTTAAAGTACATCGAGACTCTCTCCACCCCTTCCATAGTTTGCTATGTACCACACATTTAAAACACGAATCATTTGTAATCAAAATGTTCATAATAAAAAAAAGAAGGAAGGGAAAATGAGAATAAATATAAAAAGAAGTTGTTTTTTTCTTTCGTAACATACCATGCTTACAGAGTTGTTAATATTATTAAGTGCTTTTATAGTGAAGTTTAAAGACGGTAAGGGGACTCCACAAAAGTCCTGCCCACTTACGGAAATCTGAAACTGACACATAGGGCCTACACACACACACACACACACACACACAGAACTGAACGGATTTAAAAACGCTAGACCAATAAACTGCACTAAATACAACAATATCACAGAGATGTAATAATACTTTTCAAAAGCAAAGTAAAAAAAATACGTTGAATGTCAAGGTAGATCTCAAGATATCTTGTGTCTTTGAATTGTCATGTCTACAAATAATAGAGAATATTCCACTTCATGCTTCTAACACACCATGCGTCTCTCACACACACACACATCACACACACGGGGTTAGGTTTAATCCATCACACCAAGGGAGTGCTGCGAGACTATTGCCTTTTTTTTTCTCCCAAAAGCCATTAAGAAATAGACAAGGGGGGAAAAAACTGGCCTGGAACAGGACACTCTTATAAGCTAGTGACATATCCGAGTGCCACTATTGTGACAAGGATCACAGAAGATACACAACTAAATTGCGCCACAGCGGGGACGCTCTTTGCGCCTCATGTATCCCCCGAAAGTTCTTGAAAAGCAAGGGCTGAGAGCCCCACGCAGTGCCGTCGCCCTCCCTAAGAACATCTTCGCCCCCCACCCGCCCCCCGTTTCGTCTGCAATGAATAGAGCAGCGTGGTGACTAAAATGTTTCCGATGTCTGCGCTGTGATCGGGCGCCCTCGTGGGATCCAAACATTCAGACGATGTGCTACTTGGTAAGGACGGACCAACTTAGATCTGAGGGGATAAACTCAAACACCTTGATGTTGAACTCGGCTATGATAAGCTATCAAAACGAATATTTTTGTTCTTTTGTTGTTGTTTTTTTTTTATGTTTGTTCCAATGAACTGTCGGACAGAAACATTAATTGTCTACAGTTTGTTCCTACTGAAATTCCGTTTTAAATTTTTCTCTTATAATGAATGATACGACATCGACCTATGTAGAACTCGGAGACAGAGAGAGAGAGAGAGAGAGAGAGAGAGAGACAGGGAGAGACAGAGAGAGAGAGATTACTAGGGAGTGGGAACTTAATGAAAAAAAGATTGACGATTGAAGAGTTTTGGGGACACAAAAACAAAATAAAACTATTTCAACGAAAGAAAAAAAAACAATACCTCATTTGTGTAACATATTGAGAGATTGTTTTTGACATGAATGTTAGATTTCAAAACATTTATATACCACCCTCCTACCCTCCCTCCCCCGTCCCCCCCTATATTGGTTCTAGGCCTAGAATCCTAGATCTAGATCTCTAGCCAAATTTAAATTTATTTCTTTTTCTGACTTGAAAAATTATTAACTGTCAATTTAGAGTTTTCCCCGTGTGGCCAACTCTTTTCTCAGCGATATAGGCCAACATCAACTGTTAAATTTCAAGTAGAATCGTTGGAGGCGTTTTTTTTTTAAATTTATTTTAGCGGGGTGGAGTGGGGTGACAATAGACCAAACAGACAACGCGAAGACTAAATATGTAGGCCTAACTATAAACATTTTCGTAACATATCAGAGTGGAGGGGGGGGGGGTATTTCTGCAGCTCTAACCAATCAAAAAGATGGTGGTGAAGCCGTAATGTGAGAAGCTTAGAGACACCCGCGCTAATTAACAGAGAGAAATATCGGCAGGGAGCTAGATCGTTATTACCTTTTGATTGGATGTTTTGAACGAAAGACGGTCACGTGACTGCTTTCTTCCACTGTCGTCTGCCCCTTTGAACGTCATCTTTGTGTGTACCAATGAAGTCGCGTGCAGCCACTACACCACGTAGACACAGAAATAAATCTTTTAGACTGACCGGAAGCGTATTTCACTGTAACGCTCAAAGTTCATGGGGTCATTTCTGCCATTATCACTCCAAAAGTCGAATTAATTTGTCTGTAAGAATTGGCGGGCACATAACGGTTTCTCAGATTTTCAGGTTAATTGTAAGACTTTCTTTGGAAATAACAATGGAGTTGGCAATGCGCGTACATTAGAACGGTTTAAACAATACACTATAAAAATAAACGTTTTGTTGTACGAAATACTGAGCAGAGTAAATTCGTTTATTAGATTAATGGTTCCTAATAGTGTTGTAGGGCCATTACTAGGACCATGTGCACCTTTTTCTCTCATAACGACGCCAAATATTCAACAGAGTTGTTGGTGCTCAGGCTGCCTGGTCGTGCGGTATGCGCTCTGGACTGTCGTTTGGACTTCTCGATGCTCTGGGTTCATATCCAGTCCTCTGCTTTCCCCCGTCGTCCTGCTGGAGGTTTGGACTACTAGGTAAATTATCTTCAATTCTAAAGGAACATCCGAAACATTTTACAGACAAAACAACCATTTTATAAAAAAAATCCTGAAGGAATGTAGTAATCCTGATTGAAGCAGTGCTTCATCGTTAAGTAAATTTGAAGGTCTGTCTATCTTTTCGTAAATATCTGCTTTTCAATTCGTTGGCTATTAACTTGGAGACGTTAACATTTCTTCTTCGTTATCCTCGTTCTTGTCATTATGTTGGAGCGTTCTGATGACTAGACTAATATACGACATGAACTGCGCATTAATTTCCAGATCAGGCAGCTATTCATGTAGTTTTCATTCTAAAAAAAAAAGGGGGGGGGGGCAATAGTTTCATTCGGACCTTCAGAATTAGCCAAGAAATAGAGGCTCAATAGTCTGGTGTAATTTGTTCTTGATTTTATGTTTATTGAGTCATTATAGATATATTTTTAAAGCGATTAATGATGTAATGATGAGAGGCGCAGTGGCGGAGCGGTAAAGCACTTGGCTTCTAAACCGGGGGCAACTGTTAACTAGGGTGTCATATGACTAACACAACGACCAGGTGCCTTTACTTTTCCCAACTAATGTTAGTTACACATTAGAGTTGGGTGGACTTAGGAGCGTCTTAAAAATCCCAAAATTCAAAATCCCAGACTTTGGTTCGAAAGTCAGGTGCTCAAGAAGCGACCACACCCCATTATCTCCGTTATCTCATGATATGCTGGTAATTATTGGTTATTAAAGAGTATGTGATTTGTCTTTTTAAATGCCAATGTATGTCATCGTTTCATACAATCATTTGATTACTAATTTTTAAAAAAATACAATAATAAATAAATAAATTCACAACTTTAACCAAAAAAAAAAATCCAGCCTGAAGATTGTTTGATCCCCAGGACATTCCACTCTTTTCGTTACCATCTTTCCTCTTCATTTAATCTTTTTACTCACACGACCAACACAAACACATACACACAAATAAACAGTCAGACACAATCTCTTCACCAAAATGAGCTGGGTTTTTTTTTTTTTGGCCAAATATTTCCTCACCAGAAACGTCTCTGTACCCACCTCCCACTGCGCAGTTGTTTTTCTTCCTGGACGCCCAGCCTTTCCCACTGCATTGTCCCTGATCTTCTTTTGGGAGCATTCTCACAAGTCCTGCAACCGCTCGCCCTTCGTCTCAGCACTCGAAAGGAGGGAAGGCGGGGGGGGGGGGGGGGGGAAGTGTTTTTGATTAAATCCAATATCAATATTTTGGCTTGGGGGAAAAAAACGCCTCCAGTTGCCACGTTGGCACGCGCGACGGTTGTCTTGTCTACCCGCAGAACTGTGGCCAGTTTTTATTAGGAACACAACTAAATTTGAGTCCGAGGCTGGAAACTTCAAAGTGACCACATTGTTGCCTTCGGATCTAAAACGCAGTTCGGCCAGGCTTCCGCCACCGACATCTCCCCCTCCTTTACTATTTCTATCACTTTTTTAAAAATTTTACTTCTGGTCTTGGTGAAATCTGCTCGGAAAGGGACGCCACTCGAAAAGTTTACTTTGCAACCCGTCCGAGGCGACCCTTGACCCGAAGTTAACTTATGCGACCCCTTGTCGTCAGTTTTCCGATAATTGCCTGAATAGTGGAGAAGCCTTGACCGGTCCGGGGAATGGGAGGGGTGCGGGTGAGGGTCCAAGAGGATTTAATTAATCCGCTGGCAAGTCCATTTAGATGTTTGGACGATAGCTATTGAAGCATGGTGCTGTTGTGTTGTTGGGGTCAAGAACGATTCTCTGGCAGTGGGCTTAGTAAATGACACCGCAGGACTGTTAAAGGAGTGTTGTGGAACAGGACAACATTAGGGCATCAGAACAAGACAGTATTAGGACATCCAAAATCCAAACAAGACAGCGGTAAGATAATCAAACAAGACAGCGGTAGGACATCTAAACATGACAGTGTTAGGACATCCAAACAAGACGACGCTGGGACACACAGATAAGACAGCAATAAGACATTGAAAGATGGTTTCAAATACTAACTGAAAGATAATTTCTAATACTAACAGAAAGATGGTTACCTAGACTAAAAGTAGTTTTGATATAACTATTTTTTTAAAATAAAGTCGTATGAGTTTCGGACTGTGGTCACGGTAGTAACCCTAAACTTTCTGTCGGAGGTTTGAGTTCGAATGTAAATATCATTAGTTCTAGTGGAACGTAGGAAACTTTTTTTTTAAATATACAGGCTATAGGCTACAGGCTATAGGCTGCAGGCTACAAGCTACATGCTGCAAGCTACAGGCTGCAGGCGACAGGCTGCAGGCTACAGGCTACATGCTGCAGGCTACAGTCTACATGCTACAGGCTACATGCTGCAGACTGCAGGCTACATGCTACAGGCTACAGCCTACAGGCTACAGACTATAGGCTATAGGCTACAGGCTATAGGCTATAGGCTATAGGCTACAGGCTACATGTTGCAGGCTACAGGCTACATGCTGCAGGTTACAGGCTATAGGCTATATGCTACAGGCTACATGCTGCAGGCTACAGGCTACATGCTGCAGGCTACAGGCTGAAGACTACAGGCCACAGGCTACATGCTACATGCTGCAGGCTACATGCTACAGGCTATAGGCTACATGCTACATGCTGCAGACTACAGGCTACATTGTGTGATTATAAGAGAACTATTATTTACGCCACAATTTATGGGTACAAGGCAAATAGTTTTTGTCACACTTTATTACCGAATTTTAATTATTTTGTTGACGCCTACTTGATTTACCACCCCACCCCACCCCCTCTCTTTTTTTTTCCTCCATAAAAGAAAATATTAACAATAAGAAAACATGATGTTGTCACACATGAATGCCCTGTAAAGGTGACCCTAGCAGCGTGTGCTGCTTAAGTAAGTCATATTATGTATCTAATCCATTCCGCGAACATTAGAACATTATAAATTATCCAGAGGTCTAATCTGAACAGTCATCTTAACGCGAGCTCAGGATTGACTTGAAAATAATGGGTGATTGTTTCAATTGAACGCCAAATGAGTGGCGCACCCCACACCCCCCAATTACTTTCGCATTCTGCGTATATCCCTTTGAGTTCTCCATCTGTTCCCAGGCCGGCCGCTTATGTTCCCATTAATGTAAAAAGGTCATTATCATGCTGGATTTTTATCTGTCTTCAAAAAAAAAACAGCTTTAGAAAATAGAATAGGCGATATTTAAGTTAATTTGTTGAATTAAGTCAGAACAAATTTCAACTTAATGACTCACAGGATGATGCGATTCAGCAGATTTAGCTTATATAGCAGTACTTTCGCATATGAGTATTTTCCACTAGATCTTGAGGTTATTTTTAAATTGGATACATTGAGTTGGTGCTGAAGAGTCATACTCTTGTCTATAAATAGATAGTTTGTCCATTCAATATGATGCAAAGGTAAAAACAGCTTGTAGAGTTAAATCCTAATTTGGCCTTTGGGCAGACTGGGCTCTATAAACTTGGCAGCAGCCAGTCTAGGTCCTCAAGGAGATTCCATAGCCGTCTCAGACTTCTATGCAACTGTCTACGACATAGTGTAAAGACCGGTCTGCGCCTGCGCAAGTCAATGACCAAGTTAAAAATACTGAGCGCGTTCAGGAGGAAACGCAACATATTTAGCAACATGAAAATTTCGGACTCGAAGACAAGCTTTTTTTAAAATAATACTAAAATTACGTGTTTATGCAAATGATGTAAATGCATATTAAGATCTAACGAAATATCGATCTTATTATAATTGCATTAATGATTGGCTTTAAAATAGTCGTAAGTTTAAGTTGTATTATGTGCTCAAGTGTAATAAAGTTTATCACTGTCACGCACAGACTTCACAGAGATAGAGAGACAAAAAGAGAGAGAGAAAGAACGGGAAACAAAGAGACAAACAGAGAAAAAGTGAGATAGAAAGAGAGTGCTATGTATAGATGTTGTCAGTCTCACTACGTACTTCTGTTTTCCCTAGACTTTGGCTATTGAGCTAAAATTGGTTTGGATTCTGATCGCTTTCAACATAGCTTATTTTCCTCACCTGATTGTAAAGTTTCTAAATTTCCCAAAGTTAAATAACGCCACATTCTTGAAATTTTTATGTTAAAATATTCTATATGCTTGTGAGTCTTGGACGCTGATTGCAGAGGTAGAGAGGAGGATCCTAGCAATGGAAATGAGATGCTACGGAAGGATCCTAGGCGTCACATTTAAAGACCGCATCACAAATCAAGATATTAGAGACAGGGTTTCTGCAGCGATCGGACCCCATGATGACCTGCTAACTACTGTGAAGAAACGAAAGATTAAAATGTATGGCCATGTAACAAGATCTTCGGGACTCGCAAAGACCTTCCTCCAGGGAACAGTACCAGGAAAAAGAAGAAGAGGCACACATAGAAAGCGGTGGGAAGACAACATCAAAGAATGGACAGGCCTACCATTGAAAGAGGTTTTAAACAGGGCAAAGGATAGAGAGGAATGGAGAAAGACGGTCTACAAGTCTTGCTTGGTCCCCCAACGGTCCACCAGACTAAGAGATAGGTAACAGGTAACAGGGTAAATGCAGTTAATGAAAAAGTGCTATATACTAATTTTAAATATAACAGCATTTTAAGTTCATAACATCAAAGCAGTGGCGTCACTAAGGTCGTTTTCATCTGGTGCGGCTCGCACACCAGGTTTTATA
>JADKLZ010005243.1:17604127-17614530 GCA_021533235.1 Biomphalaria straminea
TATGCCAGGTTTTATCAAGACTGGTCAAACGGTTTTGATATCTTTGCAGGACATACATACATAGATACATACGCCTTACATTCTGCTTCATATATTATAGGGAATATATTTTAATTCCCGATAAATATTAGTTATGTTTTTATCTTGAAATGCAAACTATTCTAGTCTGAATTACGCTTAAGGCAACGCGATCAGTTATTGTCTGGCACTATCACCAAATAGTTGTTTTGATTTATTACAGTAAACAATTGCTCCCCTTTACTGTATGTTACAGCTTTGTAACCTAGCTTTGTTACAGCCGTTATTAGAGCTCATCTAATGATTGAAAGAATGCCGAGAAAGTTTTTGTGTCTTCAAGACCTGTACAGCGGTGTGAAGACACCGTTCAGGGTCCAGTCGGTCATGAACGTATCAGATCATAAAGCAAGATGGGGGTTATACGGGAGGAGCGCGAAGGTCTAAATATGTTTGAAATTTACGGCGCCCATGTGCTTGGAGGTTTATTGGCGAATGGAGACGTCGGCCCTGTGTCACCTTATGATTGATGGCGGCCGCGGGTGGCAACATTTGGGAAGTGGGGGGAAGCCGGGAGGGAGAGAGAGAGAGAAGAACACTCGCGACAAAGGGAGAGAGAAAAGGAGAGAACGTCGCTAAAGAAGGTGGGGGGTGAGAAGTCAGGTTCTGCTTTTAAATGTCAACTTCTGGACGATGAAATATTAAAATGATCTTAGGAGGGCAAGATGGCGTGTGTAGTGAGAGTGAAGGTGAAAGGGTTCTGGGGGTGGGGGGTAGTTTCATTTTTAAAAAAAAAGCTAATTTGTTGCAATCTGATTAAACACAGTCACTTGATCAAGTCTGTAAAAAAAAACCTGTCAACGATCATTAAAATTAAATTGATTTATTTTCCTCTAAAGTTTGACTGTATATCTAGCCTCAATTCAATGTAGCTTGTAGCCTCAATTCAACCTAGTATGGAGCCTCAATTCAATGTAGCATGTAGCCTCAATTTTTTTTATATTAATGGCGTTCCCGTATTTGAGATGTAGCATGACTTTATATTTCTTGAAGCATGGAGTCTAATTGGATTAATGATTCAGTAAGACGATCATTACCGTGTGAGGGAGTCATATTAATTGATCTTTTCATTTAATTTAAAAAAAAAATTATTTGTTTTGATATATGCCTTTATTTTAATTTTAGAGCCGCATCTAAGAATTCAATATTTAATGGTTGTTTTTTTTTAAAGTTTTTTTTTAATTACTCCTGTGTGTTGTTATATTTGTTTCCGTTTACAGACGTGTTAAAGTAGTAGATGTAAATAAAGTTAAGATAGGTTTCCTTTCTTTGCATAATGTCCGACGTGTGTAAACATCTAATAATCTAATGCAATGATAGGAATGCTTCCTTATCTTTCCGATACTACCTGACGACAAGTTTAATGCTACAGAACTGGAACAGTAATTATTAATGAGCTCTCCCTCTCTCCCTCCCTCTCTCTCTCTCTCTCTCTCTCTCTCCCACACACACACACAGACACACACACTCATACGCATACATTTTCAATGAAGATTATTTGTTGCTATTTCTACCTCGATACCACCCCTCACCCCGATTCTATATTTACAATGTGTGTGTGCGGCGGGAAATTGTGTCAAACGGCAGAATCGAACACCGTAACCGTATCGATTCCACGTCCCTCGAACAAAGTGGCTCCTGTGCGCGGTAAATGAAGCAGAGAATAATGATGGCTGCGGAAAAAGGGGGGGGGAATGCTTTAGTCTAGGAGGGGAGTAGACCACTGGCTCGAGGACATGACCACTGGCTTGAGGACATGACCACTGGCTACGAGTGAAGGTCACGGCACTGACCTGTAAGTTTAGTATCAGAGTGAAAGACCTTCAATTCCTCGTAGTATGCGCATAACATTTCACCTATTTAAAGCAGTCAAATCTACCAGGGAAACGAATTCCTAGAGATAGTCACTGGGGAGAGACAGTGACCAAGAAAGCTATGGACAGCGAAAGAACATGAGCCTCAGCTCTGGAAGAAAAACTTACAATGCGAAAAATGGCTAGCTCCTCTACCGCCGCAGCGAAAGCCACCTTAACCTGCGATCTTTGTAGACGGGAGTGTCTCTCCAAAACGGGGCTCCACAGCAACATGAGGAAGTGTGCGAGATGAACCATAGTCGTTCTAGACTGAAGGAGGCCAACAATTATGTAAAACATTTGAAACGCTAATTATTTTACATTTTTACATCGTTTTAAAAACCTATCTTCATACATCTTCTTTCTTGTTTATGTAAAAGTTAATACGATAAGGAAATAAAGTTCTTCGCATGCAGTTATGTTGTATAACATTACAAAGAATATTTTGGTATGAACACCATTTATTAAATTTATTAATATTAATATTCCTATATTAAGTCGCTCTTTTAACTGTAGTTAAATCTCCGGTATCCGAGTATCAAATCAAATATTGTAATTTTACATATTACGACTCTTAAATCTATATCTAGGGCTCAGCTTCTTTTAATATATACGAGACTTTATACATGTTTAATTATGAGAGATATCATTGTCTTTAAATATAACGTTATGTAAAGTTAATGTAGTATTAATTGAAAAAATGCTTAATATTATTAATAAAAATAATAATAAAATAAATTATTCAGTTTCAGAACGTCTTTTTTAAACTCCTCAAAAGCTGACTACGTTATTAGAAAGAACACTTTTACTTTTAATTGCACATGATACTGTTGTTAAGAATGGCTCCTGATGTATCCAACTTTAATTTCGAATTACAAACAATTATTTGAATTAATATAAATAGTGTTTACTCCTGATCACTTGGCCAGACCGACAGGAAACATTTGCGGGTCACACTTGGTCAGTGATCTCTGTAATGTACCATCTTACTAGATCAAATTAATATTCCGTGGACTGTTTTGTATTGTTTATTTACAATTAGCCCCTGAAACCGTCATGTAGCTATCGAAATGAAGGCTGAGCAGCGAAAGAATGCAAAATTCTTTAAATTAGAAATAAGATAAATAATCTAAAAAGTACTGTGGTTGTAGAATTAGGAGCTTGTTGTTTTTTGTAGTTTTAAAGTAAAAAAAAAAATTACCTTACTTAACACTCCCCCGTGCTACCTTACTAAACATTCCCCCGTGCTACCTTACCTAACACTCTCCAGTGCTACCTTACCTAACACATTCCTGTCCAAATATACAGCTTTTCTCCCCCGGTATTAAGGGTTGATAATTTTTCATGACAATTAGCCCCACGTGGGGCTGTCACGCGCAAAGATTGCACATTTTAGGGGGGGGGGGGTGCCTGGACACAATTTATCTGTGATCAGTAACAAGCGATAGTATCTCACTCACGTTAGGATATTAGACTACGAGGCGAGCATTGATTTTTTTTTGTGGTCGGTTGTGGCAACTAGTGTCTGTTGGTGTCATAATCACTCTCTTAATTATTTGCTTGTTAGGGTAACAGACGATATAGACCTGGAGAGATCAATTCATCAACCAGTGCTCATTGCTGGGAGAAACTAACGCGCTGATGTCATTAGTCATGCTTATGTTAAGTGTCTAGATCTAGGAACTACGTAATAATATCGTATGGCTGTTGGTTTGTGTATGCTAGAGCGAGAGAGAGAGCGAGAGAGAGAGAGAGAGAAAGAGAGAGAGAGAGAAGGGGGGGGAGAAACTATGTATAATTTAAATTCCAAATACAGTTATTCAAATTTTACAAATTCACTTCCTGTTATGATGAAACAAATAGTTCGTCCTGAAGTGACCTCAGCGGAAGATCATAGCTATGAACGCATGTATTCCTATGCATCTCGTTAATTGAAAACTAAACTCTATGTGATTGATTAAGCTCTTCCCTCAAATCAAACGTTATATTGTATTGTCTACCTAGAGAAAAAAACTCCCATAGAAGAAAAACTATACGGAGAACTGCCTGATCTGGAAACCACTGCCGGATTCATCTCAGATATAGAGTTATTTCTATTGATACATGGACATGTAAAATGAGAACGAAGAAGTCCACCAAGATAACGTACATTTATAAGCTTTTTGAAATTTGAGGAAAACAGAAACTTGTGATAAAACTATGACTAGAAGATATCAAGAAAGTGTATAGAATGAAGATGTGTATATAAACATAAACAACACTCATTAAATCTTAGTGTTTGTGTTAATTAATTCAATTCAATGTATTAATCGAACGAATAAATAATCTGGAGAATCATTGAATTCTAGTGTACATAATATAACACGTACTTCTATTACCAGCTCAAGACAATTGCATTAGCTAGTTCATGGTCACGGGACGTGGTGGCCATGTTGCTAAACGCTTGGCTTCCGAGCTTGAAAATCACGAGTTCGAATCCCAATGAAGACTGAGATATCGAGCTTGGAGATTGTGAGGCCGCCCCCCAAACTCTAATGGGTAAAGGAAGTAGGGAAGCCAGGTTGGTCGTTATGGTGACTTTATGTAGCCCTAATTAACCTTTGACCCTAGAAACAGAAAGCCCATATATCACCAGGTCTGAATAGGGTACATTGTTTTGACCTAATTTATTGTCAACTATTATGTGTGTTTAAAACGCGTTCATTCTCTAAACACAACACATAAACATTCACTGCATGTCACGTGATCAGATCAAAACAAATCTTTTAGAAACACACACGAAAGGTTGAAACAGACACAGACACAAGGGAAGACTCTATGTCTGTGTGTCGTATAATGGTACGGAATAACAGAGTTGTCCGTCCCCCAAGTGTGGGAGGGCGCTACGAGTCGGGCGCCCCCCCCCCTGGCATCAACGACACCATCTCAAAGCTGTTGGTTTTTTCAAGAAATGACAGCAAATCATTGGGGAGTGAGCGTCCCCTTGCTACAGGCAATCAACTTGAGGGATATTTGTGTCAGAAACAGCTTCGATCAGGACCGCGGCACATCACGTTCAATTAGCCCCAGAGATTGAATCATAAAGAATGGCTTACTAATCTTGTATGATGCCCAGTGCCTAACTGGTAGTCCCCACTGCAGTTCAAGGGACACAATCAGTCAGTACGATGCATACATTTTAATGTTTCAATAATACAAATAATTCCAAAGGTAAATTGTTAGTGACACAGAAAAAATATATTTCTGACATTAATATTCGATGAACGTATTTTTGGTTCGGTTAGAAATAGTTATAAGTGTTGCGAAATGCAACCTAAATTGACAGCTTCTTGTTCACTTTAAAAGGTTTATTTTTTGTTAAATATTCATGTTGGCCCACACCTAAACTCCACACAGACACAATAACACAAAAACTCATATTTTTAAATTATACACAGGGCTTCAATTCTAGACAAAAGTATCTCAATGTAAACAAGAATTATTAACTAAGCTCTATGAAATTCTTTTCTTTTATATTTGTTTGAGTGTGTGTGATTTGACTTGTACAAATCTTGTACACGTCAATTCTCCCACTTCCCATTCTCAGATCAAGTTGAAACTTTGTAGGATTATTCATTATCGTAGACAAGACATAGGTCATTTTTTTAAAACATTAGTTAATTAACTAGTGCAAATTAATTATTTTTTTATATAGAAAAAGGAAATAAATCTATCAGTATTGATATGTGTGTGTGTGTGGCAGTAATTGTGCGGTTATTTCCTTAAGTGGTAAAGCGCTTGGCTTCCGAACCGAGGCGCCTCGAGTTTGAATCTCGGCAATGGCAAGGATTTTAAGACTTTGGCCTACTTGTACTTCGGCTTATGAGATGTTCGGGGCCAGTTTTAACAGAGGGTCTGCCGCCTGCTCGAAAGTTACTGTCTCTCTTAAGTCAAATATTATTGTGTCCGTCCAGAAATTGATCGTAAAGTTTGTGTTCCCCCAACGTCCGTTGTCCACACACACACACACTGACCCACGTAGTGGAGCTCCGGACAAAGGGCAGAGAAATAAACAACAGTGTCCCGATGACACCCGCAGGACGACGGTCAGGTCAGTCGGGAAATTAGTGAATGGTACTTGAACTTTGAACAGTGCTCCTGAATCAACTGCTGGTCACCGCTGAGTCCGCGGGGTGAAATCGCCTGAAAATTTCTCCCTTTATAAAAACCTCCCAGGAAATTGGGCTGTGTGTTTTTCTGGAAGAAAATGAAAAGAAGAGAGGTGGCTGTGTATAAGGATCCGATCCCTGATGACAATGGGATCGACCAAACTGTCCACACTATTGCTGTGAATGTCTCAGCACGCGTACATGTGAAAATATACACACGCGAAGTCATTGATCCAATAAATATATTCACACCAGAGTGAATACTGTATCCTTTAGTTCTAGTTATTAGTTCGGGACCCTAGTTGGACGCCTCTCAGCCTTAATATTGTTTGTTCTTGCCTGGACGCTAGGGGCCAACAAAGGGTTTCAAACCCCTGAGCAATGGATGTCAACGTATGCAGTCATAAGTATCTACCAAAACGTGTGATCCCCCTTGTCGGGGGGGGGGGGCCCCCAACAGGTAGCGGGCTGTAGTTGAGTTGTTTTTTTTTGTTTTATAACGCACAGACACGAAATGGTTGTTTGATATCGCTGAAAGAACTTTCTTATAACCCCAAGGAGTTCTTGAAATGAGACACAGTACTGGAAAAGGAAGAGCTATTAGTGCAGCATATTCTATGTCTCATTCCAATTCAGAATGTTTAGTAAGAATAAGATGTGAGGATAAGTTCTTTGAATTAGATTGATTATAATATCGTGAGGATAAGACCTGATAATATGATAATAGGGTGTGAATTTAGGGTTTGGGAAGTAGCGAAATCTGCCCATGTTAAGTTTCACCAGAGACAGCTGACCATGTTTTTGTCAAGAGACCCGAACAAGACACTGACCGCAAAACACCCCTGTAGAGAGAAAACTATACGGAGAGCTCCCTGATTTGGAAACCACTGCGCAGTTCATCTCATATATTGGTCTAGTCATCTGAACGCGCCAACAGTTCATCTCATATATTGGTCTAGTCATCTGAACGCTACAACAGTTCATCTCATATATTGGTCTAGTCATCTGAACGCGCCAAAATAATAATGAGAACAGGGAAGAAGAAGAGTTAGTGTATATATAAAGTACTGAGTGCATATATAAAGTACTGAGTGTATATATAAAGTACTGAAGAAGAATGTCATAAAATTTTCTACTAGGACTTCCATTATATCTTATCTTATATAATACAGACGTTACTTCAAAAAAGAAGATGATTATAGGGCTCAAACTGTTACACTACCAGATCAGGGTCCATTACAGCTGGGTAACAGTCTTCTCTCTACCTTCTCTCATACTTCTCCCTACCCCGACCTGCACACTATTTGAACCCTAGACCTTCGAATCTCCTTTGGAACTCTACAGCCCGGCCACAAAGTTCGGACAGCAACATTTCATATTTTTCTCATAAACAGCTTACTGTTGTTCAGGCTCAGTGACGTCACTGGGGTCGTGTCCTCCCGTGCGGCCCGCACCCCCTCTCCCCTCCCCCTTCTAGGGACGCCACTGTTCAGGACCACGATATCCATGACCTGTTCGTCTTGTTGTTCTTACTGTATCTTAGTTATTGTTCCTTTTAACGTTTATCGGGGTAGCATCCGTCCAATAGAACATTGCACTAGAATGAGTGCAGCCTTCAATTAGTTCACACGAGTGGATCGCCTCTATGGTAAACATCTCCCTCTGACAGCGTTTGTTTGAGTATGTGTGTAGTAGAAGTATAACTCGCGCGTGTGTGTAGAAGTAACTTAACAAAGTATCCTGCATGTAACAAAAGTAGTAAGGTCATGGTCATATGAAAGTACATATCAGATAGATCACTGACCACCATTTTGTTTTCTTAATTTAAACGCTGAATAGTTAGATCATCATTTCTTTCATTTCAAAGCATGCCTGTATTCATTGTCTTTCTGTTTGCTGTCTGTTTGTATGACTAATTAACAAAATATATCTGTTTGGCATCATGTGACGAGCCTGTTCGCTATTCTGTGTTAGTCCAATATGTGACACTGTCTGTACCGCCTGATAAATGGCTGCGTTTTTATTTTAAAACGAATTAATGACTCAGCACAAATGCTATTAGAAAAGTTGTGTTTTCATATGTAGTTTTATAATATAGTAGCTAAGTTATTTTATATTTTGATATCAAAAATTAATTTTTTGCAAAGCTAATTTCTTTTGTAATTTTTTAAATCGTTTTTTTTTTACATTGATGTTATACTTTGATAAATAAGGTATTTAATTTTTAAATTTGGAGGCCCGGAGGTTGAGCGATAAAGCGCTAGGCTTCCGAACCGGGGATATTGGGTTCGAATCAGGGTGAAGATTGGGGTTTTTAATTTCGGGATCTAGCTAAGGGCGCCTCTGAGTCCACCCAGCTCTAATGGGTAACTGACATTAGTTGGGGAAAAGTAAAGGCAATTGGTCGTTGTGCTGGCCACATGAACCGTTGGCCACAGAATCAGATGACCTTTACATCATCTGTCCTATAGACCACAAGGTTCTGAAAGGGAACTTTTATTTTAAAATTGATTGTTAAAGCGTCTTTTTGTGGTAGTTATTGTTTGATTGGCTGTTGGAATTCTGTTCTAATAATGTCTGTTAGGAAGTTAGGAAGTTAGAGTGAAGGTTTTGGTAAAAAGGCTTAACATCTCGAGCTATTTAGGAATAATGAAGTAGTTCTGCGCTTAGGTGCCGAGACAAAGGTCTTAGAGTCCTATGGTAAACCGAGTTTGTGTATTTTTTAAAACTCCGTCTTTAACGGCAATGTGACCTCAGCTTTGACCTTATCTGGGAAGAATCAAAGTCAAGAAATACTAACAATATTTGTCGGAGGCAGTAGAACTAAGTAGCATCGTCCCTATGGATCTTAGTTCTTTAAGGAAATTTGGCTTTATTTAATTGACCTCTCGTTACGACTAATTAATCTAAGTGCAGAATCGGATTTACCTATAGGCAACACTAGCTTAGGGTCGCCAAAAATGATTTAGAACTGACATTTTTTATATGGATTTATAAAGGGCCCCAAAAGGTCCCAATATCTCCAGTAGATTAGGGCCTTTTCAAGTCTAACTACTGCACTGCTTAAGTGATATCTGAGTTTAATCTGTGTTCGGCCTCATTTTGGGCCGCAAGCAGTTTGACTAATCCTTGCTTAGATATTCAAATGGTAACTCTGTGATGCGTATCTTAATGTTTCCGCTATTCTTCTCAAAAGATATACGCAGCTAATGTAAAAACCAATGGCCACTTATAATGGTTTAATAGGTATTACACGTAAACTAAGTACACCATTTGGAAGACTCAGCTATCAACGGGTTTTCAGTATTTTTGCTCTTCGATTTGAGTTTAAGCAAACATTGTAGCCGTCCCAGCACCCACCTGACGCTCCCCAACTCGTCACGCCATCACAAAGTCAGGGCAGCATATTGTGTTAATCCTAGCGACAATAAGTGAAAAGTGTTGCCCACCGGCCCGCCCCTCCTGCTCCCATTATGTTACTTCCAGGTCCCGCATGTGTTGAGTTAGTCTAGTTAATAGAGTTATCGTACTTAAGCCAGACAGTGTTCATGGAATCCATCTATCCATCTATCCATCTATCTATGAATTGAGACTATTTCTATTTTTAGTTTCAAAATAGATCTACATGCCTGTTATCTATTCCTATACTCCATCGTAATGATAAAGATAACCATAAGTCTAAATGACCAGTTTTAATTGAAACACTTTCTGTTGATCAAAGTATCTGATGTTTACTTAGACCTATGGTTACACCTCATGAGAGACAAAGAAGAAGGTAGTGAAGTAGAGACGTATGGGAGATTAACACTAGCTTTGGTGAGCCTACTGGTTTTACTGTTATCATTGAACAGAGGCGCCCGTGGCGCTAACGAACTCAAAATAGCTATCGCATCACCCCAAGAAGATCTGGGTTGCAACTGAAGGTGCAGAGCCCGAGGGAAAGGGGAAAGAAATGGCAAGAGAACAATTAAATTCTTTTTTTTTTTTACACAAAAAATCTTTCAATCTAATTAATTGTTTGTTTCGTAGCTAGCTCAGATTATTAGAAATTGCAGTCTAAAATTTACAAATTAAGTTATTTCATTATGAATTATGAAGTAGTTCTGATTTCGATATTGAGACTATTGATATGATTGTCTGCCTTAGCAATAGAAGAGAATGTTTTAGAGTAGATAGTTTGATTGTGTACTGCCTTAGCAATAGAAGAGAATGTTTTAGAGTAGATAGTTTGATTGTGTACTGCCTTAGCAATAGAAGAGAATGTTTTAGAGTAGATAGTTTGATTGTGTACTGCCTTAGCAATAGAAGAGAATGTTTTAAAGTAGAT
>JADKLZ010005243.1:17619716-17635419 GCA_021533235.1 Biomphalaria straminea
GGTATGGAGATATTGTATCTAGGTATGGAGATATTGTATCTAGGTATAGAGATATTGTATCTAGGTATAGAGATATTGTACCTAGATGTGGAGATAGATCAGTTCAAGAAGCTTTCACCAGAGAGACAAGAAAAAGAAAACAAAAGGTGCAGACCTCCCTTGCTCACTGTACAAAATGAATGAACTGACGTACTCTCTAACATCTTTTGAAAATACGAAATGTTTTCCCATGATGCTTGTTACTTCTAAAAATAGATCGAAATTGGGTCACGGGGCATGCGCGCGCTCTTAGTTGTGTTCAATATTTCTAAGAAAAAAAAAACAACCTCTTCTTATGTGAAGGGACTGTCACCAGGAGGTACAGAACCATCTCGAACAAATACAAAACGGATAGAGAGGAGGGGGAAGGGTAAGGTAACGGAGAGGGAGAAAGTTTTAAGTTGTCAAGAGTGGAGGAAAGCAGTGATACGTGACAGACTTAAGTTGTCTCACATTCAGACATCGTTGAGATAGTGAAACCATGGACACCGACATTTCAAGGAGAGTTCAAGTCCCAGACCCGTCCAGATGGTCAACTCTAGAGCCGCCTCATAGAAGATACCATTTTGAAAAGTTTTTTTTATCTCAACAACGCATGTTATGTGATGTTAGCTTTGATGGCATCCCTAAACAAAGCGACAAAAAAAATATTTATTGTAATAGAGTAGAGAATGGATTGGCAAAAGGTGGTCTAATAAAGTCTTACATTTGTGGTTGAATAGAAATTTTGAAGAATTGAACAGACTAAAATAAAGTTGTTTCATTTGTTTGATAAACCCTAAGAGAGTTCCCACATTTTAATAGTTATATATTTACATTTTCTGAAGCAACTTTGTCGAAAATTAATAATGTATGACAAATTACAACATCGCCAAAGCCAGTCGAACATTAATTATGTATGACAAATTACAACATCGCCAAAGCCAGTTTCAGTTATGTTAGGACCACATGTATCCTCAATGTAATTACCAGAAGTAAACTAGTTATAATATTGAATTGTTTTCCTTAAGATGTTGTACATTGTGTGACAGTTGTTAAGGAATTAAAGTTGTGGTAAACAAACTATTCAATGAGAGTTTGAGAAGACAACCAACACAGTACGTGCATGGTGCGTGTTTATATACTGTACGCTCAACGTTTCACACGACTCCCCACTTAAGACGAACTTTTAAAGATGACGACTATTAGTTCTGAGTCCAGAGACCTTCTGCATGTTGGTAGGTAACAAAATTCCTCCTTCTAACTATTAAAAAAACATTCGCTTTGGTGGACTTTAGGGAGTAGTTTGACTGTATTGTTGCTATATTAATGGCAATGTCTTCGATTATGTAGATTATAAAGGGTAAGTGTGCCTATATCTAGTGATAATGATGTAAATATTATTGATATTGATATTATTTCTTAATCTTATATTATTTACTAAAAATGAAACAATGTCTTTTGATATACTGCAATAAATTTGTATTTTAATATAATATGCAATAGTAATACATTTTTTGCATTAAAAAAAAACAAAGCCAATGGAATGAATAATTTAAAACAAAAAAAAAAGTATACAACAGAAACATCACCACTATCCAGAGCAAACAAAACAAATTGTGGAATAGAAGTATGGCATACAGCATGGGAATGAACTGGGCCGAGATGGTCGCAGCACAGCTCAAAGTGTAAGAACCAGTAGTGCAGAGTTCCAGAGGTAGCCCTTGGACTTAGCAGACTCTGACTTCTGAAGTAAACAGCTCATTGATTGGAAGGGAGAAAGATCACAGAAAATGAAGGGGAGGGGGAGAAAGTCTCATTTATAGACACTGACCGCCACTAGTGGAGTGGACAACTAGCCCACACTATACTTTCATGACCGCCACTAGTAGAGTGGACAACTAGCCCGCACTATACTTTCAGATCTAGAGCTTCTATGAGATACTTACGTCTTTGAGCTAACGGGAATTTTTTTTCCTTTTGCTTTTTTATAGTCTTATAATTATTTTTTTTTTTAAAAGGACACACAAAAACCTGAAGGTATTACATTAGACCCGCAGTAAATCTTGGCCACTTGACATTAATGTGTTGGGACAAGAAGTATGAAGGATGTGTTCCTTAGAATGTGTCAGTGTGTGTGTGTGTGTTACCTAGTGTATCCCGAGTGTGCTCTGCTTGAAGCGCGGTACACATACACATTCATTAAAAACAAAAATGGTGGAGTACTTTAACAATACGGGATTATTCTAGTTTGTGTTTTTCAAAATTAAAATGAATTTTTTTAAATTAACTTTCAAGAGTACTTTATTTGTGTTATTCCGTTTCAAAAATGAACCTTAAAACGTGAATATTTTATAAGAAATCAGACCGAGCATCTATTTGACCATCTCACAGAGTTCTAGAAGCTACTTGTTTCAACTCGTTTCCAAGTGTCTGAAGCCAAACAGTTGTCACGTGATTGAAAGCTAGTCTTTGGAATGTGAACATTTGTCTGGAACATGAGGACATCAAAGAAAGAAGACGGGCTAACGTTTAGTGTCCTGTGCGTCTAGTAAAATAGTTTGAAAAATATAAATTTATAAAAAAAAATATTTGTAAGCCAATCTAATGATTTCAAAAAAAAAATTGTGTTGTCCGCTTGTGTTTTTTTATCTAAAAAAATCATCACATTCAGTAAAAACTTGGCACCAATTGTAACTCCTCCACACATACACACACACACACACACACACACATATACGGAGAAGAGAGCCCCTAGCCTTTTATCTTATAGTCAAAAAATTTGTTAAAGTTAAAAAGTAAACCAACATTAAGAAATGCATTTTACAAAAATAAACAAATTAAATAAACTAAAACATAAGTCTAGGCCTAGGCTAGAGCCTTGAAAGATTTTTAAAAAAAAGACTAATATAATTTATTATAAAATTTGATAATATCTTTGTGTATACTGACTTCAATTAAAAAATATAAAGTATATAAGCTCGACTTTGAAAGTGGACAAAAATGAAACATTAAATTGAATTGAAAAAAAATATATATCCTCGTTTTGTTGTCATTTACAAAGTAGATTAGATAAAATGAAATAGTTGTATCTATACAAAAAGAATGTTTTTAATCTGTGGTTTAATAAAAATAAATGTTCATAAATTGTGAAATCAATGACTGCTAAAAATTTAAATAAGTAATACATCGACATGAACCACCAATTGTGTTTTTTTTTTTAGGAATTAAAATAAATTTGTTTTATAGGTCATTGGAACCAAACTAAGATATTCTTTATTCCTCTCTTTGTTTTTATGTGTTAGTATTTCCAATCAGACAACATTTAATTTAGATCTTAAAATGTATCTATATGTTTTTGATGATTTAAAAAAATATATATAAAATATAAAACGCAATGATAGACATGTAAGATTATTATGAATGGTACACGTGATTCGAGTGATCTTAAATGTTTTTGTCTTTAGAAATGTTTCACGAAGTTCGTGGCGGCATCTAATATCTAGCAGCAGTCTAGGTCCCTGTAGATCTAGACTACATTCTAAATAGCTTTTTGTTTGCATTCATGCTTAAGTCTCTATTGTGCGTCACGCCCCCTTCTTTTATTATGTTGGTAAAGAGAGGAAAAAAAGTTTTTAAAAAGCTAGAACTTTGAAACGTAAATAAAGCGATGAACAGTTTGTTCGTCCTGAGTCGAGGTACATTTTATATTACGGCTTCTAATCTGTTCCTAAACTTAATGTCTTTACATCGGGTCTGATGTACCGTCTCGCGAACTTAATAAAGACTAGATCTTACACCGCTAGATGAACTTTAAGAGTATCAGGTATCTGGGTTCTGAATGTTATCACGACTGCCGGGATCTTCAGTGGCCATCATCACCAGTACGGTATTTTCTCTTTTGTTAAGAGCAGGACAGATAGATGCGCACAGTGCGAGTGATATCAGATGGACTGATATGGTGAACGCCATCTCACACATCCTCTTTTTTTTAAATCTAACCGGCGTGACAAAAAAATAACTATTATACTTTTCAGAAATGGCTACTGCAATGCTCTTTTTTTAATATCATCTTTTTTTTTTAAAAAAAAAAAAAAGCTTCTTTTCATTGCCTTGTTCCTAATTTCTTTCATATCTGGCCAACTTGAAGCGTATTCTCTCCCTTGCCGTAAATCACACATCGTCTGCTGTTGTTGATATCCGACACGGCTGAAGACACACTCGGCTTTGAACGGAACATTAATTTTGGCGCTTCGGATTTCCGCTACGTATTATAGCGCTGTCGCCGCCAGACCCCCATAAGCTTTTTTTTAGATGGGCGCTGGTAAAATGGGAGAATTTTTTTTTTTTGAGTGTTTAATACATCGTTGAAGTGATCATGTTGACATGATCATCACCTACTGAAACTCTTTGACGGAGGATACTAGGACCTAACACAGAAACGGAGGGAGGATGCGGTTCCCAGAAATATAGTTCTGCCAAACATCAAAATATATTTTTAATGTATTACATGTATGTTACAGTAACTTAAATTTAGAGTTGAATGACTGTAAGTAAAAAAGTGATTTTAAAAATTGATCATTGTTATCAATTATTATTATACAGAAAGCGTAAAAAAAATATAGACAAATAATTAAAAAATTCGTGATCTTATAATATAATTAATTGAGTTGGTAATAGAAAGTTAATCTGTAGTTGGGTATAAATAATTAACACGAAATAACACATCGCATACACTCACACACACATGCTCCAGTTAATATTAGGTTAACTCTAGTCATTCCGTTTGTCTTTTTAAATGACTTGAAATTAACATATACACAAGTAGAAATAAAAATAAGTGTCTTCTTGTGTTAGATTAAAGTTTGATGTTTAACTGTCAAAGTTTGCTGTGACATGTTTTCACCTGTATATGAATGATTAGTAGAATTGTCAATTTAATAAGATCTAGATGAGTTCAATTAAGTTTGACCTACTTACACAGTGTTGAAGATAAGGCCTGATCATGGCAATGTTCCTCCTGTTGAGGGGCAGTGAATGGGCACATATCAATATGTACACATCTCATTTTGAACCGGATCAGCGTTTGAAAAATGGAAACAAAATTCTGACTCTTGTTTTTGACTTAGTGAATTTCTTGTTTAGAAATAAAAAAAACCAACGAATTGACCTGGCGCCGTGGAAGCCTAGGCGGGCAACGGCATTTAGATCAGAATAGAAGAACTGACTATTTCGAGATAAAAGAAGCCTTACTCAGTGTAAGGGAAGATTCTTTTTACCTTGGCGAGTATGGGGCGTAATCGTCGTGGTGGTTTGCTCCACCGTAGGAGTCGACGTACCGATGATGGTGCGACTCCTCGGCCGCTAGTCAGTGCGGCGGCGGGGAGTGCTTGAGCGCCAGAGGATTGTGGTGCTGTTGGAGTTGGTAATGGTGTGGCACGGGTGGTGGAGGCGTGTGGGACCCCGGGTGGAGTTGAGGGTGATGCGGATGTCCGCCCATGGAGTATGACAACAGTGAGGACACCTGAGACATGGGCGAAGACCCAGAGTGGTTCATGGAGTGAGGCGGTAGCGAGCTGCCGTAGTTAGACATGACAGGGGAGCCGCCTCCGCCGCTGTGAATGGGGCTGCAAGAGTCATGTAAGGGACTGCCGTCGTTAACAGAGGAGTCGTCGTTACCGTCGGGCATGATGATCTCCCCATTAGGGCCAATGTTGCCAGGAGGGGTCATTCTCTTCTCCTTCTGCCTTCGATTACAGAACCACACTCTTACCACTTCCTTCTCCAGTTGCAGCTGGTCAGCCAGATGAGTTATTTCGGGGGCCGAAGGCTTTGGGCACTTCATGAAATGACTCTCCAGCGCCCCCTTTACGGTGACTTCAATACTCGTCCGTTTCTTCCTCTTCCTACCTTGAGCGGCGATTTTATCAATGTTTGTAGGCGATCCTGTCGTAGAGTCCGCTTCTTCTAGCCATTTCTGAAGCAGCGGCTTCAGCTTACACATATTCTTGAAGCTAAGCTGCAGAGCTTCAAACCTGCATATTGTCGTTTGACTGAAAACATTCCCGTATAAAGTTCCCAGCGCGAGACCAACGTCTGCCTGGGTGAAGCCGAGTTTAATTCGCCGTTGCTTGAACTGTTTGGCAAAGGCTTCAAGATCGTCAGAAGTAGGAGCGTCTTCGTCTGAAGGTGGGTGTGGGTCGAGATCGTGATCTGGGTCTCTGAGAACGTGATGCATTTGGTGGGTCGGGGACATCATTCCATTCATGTTCATTGTGTATCCTTGGTGCTGCATCGGGTGGTTCGGGTTCTGGAGTGAGGAGAGATTCTGAAGAGGCGGCATTTGCCAGTGCTGGGGGGCCACCTGCATTTGATGGTGGGGTTGCGGGCGATGGTGCAAGGTACCTCCGTGGCTATCCATATTTCCCACCGGGCTGACCTTCATGTCTTGGTGGTGCAGATTTCCCATGTTCGCCCAGTGGCCCACGTCCCCGTGGGGACTCGGACTCAGCCAGGGATTGTGGTGCTGGCCGAGGTGCGGGCCGTGGCCGTTGGACTGATGGTGCTGAGAAGGTATGTACTTCATCTCGGGGATGTCCCGGTACTGTTGACCAGACGGCACGTGCATCCCGTGATTGGTCATCGGCTGACCGGTGTTGAGTGACGACGGCACACTAGACGGCAAATATAATGACGCGCTAGGTGCCGCCATACTGTAGCAATCCAAAGCTATGGTTTCAGTGGAACGCCCAACCTGAAAACAGAAATAATGAACCGGTATTTACACACACCGCGGCAGCATAATTTCGTGTCTCCACTACTAGGTCTAGAACTATTCAAACATAATCTAGAATTAGCTTTTTAAATCTAAAGCTAGAACTAGGTCCTAGGTTTTTCACAATTTATTTTCTTTGTATAGAAAGAAAATTATATCAAGGAAATTAAATATCGAAGAAAAAAAACGAAAGCTTAAAAAAATGTATTTCTATGTTGATTTGAAACTCACATTAGCAAACGCGCGTCTTAGAAATAACCTCTTTTTGTAACAGTAAAAATCAGCTGTCCACAGAATTAGAATTGGAGCTAATCTACTTCCAGACGGTAAGACACACACAAATAGTCAGCTGCGGTAAGGAAGGGGCGAATGTGTACACTCCACAATAGCCAGTCCCAATCAGACTTGCAAAAATCAAGCTGGTCTCCTTCTGCGTTATTCATGCGTTGTGAGTCTTTCGAGTTCACCGCGAAGCATTAACATCCCTGATGAGGGGCCCTGCCTTCTGTTTCATTGGTCGACGTCTGCGATGATTGACAAATCATTAGATTGAATTACAGTCCCCCCAACTTCGCATGCCGACTCCTGATTGGCCAGGCCTGGCACAGCGGCTTTACTGGCGATAGACTCGCCTCGTGTGGTTGTATCGATCCTGCTCGAGGAACTCGTGTGTTGGAACTCGTGCATTCATTACCAATGCTTGAAAATATTTTTACCGATGCAAAAATACGATTTTTGTGTTCCCTTCTTTCTATGAAAGCCTTTTCTAAGTTAGAGAAGTATTTGGAAGAAGCAAGCTAAATATCTTATATCAAAATCTCGCCTTTTCATTTTTCCTAGATACTATTCCTTCTTCTGTTCTCCAGGCTTTCAAAACTGGGTCACAACGCACACTAAACATAGAGTGGTGTGTGTCAGATTTCCGGGGCGGGGCTATATTCTTTAAGGAGGCGCGGCTTAAGGGCTGTGCTAAGTGTTATTAAGAGAGTGACATGTGGAAACTGGTGCAAGGGTCGTCTGCTGTCTTCTGTTGGAGCGGGAACATCAAGCGAGAGTAACTTTCACCTTCTTGCTATCAAGGAACCTATTTCAAGTATTACATTCGCCCCACTAACCAAATTTTAAGTCGCTATTATATTCGTTCATTCTGCAAAGTATTGTTGCGCAAATGTTTCTATCCCATTTGAAGAAAATCTAGTGATAATCCAAGAAGCCGAGCAACAACTATGAAATATAAACAATAAAAAAGCTTCGTGGATGAGGGGGGGGGCATTTTCCTCGGCGCGTCTGTTTTAAAAACGAGGGTGTAATGGGTTTGAAAACAAAGTAATTAGTTGCAAATTAATAGCCGCTACAGCCTCGTTAGCTTGATCTAATAGGCAGACAAGATGGAGGCTGACCAGTGGTGATTTGGTCTCCGCTTATCTCCAGCCCAGGCTAACTGAGTGGACCTGGTGTCTGATCAAGCTCAAAGTCAATGAGCTTATTGGCCGTACGGAGAGGGGGGGGGATGATTATCCAGTGGCGTATTTCGGTAGACTTAATTTGGGTGTTTATGGGTTATTTTGACAACCTACAAGTAAGCACACGGCATGACTGACCATAGAAGCCTTACAATCTTGTAGGATAATTTAGAATAACCCAATTGTTCCTCATTTTTGGTACTCCAGGAAGTTAAATTTAGACTCAAGGGCGAAAAAAAAAAGTTTGAATTTGAAACTGTGCAGGCGAAGCCCGCTTCAAGAAATTAAAATATTTTTATCTACACTAAGCTTATGTTCATATAACTTATATTAGGCCTGTATTTATATAACTATACTAGGCTTCAACAGCTTGTATTTATTTAACTATACTAGGCCTATATTTACATAACTATACTAGGCCTGTTTTTATATTATACTAGCCCTGTGTTTATATAACCATACTTGGCCTGCATTTATATAACTATTCTAGGCCTATATTGATCATATTTGTACTAAGCCTATGTCTATATATTTTTATCTACACTAGGCCACTAGGCATATGTCATATATATATACTTTTACTAAATTCAGGAACCCATTTAAGCTGAGTAGACTCATGGCGCCCCAAAAATCCCAAATTTGAAATCCCCGTCTTCACTGAGATTCGAACCCATGAAGGATCCCAGGTTCGGAAGCCACGTGCATAACCACTCAGCCACCCTAAGGTTCTATTTATATATCTATGCTGGAACTATATTTATGTCTTGACTCTATTTATAAGTCAATACTAGGCCTCTCTTTTCCTATCTACTATTAGGCCTATGTCTGTGTTCACTCCACTTGGCACTGTATGGCACATTTTCAACCAAGTAGAACTTGAGGTTACAAATAAAAAGGGAGACAATAAAGATCAGAGTGTATACAATTAAAAGATAGAAAGAAAAAAAGATAAAAAGAAGAGAAAGTAATTTAAGACAGCACACACCTCAGCGACATTCATTTTCATTATTTTCTATTTAGGATATATTTTTTTCTACATAAGGGCTTTAAATCAGGTTGAATAAAAATGCAATAATGAACATATACATTTTTTCAACAATGTTAACTCTGCGAAGAGGAAGTACAACACCACATCACGGAACTGCCATGATATGATGATAACTTTTTTAAAAAATGTTTTTCAAACACGTAACAAACGTAGTGAACTAGTAATCATAAAAGATGACAATTCACTTCATTATTGAATACTAAAAAAAAAGTCAATTTACAATAGTGCTTTAGTTCTGTTATGGACATGTAAATAATGAATGAATATAGTAACTCTGAAAGCACAATAAGCAATTTTTTTTTAAGTATTTGAATCAAATAAAAGGTACAAATCTAGTACATAAATGTTGACCTATTAGCTGAACTGTTAAATTGTAAATATGTCAAATTGCTGGGAAAATGTACTAGTTTAGACCTATTCATAAAGGTAATAGTGTTATTTTTCAAAAAGTCTTTTTTCTTTTAGCATTTTGTATTGTTATTTTAATATGCCCCATTATTACGTTCTTACTTTGTACTGCTGTGCACTGTGCAGGTAGGTGCCCAGCTTCACTGGTCAATTTGCAGTCCTGCAGTACAAGAGTGAAGTAGGGTTTATCAGTTTCTCAGGTTTACAAGGGAGATATGTTTGACATGTTTCCAATGTTGCTTCCGAATTGAAAATAACGACATCTCAGCCCAGGCTTCGAACCCAGGACTAACGAAACGACAGTCCAGAGCCCATACCAAACTACGAAGCAGCTATTCATATGAGGCTAGCAGCAAGACCATTCATCTTTAAATGTTCATTATCCCGAAAGAAATTAAAAGTCTGTTACACTTTAGATTTAGGTGATTCCAATCCGTTATTACATTTGGCATAAAAACTAAACCCACCTTCAGGATTCATACTCTAGACCCTGGATTGTACGTAACCTCTCGAACACTGAAAGATTGAGGAGTCAAAGCTAAATGAGCACAATTCTAATGGTTTGTGTTCAAAACTCGTCTCTTTATTTCAATGAGTAAGCGACACATACTTCAATTGACTTCCAATGACCTTCATATGTAAGAGAACATTCATTGACCTTCAATTATTCAAGCCACCGATTACATTTAGCCCCCCGCTCCCTCCGGTCATGGGGTTAGATCAAGATTGTCAACAGTATGCTCCAGAATTAACGTTTAATTTTTAAATTACTGTAGCATCATCCTTAGCAAGGTCTTGAGCTATAAAGTTATAGACAGCCCAGACAGACAGACAGATAGATAGATAGATAGATAGATAGATAGATAGATAGATAGATAGATAGATAGATAGATAGATAGATAAAGTCTAAGATTATGTCTACCTCGCCCCCCCCTTTCCAACTCTTAAATTGTATTTTAAGTCTAGAAATAAGCCAGCTTATGTTGTCTCTATTTGTTACGTGAATTCAACGATCAGTTCTGGAGGTAAATCTTCAGAGGGAGTGGGACCTTCGTGTTTCGACTCTTACGCCCATCCAGGCACTCTCTACACACTCACACACTTAGGCCATAGCGGTAAGTGGACGGCCAAAACGGGAAATGACCAAGATTTTTAAGGAATGAGCAGGTCAGTACGCGAAACAGCATGGAGTGACTAGCGAAAGTTGGATGAAACAATGCTACAAAGAGAGTTTGTGTGGAAACACAAACTCAAAAGCAGTCCCCCAAAGCGATCCACCTTAGTAGTTAAAAAGGCAGGTTTGAATCTTTTCATCACGACGATATGAACTACATTCACCAACTACAGCCCCTATCTCCATACATACAAGGAAGACCTGTGAGGGCAGAAAATGTAGGCGATAGGATTGTATCGTTAGTCCGGGTGACTGCATGATACCGTAGGGTGCGGAGATACATTAAGGTTATTACTATTATTACATTGTTTATATTCAAATGCATTTGGTGATCAGATTGTTATGAAGTTATGTTCAGTGCAATATGAGCCTGGAATGTTGAATATCATCTTCTTTTTTGAAGTAACGTCTGTATTTTATAAGATAAGATAAGATAAAAAAGGAATATAAAGTCAAGTTTCCCTTTCAGAACTTGTGGTCTATAGGCCATCTGTTTCTATGGCCTACGGTTAACGAGGGTGTCATGTGGCCAGCACAACGACCTACCACCTTTACTTTTCCCCAACTAATGTCAGGCACCCATTAGAGTTGGGTGGAGTCGGGCGCCCGAGGATCCCGAAATAAAAAAAATCACAGTCTTCACCAGGATTTGTTCAGCCACTGCGCAACCTGAATGTCATGTAATGGATGGTTCAGGAACAGTCAATGTTACTCAGGGCCTATTGAGGTCCTTCACTTTGGTCGAAAGGAGCCTTTGGCCATGTAAGATAGTATGCTATATTGTTTATTAAATCTCCCATTAAAAGATGTTAAAACGTACTATATCTATTGCAAAAGTCAGTATTTCTTTTTTTTTTTAAAGTATTCTGTGAATTGCTAGTAGCTCGAATAACAGAAAATACATCAATTTGTGTCATATATTTTCAAGCATTATTTTAGAATATATAATAAATATCTATATACCTGACTAATTTGCAGTAAATAAAAATGATGGTATTTTGCGCTTTTCTATTATTAATAAACAGTTACAAGAAAGGTGTATCATTTTAAACATAATTAATTTAAGAAACCAAGTTCTTTTTCCTCAGAAGATAAAAAAAAAACAAGATTACAAAGACAGTTTAAACTTAAAATCGGCCCCCGAAATAGTCCACCCAGGCAAGTTACAATATTTTCAGAAAGAACATCCGTCTTTTCTCCTTTCTGGGGCCGCTAAAAATTACAGTTTCACCAAAACTTGGCTAAGTGCAAAATGTAATGAAATATCTTTTTTTTAAAGTTTTTTGAGATCTAAGCGTCACAGACGGAATGACAGAGAGACTGACCACAGATAACTAATACATACTTTTACTCTTCCTAAAAAAAAACAAACTTAGCATATTTCTATAGTTCTTAACAACTGTTTTTTTTTAGGTCTGTGCAATAACACAATTTCGAGTAGTGATAGTGTTTGATGTTGCTGCATTTACAGCGCAGTTTGTACCATCATCGATGTTTACACAGTCCTGGCACATTTATTTGGTGTTTTGTGGATCAAAGCAAGGATCATATAATGTGTATGTCTGTGTGTTTGTTACTGCTACTTTTCGTGACCTAAGACCTCTGGTAGTACCATTACATCATCACCGTGCTGAAAGCTCCAGGTCAGACGTTGAAGTGACAGAGGTGAAGGCGTCAAGTGATGACACCTTACACACGCGCGCGTACAGGCACGTCGATTCGCACTTCTGGGGTGTTTAGTGTACAGTAGCTACATTTCTAACTTAAGATGTTCACATCTTTGGTTTTTCGCTTTATTATTTATTTATTTATTTATTTATTTATTTATTTATTTATTTATTATAGAAAGAAATTACTTTTCATTCTTTGGTACTGTCAAGGTCGAGCTACGTTAAAGAAACAAAATTCACTATTGTTAGTCCCCACAATTATTATTAGTATTATTATCGACATTATCATTATTAGTATTATTATTATTATTATTATTATTATTATTATTAAATGTCCGATATACTCTATGATCTACAAGTACTGTGAAGTTCTTTGAGGTTTAATTTAACAGCATATATTATTAGTACCCCGCAGACAGACTAGTAATATGTAATATTTACTTATTAACTCATGTACCAAAATAAACTGGTCCGTAGGCGAAGAGGTCACAGAGGGATTAAAAGAAATGAAACGTGTAGAGTCTAGGCACACAATTAAACACTTTTATTTCATTTGGAAGCAAAAAAAAAGTTTCAGACCTTAATTAATTAGTGTGTTGACAAGGGAGACAATTCAATATAAGTATATAATAAGAATATGCTCCCTTTACTAAGCGATAATCACTAGGTGGATACATTTTTATAAGTGTTCTATTTATATTTAAAACACATCTATAATCTACATTTATGTAGATATAGATTAAACATAGCCTTGGTACTACTAGGAGTTGAATAGATTGTTAGTAAAAACTGTTTCAAATATAGTTAAACATCGAATGCATTCAATCATGCCCGACTGTAGTTTGCCAATGTGCAACTTTCATTCTCTGATTCTAATGAATCAAAAGGTCCTCCGTTAGTTGGTCATCAGTTTCCAAGGATCCACCTCACACCCCTCCTCCCCGCAGCGTAACAACATTTTAACAAGTCTCGAGGACATGCAACTTCTCTCCCCTACTCCTTGCGGTCTCTCCCTGTTTATCCTCACCCCCTCACCCTCCTAACCCTTGTGTTGCTCTTGTCTGTCTCTCTGCAGTGCCCCAGGCGAGATCCCAATGATCCTAAAGAGATCCCTATATCTTGCAGCTTAGATCTACCTCGCTGACAGTTTTCATCTTTGTTAAAAAAATAAAAAGTTTACTGTAAGCACTCTGATTTTGTGTGAATCTCCAGGAACATTAACATTGTTTTGAAAATGAGACATAACATGTGAAATGTAAAGTTATAGTCAATTAGTAGAAGTTTTCTAAGTCATTGGCTTTAGTGAACTAATAGTCAGAACTGATGAAACGGAGATTGTATACCAGACTTATAAGTGACATGTGTACAATATGTATTTAGAGTAACATAAATATTTGATTGTAATGGGTCGTTAGACACATGACGCGACAGTTTCTGCTTACTAGGCTAATCCGCCATCTTGTTTGTAAGATTACATTAGTTACCTTGTGACTATCGGTGCACTGAAAATTTTCATCTTTCACATTATAAATGAAGTAAATAATAATCATAATAATTTAGCACTATCCCAGACTATAAGAGGAACTGAAGTTGAAAACATGAAAATCTAAACTTCGAGATTTAACGACTATGGAAGTTGTTTTTAATTACAATACACCCAGTACATTGTGACCATTGACCTCGTAGCCGTAAACATTCCCAAGAGGATCGTTATTGTCTGTCAAGGGGACACAATTAGGTGGACTAAAATTCATTTTTGTTTCCCTTTAACGAATCTCGACCCAGGCAGTGTTAAAGATTGAAAAGCAATTCTAATAATAATAATAAAAGTAATAATAATAATAATAGCAATACTAAAAGAGATGTTGTGTTTCAAGGTACAAGTCAGACTGAAGGTGTTGCCGACACAGCAGTATTGTAAGGCCGGGCGACGTTGTTGTTATGATATCAATATAATGCTAACAATTATAATTATTCAATCAACTGATTCCCTAATGGTGTGGTTTAGCCTTAGCCTGGACTACGACACGTTGGGTTGGTGAATGTACAAAGAAAAATAAATGACAAGTATTCGGCCTCGATAACCTGTGAGATCACACACTTCACACATCGGGCTTTTGACTAGATTAGGCCGAAAAAAAAATATTATCCTTGTTTTTCACCGTTAGTTTTGAACTTCCGTTTGTATTATTCCTGAAGTAGATCTAACTGCTCTGACTGCTCTGTGTTTGCTGATCTTACTTCCGGACTGTCATTGAACTATCAGTTTAATTGTCTTTTTACCGACTTTGCTCGGATTGAAGACAAGTTTATAACATCCAAAAGTTCATGCCGTCGCTGTCTTTGTAATAATGAATCATGCGGGTGTCGTGGTGGCCGAGTAGTAGATCTTGGCTTATGATGGGTGTCGGGTTCGAAGCACTCGAGTCCACCTGATCTTGTTTATGAAAAGGTAAAGACGATGAGTTGTTATGGTGGCCAGATGAGACCCTCGTTAAACGTGGGCCATAGAAACAGATAAACTTTACATCATCTGACCTATAGATTGGTTTACCTATATTTCACCTATATTTTTTTATCTATCTCAACTAATATCAGGCAAAATGTTAGATTAGAAATTTTTTACATCATTTTAGTTATATAAAATTACAATATATTTGTTGCATTGCTTTCAGAATACTAAAAAGTAGGATCGTAAATGTCACGATAGCGGATTTTCAATATTTGTTTTAGATTTTGACGCTAAACGTGACAAACAGACAGACAGACAGACAAAACTAATAGCGGCTATATATATATATATATATCTTTCCCTTAAACAAGACACCCAGACAGTAGTACCGCCTTCATTGAACTATCTGGAATCAAGAGACTGTGAAGTCTTGAATCCATTGGTCTATTAACCCATATGAGTCTGGAATCAAGAGACTGTGAAGTCTTGAATCCATTGGTCTATTAACCCATATGAGTCTGGGATCAAGAGACTGTGAAGTCTTGAATCCATTGGTCTATTAACCCATATGAGTCTGGAATCAAGAGACTGTGAAGTCTTGAATTCATTGGTCTATTAACCCATATGAGTCTGGAATCAAGAGACTGGGAAGTCTTGAATCCATTGGTCTATTAACCCATATGAGTCTGGAATCA
>JADKLZ010005243.1:17638566-17655060 GCA_021533235.1 Biomphalaria straminea
CATGCTGTGACCTAGAGACATACATACAAGAACTACACTTGAACAAAATGCTTTCATTTCATTTGTTATTCTCTCTACAAAAGAGCACAAATGATCAGTAGCTCGGTTGTATTTAAAAAGAGACGCCTCGTCAGTTACGAGAAAAGAAATTAATGTGAAATAAATCTCTGCTATTTTTAAGCAGGACTAGACTTCTTTTTTTGTTAATTCTCTATCCCGGAGAAACAAATGTAGATCTACAATCTGAATTTTAAGCGCAACTTTTTTTTTTATTTGCTGATTTATGGGGAAATTATACGAAGCAAAATTTTGTCTTACATATCAGCCACTCGTCACAACTTCAAATGAACCGTCACAATGAAATGGATTTAAATTTGTTTCATTTGAAACCCTAGTGCTCTTAATTGAGTTTGACTTGTGTAACACTTCAGTCAACTCTAAATGATTGTCATGCACTTATGAGGCAAAATAAAGAGCTTCGCAGTAGAGTGCGTTACTTTAACTAGGAGAAGCACAATTTCTATTTTAGTATTTTAGTATTAAAAAAAAAAGTCATCAGTACAACAACCAACGTGCTTTTACTTTTCTTACCTCCTGTCAGTCATCACTTCCTGTGGTCCCGTCTAGGACATAGGCCACCAACCAGCTTCCTCCAGGAGTCTCGGTTTAAGGCGAGTCTCTCCAACTGTCCCCACGTCTTGGCCATCTGCTTCCAAATCTCGGCGACATGTATTCCCCTTGGCCATTCTCTCTTCTTCTATCCATGGGTGTTACAGGTGAGGGCTTGTCTTGTAATGTTGGATAGGGGCTTGCGAAGGATGTGACCTCTCCATCTCCAGCGTCTGTGAAGGATATGTACTTCAAAACCTATGTTAGTCAATAAAGTAATGTATGGGGCAGATAATGTATTAAAACAGTATTCTAGTTGACTGTCTTGATTTTATAACATTGATTGAGTGTTGTAATTAGGACCTAAGAACGAAATAAATTTTACGGTTGGGGGTCGCCGCTAAGTGTACATAGGCCAATCTAGCCAATTCTGCCAAGTCATTGGTTTTCCTAGCTGGCCCAGGCAACCCATTCCATGCTCTAATAGCACCAGAGAAAAAGTTGTATTTGTACACATTGTTTCCTAGCATGTGGAACAAGGAATTAGCCTTATAACATTGTTCTGTTTTGTTCATTACATTGTCTACCTCTGAAACGTAAAGTCATTTTTAGGACATCGTAATACACGTAGTTACTGTTCCTTCATTGTTTTTAATTCCTAAAAATATTCTGATTTTGGTAGCGGATTAAGCGGACTTTCTGATTACCGAAGTTTGGATAATCGGTACTCGAAGGTAAATACATTTTGTCTTATTCACAGCATAAGTCGCATTCTGTACTGCACAGACGATAATTAGCTCGATGGCTGCATGGTGAATATTACAATAACTGTACTTCTTTCTTTTTTTTTTTTTTCAAACTGTTTTAATTAAGTTGTTGTTGTTGTTGTTTTTATAAGTGCGGTGGCTGAGTTGTTAAGTGCTTAGCTCCGAACCTGAGTCCTGGGTTCGAATCTCGGTGAAGACTGGTATCGTGAATTCAGGATTATTAGGGAGCCCCTGAGTCCACCCCACTCCAATGGGTAGGCCTACTTGATTTTAGTAGGGGGAAATAAAGGCGGTTGGTCGTTGTGCTTGCCACACAGCTCGTTAAACGTTGATAAAAAAAAAATAGATGACCTTAACATCGTCTGCTTCATCGGAAATGGGACCTTTACTACTTTAAAAAAAAATCTGTTATGTAAAAAGTCTGTTAAAGTTTACTGGTGAATTGTGAGTGACGGCGAACGTTTGACTCTTTCCCCCTCGGCTTTGTATGGTGACTGTTGAACACTTCATCATAATTTACTTGCACAACTTGTAGAGGTCAGTGTTGGCAGGGAGATCATGTGCTCCTTCTGACACCATGTGACACAGTAACTGGGGTTGAAAACTAAGGGTCGTGTAAATTATTTGGGATGGTCGATGAGCTTGTGTTTCTGTCAATGGACACGAAGGCCTGTGGGTTTAACTCTATCGCTGCTGCTTCGCCGTAAGGCTCACGAAGATTTCTATGATGTTAACTCTATTCATTGCAACTCGGACAAAATTAGAATTTAAACAAAAAAAAATGCATTGTAAACAATGACAGCAGAAATGATCACGTGATGAATAGATCAATGAATAGAAATATAATCAATGTTTAGTAACTTGACCTTTCAACTGTTCTACTATCTTGCTAAAAAAAATCAATAAAATAAAAAAAAAAGATATTTACAGTACTTAATCTGTAAATCTTTTACGATGATTTTAAAGTTAGGGGGAGAGAAGTCTTGCTATTACACCAGGGGGTTGAATCCCCTGGTCTTTTTTTGACCCTGCTTCACTGAATAATTCATTAGCCTAACCGCACAGCTTTAGATGCTACTGATAACTGTCCCCAGGAGACACAAGGAAAGCAAGAGGAAGAACTATAGAGATCTATCTCGCTCTATATATATATAAGTGTAGAAAAAAAGGTCTTATTGGATTACCTGTAATATAGATCTGGATTTAACTCTCTTGATTTAGTTAAACAGGAAACAAAGGCAGCTCAAAGGGGAAAATACTGACCATTAAACCAATAAAGTAGATCTGGTCAGCTAGCGGTCAAGTTAATAAGGGGTCAATGCATTATATCTTCTACAAAACAGATATTTTTTTTAGAGAAAGCGATTTTAAAATGGACCGCCGTAAGGGAAATTGTTGTGTAAAGAGAACTATCACTTGCTCAGTTTGTAGAAAAGATGAACTAGCTTGATATTGAAACCACTTTACAGTGAATACATTTATCAACCACACCACACCACAATGAGCCACCTTACTTCTCAACACACGAAAGAAAAGACTTTGAAAAAACAAAACAAATCGTTAGTAGGACGGGCAAGAGCAGGGATTTAGTCCAAGAAGTCTTGCAAGAGATGATTTGAACATCCCAAGCCCTCACGCAAGCGTTGTTGGATGATGATAACGACTATGATGGTGGGCCTATGCATTGTCTCACGAAAGTCTCCTTCTCATCGAGGGGGAGGGAGGGGCCCTTTCAGTAACGGGTTCATTACTGTCTAGAGCTGTTTAGCTTGGCATAATAATAATGTTGTATAGTGTTTTAATAAGTAGAACTGTTTAAATTTTAAATTCTGTAAATGTAAGAAAGATTAACTCCACGTTACTCATACCCAAGCTGATTTGGTAATAAGAAAGGTGTTTTCTGTTAATCATACAATAAAAAAAAAAACTTGACTTATAATAACTTTGTATTTGATTGTCCCTTACCTGTTACCTGTTACCTATCCCTTAGTCTGGTGGACCGTTGGGGCGCCAAGCAAGACATGTGGACCATCTTTCTCCAATCCTCTCTATCCTTTGCCCTGATTAAAACCTCGTTCAATGGTAGGCCTGTCCATTCTTTGATGTTGTCTTCCCACCGCTTTCTCTGTCTGCCTCTTCTTCTTTTTCCTGGAACTGTTCCCTGGAGGAAGGTCTTAGCGAGTCCCGAAGATCTTGTTACATGGCCATACATTTTAAGTTTTCGTTTCTTCACAGTATTTAGCAGGTCATCATGGGGTCCGATCGCTGCAGTAACCCTGTCTCTAATCTCTTGATTTGTGATGCGGTCTTTAAATGTGATGCCTAGGATCCTTCTGTAGCATCTCATTTCCATTGCTAGGATCCTCCTCTCTAGCTCTGCAGTCAGCGTCCAAGACTCACAAGCATATAGAAATGTGGCCATGACCAGGGAGCGCATCAGTCTGATTTTGGTGCCGAGGGCTAAGCCTTTGTCTTTCCATATCAACTTGAGTTTAGAAAGGGCCGCTGTGGACTGTGCTATTCGGACCATTAGTTCGGGCTTTGTTCCCTCATCCGAGACAATAGCTCCGAGGTATTTAAAGCTGCTAACGCTAGTTAGCTTTTCGCCTCCAATACTGATGGCCTTTGTAAAGCCCTGTTGACTATTGGTCATGATTTGGGTTTTTTCTGCATTTATTTGCATGCCATAAGCTGCTAAAGTCTTGTCAATGCGCATCACTAGGTCGGCTAGTTCGTCTTCTGTCCCTGCTAGGCCATCAATGTCATCTGCGAAGCGCAAGTTTGTAACTTTTCTTCCTCCAATGCTTACAGTACCTTCAAATCCTTCGAGAGCATCTTCCATTATTCTTTCAAGGAAGATATTGAAGAGTGTTGGTGAAAGGAGGCAGCCTTGTCTTACTCCAACTGTGGTTTTGAACCATTCCCCAATATTGTTGTTGAAGTACACCGCACTGGTGGCATCCTTGTATAGGTTCTGGATAACTTTGGTTATGTTTGTGTTAATGTTATATTTTTCCATTGTCGCCCAGAGTGCCCCGTGCCATACTCGATCGAAAGCTTTCTTGAAATCAATAAAGACATGGAAAAGATTCTCTTGGTGTTGGAGATATTTTTCACAGAGTATTCTGAGGTTTAGGATTTGCTCTGTTGTGCTGCGACCATGTCTAAAACCCGCCTGTTCTTCAGATATGATTTTGTCTGCTATCGGTTTTAGTCGATTTAATATAATTTTTAACAGCACTTTGCTGGGGTGGCTTATGAGGCTGATGGTGCGATAGTTTTGACATAGTTGTAAATTGCCTTTCTTTGGAAGAGTGATGATGAGTGACTGGGTCCAGGGTTTGTCCCATGATTGTCCCATGACCTATATATTTGTAGATGCAGTCTCTTTAACTGTTTAACACCGTGTTTCTCAAACTTTTTTGTCTGCCGGCACAATAAAAAAAAAAAAAATTTGCGGCACACAACGAAGAGCAACAGTTGTTATAGAATAAAAAGAAAAAAAATACGTGTTTGTAAGTGTTATATCAAATGTGAAGAGAGTGCCTGTTATTTTTTTTTTAGAGCAAATGCGATCTAATCGAGGCTCCAAAGTCGACAAAAACTCACATTTGATCGTCTATTGTAAGAAGTCTCTCTCTTTTCTTAGACTTTATTTCAGTCCTAAGAATCCAAACTAACAAAACCATGAAGATGCAAATTGAAGAATTATTTTGATTGCTTTTAAACTGATTGCAGGATATTGTTGATTGAAATCCAAACATATCCAGGCTTTTATTGTCAAAACTTTACTTAAGAACTGCATCGTTTTTTAAATCAATGAGCTGCTCTTCTTCTTCAGTTGTAACATATTTTTTTCTTCATTGTTTCCAAATGGATAGCTGACTCATCCATATTCTAGATTTCCAACTGTTGGAAAGTAATGCTGCAATGCTGACTGCAGGTTTGTCAAAGAGTACAGAATTTCGGGGGTATTTCTTTATTTAAAGCACATTCATTGTAAGTAGGAAAGCAGTCGAAGACTCCTTTCGAGATCTTACTTTGCCACAAAGACAATTTTTCACCAAATAACTTCAGTTTTGAGATGATGGTTTCCAATGTTCCTTGAAGACTTGAATTCAATAAATTTAATTTGTCAAATAAATCAGAGAAAAATGCCACCTGAACTCAACCCACCAGATCGCGTCATGAATAGAAAATCCAAAGTCTTTTTTTTTTCAGCCTCCAAGAATGAAATCAGCTCAGCCTTGAGTTGGAAGGCACGCTTTAACACTTTTCCCCTGGACAGCAAACGAACCAACAGAAGACATTTGTTGTATGAATCCATTGCTTCGCAGAGCTGAGAGAAAAGTCGCGATGCATCGGTCGAGATTTGATGAAGTTTACAACTTAAATCCTTTGATTTCGGCAAAGATTTGAAGGCAAGAGCTTCTCTGTGGATCATGCAGCGAACAACTAAAACATTTGGATTTTCTAGATGCACATAAGTGACGAATCCCTTTCCATTTCCCTGCATGGAAGGACAGCCATCGGTGCAAACGCTGACACAGTTTTTCCACTGTAGTTTGAAGAACAAAATGTTTTCGTTTACCACTTTGAAGATATCTTCGCCTTTGGTCGTAGTTGGTAAGTCTTTGCAAAATAAGAATTCGTTGACACATTTTTCATCCTTTATGAACCAAATAAAAGCTAGCAGCTGGGTTTTGCCGCTAACGTCAGTGGATTCAACTTGAAGAGGCCACAGTAGAGACACTTCATCGTCAGTCACTGCGAAGTGTTCGCAGATTTGATATTGTAAATCTGAAGATAAGTTTCAATTCTGCGCGAGATAGTGTCATTTGACAAAGGAACATTTTTAACTGTTCCGGCGACATTGGGTCCTAAAATTGTTTCAACTATTGCTAAAGCTGGCGCAATGATTGATTCAGCCTTTGTGTCCTTTCTTGCGTTTTGCTAATAACTGAGCAACCTTATAACTTGCAATCAATCCCTGGCAGCTTTAGGAAGTTCTTAACTTCGTAAGTGAGCTTGTTTATTTTTTGAACCTTGATATTTTATTCGGTGACGCTTTTACATCTTGATGTTTTGTTTCCAAGTGTCTCTTCAATTTGCTTGGAACAGAGTTGCATTGCAGATTAGACAGAATTGCAGTGTAAAATATTCAGGTCCAGAAGATATGAAACCATATTTCATTAAATCTTCTTTGTACCTTCATTTGGTTCCTTGCTTTTCATTTAACGCTTTCGCAGTTTCATTCTTGCTAACGTATTTCTCCATGGATAACAATGAATAATGCTTATTGATAATTTGTCATTATTAGCATAAACCTAAACAATTTACATGAAACACATCGCTTATTATTATCGTTACCAATTCAAGAACTGCTGTCCTAGCAGTTCCTAAGGCGGCCTACATTTGAGTCATTATAATAATATATATATATAGTGAAAAATTCCATAACTTGAATATCTACAACCCTTTCCGTCAATGTAGAGCGATCCATTACTATTACTAGTCGTTGCAAGTGGGGATGTCATCGCAACGTAAAATAAAAATTTAATAGAAGGCACACCTCTTTGGCGTTCGAAAAACTGCGGCGGCACACCTGCAAATCTTCGGCGGCATACTAGTGTGCTGCGGCACACAGTTTGAGAAACACTGGTTTAACATCATGATTGGATTGACAAGTATTTTTAGCGAACTTCCGAAAGTAGTGCTATATAAATGAGAGAGAAATGGATTGGCCGGGGGGGGGGGCAGGAGAGAGAAAATATATAGAGAGAAAGAGAGACACGTTTGACAGGATGAGAGAAAAGAGAGTAGAAAGGAAAGAGAGATATGATGAAAAAAGAGATGATTAACACTTGTATTCAGGTTACTTCAAAGCATTAATACTCCGTGCCCATGACATATGTTTATTGCATTAAACTATTTACGTACATCTCATTTTACTATTTGTATAATTATCAAGAAGTCAAGTAAGTTTGATCAAAGCAGTTGCATGATTAATGATAAAATCCCTGGACATTTTTATTTTGTACAAACGAACACCAGTTTTCCCCACCGGAGACAGCCAGTCGGAGTGTCTGCCGCACAGGAGGTCAAGAACAATGGACCGTGAGCAGTGATAAGTTTATCCCGCCCCCTTTCTCCGCCACGACAGTCCCTCGCTGACAAAACATACAACCGGCACAAGTCATCTTGGAATCGGCCACCGTGGTGGTCATTTGGCCGTGAGAGGGCGCATCCGGTCGCCAGATGACGCTGGCAGCGGCCACGTAAAACTCATGAATATGCAAATTGGGAAAACAGTGTGCGACAGGCACGAGTTCCGCCAGACCTTGACAAAAAGCACATTGATTGTGAACCAATGGAAACTGTCAGAGAAATTGTTGGGCTCGTGTTTTGCTTCATACAACTTTTTGTGGACTTCCACTTACTGCCTTCTCTTCCTTGTTTAATTACTTAATGGTCACAAAATTAACTCTATTTCTTTTTTAAAAGTTTTTTTTTTTTCAGTTTCCACTCGAAGAATCGATTTTAGCTAACCCAAAGACAATATGTTTCATTAACGAATTATCTCTGTCTCTCTCTCTCTCTTTTCGGCATCATTGCCTTTCTCGCTGTTTCACTTTCTCTATTTTTCTGTCCGTCTGTTTGTCTGTCTGTCTGTCTGTCTGTCTGTCTGTCTGTCTCTCTCTCTCTCTCTCTGTCTCTCTCTGGGTCCATGCCTATTTCTATTTCTCCGTTTCTATCCTTGTTTGCTCCTGTTAGGCCACGTTCTCCCTCCCTTCCTCCCTACCCCCCTCTCTCTCTCCCCCACTGTTTATCTGCTTCTTCAGGTCTTTCTCTGTCACTCTCTTTATCACTTTCTTTATCTCTTTCTAATTCTCGTTCTATGTTTCTCTCTAATCGCCTGTTGCTCTGATCACGCTGTAAGATCTTTCTCTTCCTGTGGCTCTATGTCTCTTTCTATTTCTCTCTCACTCTTCAAGCTTGTCCCTGCTTCTGTCTTTGTCTCTCTGCGTCTCTCCCTCTCTCTCTCTTTTTCTGTTAAAAAAGTATCGAGCTAAAAAACACTATTAAAGCTGTCAAATTCCTTTTCTAGCCTCTTCAGGTTTTCTAGAACTTTGTCACAGCCAAGAATAAAATAGTACAACAGCACAGAGGTTCTAACTTCATTGGGTCTAAAGCTCAAATCTTCTTAGTTTTTGTTTTCTTTTTATGTATTTGAAAGTTTTGTACTGGGTACCAAACAATAGTTAGGTTAAGACGGTTTGCCTTTGTTTGGATACATGCCACCCACGTTAACCGTTGAAAACAGATACTGTAGCTGCATAGGCAGATATCTATGGAAAACGTTTTTAAAAATGTTTACATAAACACAAACTCACTGAGTCTAATATTTAGAAAACTTTTCAACGAGACAGCCATTTCTTATTCTATTTATTCTATTAATTATCACTATACTGTGACACTATTTTCAAGACAACAGCTCTAGAGTTCTAATCTAGACTATAATGAATTTGTTCGACTGGAAATATTTTTACTAATTGTTTTTGTTTAGTGCAGCTCTCATGTTTATAGCATGCTTAGTGCGCTATTGTCCAATCACTTTTGTTGACCAGATGGGTGCGGCGTATCTGGGAGAAGGTTTCGTGACACTAGAGGCCTGAAAACTGACCCGCAACGTCGCAACCTTTGAGCAGCTTAAACCAATAGCTTGTTGCCACGTCAAATGTGTAACGAATGGCCTCGGTTTGACTAGCTGCCTGTACACAGCCACATAGACACCTCGATTTCCGGTATCACCTTTTTTTTCAACAAAGCTTATATCAACTCAGTCAGTCTGTCTGTTTGCCTGTCTGTCTATTTAAAATTGTGTACACGTTATTTCACTCACTTCCCATTCTCTTATCAAGTTAAAACTTCGTACAATTATTTGTTGTGCATGAATCGACTTAAAAAAAATTGACCCAATTAGTCAATAAATTGATCGTTATTAATTCACTTTGTTTAAATAGAAAATTATTAAGCTAACGGGAGATGTGCCTTGCAAAAAGAGATATATGGAAACGATTCAACTGTGCTCTACCCCCCCCCCCCCGGTCTTTTCCCAAAGCTCAAATAGAACTCTTGTCAGCATTCAAAATATCAAGTGCGTAAAAGTTAGAAGCCCAGGAGAGTAACACGCAGTTGTGAACAGTTGTGACTGCAGGGGCGTCCTTAGAAGTACCCGAGTAGGATACACTAGCCCTGATGCCTTAAGTGTAGACTATAGGCATACTGGACCACATCATGTTGACTCGTCCGGACACTTTTGCTGTTGGCTTTATTATTCTTATAAAACATAATTCCTTAAGTAAGTAGGCCTACTGGTAATACGGTATTTCGAGATCTAAATGCCATGTTACAAGCATTCGTGTTACATAGATGCTGGGAATGGCTTCCAAAGTATTAAGGGGAAAAAATATTTATTTTAAAGCTTTATAGACATGAATGACATGATACTTTTAACACTAAAAGTGAAAGCTTTAAGTTTCTCTCCCTTTATATAATGGAGGATCCCGCCCATTTGCCAACCATTACTTCTGAAAGCCCGGAACACTCACATGTCGTAAAAAAGAGGGCCAAGTAAACAACCTTACATTTAAATGTATTTGCGACATTCGCGGAAACCTAGACTCACACACGAACACACACTCACCTCTTGGGTACAGAATATCTTACAGACTGAAGAGAAACCAAGAACAAAGCAGACATTATACATTATTAATGAGCCGTAGTTAATTTATTCCGGATATTTTCAAAATAAAAAAAATGTGTTGCTGGCACCGTCTTACTCCTCCCAAGCTACATCGACCTCCTTTCCCCCAAATCCTGTCCACCTTCCCTCCCTCTCCCTCTGTAATGAGTGGATTATGCAGAGAGCAAATCATACTGTTGACATGGGGTGATCATTAAGAGATATCAACTTGCAAATAGCGTTATAATTGCCCTTAGTGTATTGTTTTAGTACTTCAATTTTACCGGTGTTTTGGAGGTTTTTCGTCCCCCCAATTTTATATCTAAACACTATGATTATTTATTGAGTCTAGGACGGCGAATATATTTATTTCGGCCACTTCATTTTTCTTCATTGAGTTTTTATTTTATTGATTTAAGTTTGATTGAAAATGGAGGACTTCCGGAAGAACTCTGTATCATTCTGGAGAGAAGTGATAGAATTATAATAATATTATCGTAGGTGAAGACTGTTTCCTGAAAACCATCAGACCACACTAAAAAAAACAACGTAGTTTGAGTACTTCATAATTTATAGTGTCGACTTTATCTTAGGCATTCTTAGGATACCATGGATACGCCTTTACCCTACCAACTTTAAAGAGGGCGGGGAACAAACTACGCCCTTGTCTGTGCGTCTCTCGGCATACAAGAGAGACATACATTGCTACGGTTTTTCTGTGGTCGAAGGGGAACGATTTTGAAACCCTTTGGCTCAAGTAGGCTACTGAGGGTCTCAATAATCGGACACTCGAAAAGTCCTTTAGAGAAATGAATAGGGAAATGGAACATGAACTCCAGTAGTTTTTTTTCACAGCGAGCAGGTATTGTGGATGAGATGTAAGACCCTGGCTCTGCGAATCTCCCCTGGGCTTTGCGAATCTCTCCTGGGCTCTGCGAATCTCTCCTGGGCTCTGCGAATCTCTCCTGGGCTATCGTGACAGATGTGATTGAATGGTCTGCTGCTTGAGCACCGACCAGTGGAAGCGGTAATGAGCCAAGCAAATTTCTGGCCTCTGTATAAGATCCTTCTCTTTTATCAAGTTTTATAACAAGCTGCTTCACCATTTTTGGACATTCTAAGAAGGAAACAGTGGTTCCCATCTAGTGACGTTGATCCTTGTAATGTGAAACTATCTGGTGGACATACACAACAATCACTAAGCTTTAATGACATCATTATGTAACTACTAAGTGATAAAGTGTGTACACCTCGTAATTGATTCTTACACTCACTGGAAGCTAGTGGACTGACGCAGGACAACATTTATATCATCTCGCTATGAGTTACGTACAACTATCTGTGGAGCACTGTTCTAAATGGACTGCGTATTGGCGCCTTGTCGTCGAGTGTACTCTCAAGCATAGCATTACAGATAAGACAAAATAGAAAACACCAAACTTGAGGGAGATGAGTGGACAGAAAAATATAGAGGTACAGAGGATTTGGATTGGTCACACCCTACAGTGGAACCCCCCAGGGCACAAGACGTAGAGGTAGACCAAAACGTACATGGCGACGCAGTGAACTAAATGGAGCCGAATGGACAGGATGCCATTAAAATAAAATAGCAAGATCTACGGGGCAGATGATGTTAAGGTCATCTGTTTCTTTGGCCAACTGTTGTGATTGTTATGAACTCTTTACTGGGATCGTATTTTGACACAAACGTACTAATACTTCTTTCAATAATTCAAGAGACGCCAGAGATGAAATAACAATAAAATATAACTTTAATAAAAGTCAGGTAACGGTAGCTGAAGACAACAGATCAAATGTGAACTAAATGAATATACACATAATTATCAAAACTGACTACTTATATTACTCCTATCGTACTAGCAGGCTCCATAACTCATCCTCTGGCAACAATAACAAAACTCAAGAGTCATCACTCCACTTTTCCTAGTCAACCAATGGAAATTAATAAATAATAATAAATAAACCTAGAATTCTTAACATCTAACAACCAAGTTCAATCAAGTGGTTTCTATAATGCTCTATACAAACACAATCACCACACCAACGGTTAACGAGCAGGGTTTCATGGAGCCAGCTCAACGACCAACCCATTAGGTGGATTCAGGGGCTCCCTTTTAAGAATGTGGTTGCAACCCCCCCTACCGGCACTGTAAAGTGATGCAGATTATGGAGACGGGTAATGCGGCGGCAGGGCCCACATTGTACGCAGGTAATAAAATTCTCTCAATGATCTGCTCTTAAGTTTTGCAGCTAGAGTCTGTTGTCTTAGTGTGACTACCCAAGTCTTTTCAAATCTACGCGAGAGAACTAGTTAAGAGGTTTGCAAACTTGAATGTTTGCTTCTGTAAGGGCGATTTAACAAAAAAAAAAGCAACTTATACTACTATAAACCCAGTTAAGGATAACTAACGCCTCACACTTGACATAAGACTTAGTTTTAAAGATAATTTCCTTTAATTCATGAAATAGCGCTATATATCTTATATGCTATATTTTGGTTATTTAGTACTCTGCATATAATTTTAATTCATAATATTGATCCTGTCTCTAAAACTGGTCAGAATAATTTGACTTTAAGTAAAATGTAATTTCCTGAATAAATGAACAAACATACAGACTGTCGATGTCTAAAGGTAGACAGACAGACAGATACATAGATACATCGATAGATACATAGATAGATACATAGATAGATACATAGATAGATACATAGATAGATACATAGATAGATACATAGATACATAGATAGATAAATAGATATCCTATAAACTGTGAATAAACTGTGTAACAGATAATTCAGATCTAATGCCTACAAACAAAATGTAAAACGCTAAGACAGTTCTGTAGGCTGTAAATGAGATCTACTAAATCGTGGATGGACGACTGGTCGTCAAATATTTGGGATGTGGGTCTCGGGTTGACCATGAACCCATGAAACACTAATCGGTAAAGGCCATTGAAAAGAATTTTTACTCTGAACCAGAAACCATTCTTTCACCTCTTTTATCTGATGCTTCATCTACAGTTTTGGGCTTTATTATAATACATGATGTTTTGATTTATTTGACGATTCTACGTGACAATAACGACACAATAGGATGTGTTATTTTGATTGGTTGTTTTAATGATAATTATTCATCGTTTTCGACCAGCCGAGTTCATATTGACGAGGCCGTATTGCCCAAAGCTAAAAACAAAAGTTAAACCATAGTTAACACGTGATCAGACATTTGCAATTGATTGGTCCAAGTGACGAGTTATTCTTAACATTTTCTTCAGAAGACTTTTTGAAGTCAGCTGAGTGACGGCAGGACGCTGGCGGGCCATCCGATAGGAACATAATACATTTATGAATATATTTAAATGTTATTGATAAATTCAAAAGCCCAAAATAAGCTGAAAACAAGCCCGCAACTTTTTTTTATATATCGAAAGACATACAGTCCCACCCAAACCTGTTTAGAACCCAAACACTTTTCCATTCTTGTGAAAGAAATGTAGATTTTAACATTATAAATATAAAGGCACGTGACTCTTGGGCGGACTGTGTAGGTACATAACAGGTAAAAAGTGATTGTAATACATAATCACTGATTAGCGCTCTGGTGACAGATTACATAATAATGAAAAGTATGCTGGCATGAAAAACAAAATCAAATGATCTCCGATGAATCACATCTGGCAGATATAAATCAAGTTTGAAATTAAACATCTTGCACTTTGCGGTTTCATAAGACGATCACAAAACTTCAGGTCCGCAAGACGACCAGTCTTCTACCAGAAATGAACTCCTATTGAAAATTCAGACCGGGAAGGACTCAATCCTCCCGTAGTGCTCTGGCAAGAAACTAGGCCGTTTTGCGTAATGCCTCATACATGTCGAGTGACTGCTCAGACACGTCCCCCCCCCCTCCTTTAGCTCTCGGAGTTGGGGACACTCATACAAGATATGTGACACTGTTTCGACGCTCTCTCCACAGTGACGGCATCGGGAGTCGTAGTTCGGCCGGAACCGGGTAAAGTAAGCCCCAACTGGACAATGTTTCGTCTTACACTGTGCAATGATTGCTTCTTTGAATGAAATTGTTACAGTAGATCAAAAGACTGGTGCAACACTGACTGAAGGAAGTCTACAGCTAGCCCTCCTCTAGAATATAAAGACCATACCATTTTACACTAACACTCTTCATGAAAAACAAAATTACAGATTGTCGCACCTAACATTGGCTTAGTCTTGGTCTTGGCTTCGTAACATTGTTACAAATCAGTGGACTATAAATCAAGTGAACATCATCTGTCCTAAGGGTGGTTAGCTCTCTAGAGCGGACTTGATTAGGCAACGTTTTAGAGTTAAGTTTTCTTGCGATGTATTGCGTTACACAGTTCGTTATTTGAAGACTGTACTTTGATGCTTAAGTCTCCACATGACTAAATCTTGCAGTGACAGACATAGTGCACCTTGTTTTAGTAAGTAGAGAACTAGAAAAATAGAGTGCACTCTGTCACGTGACTCGGTCATGCAACACCCCCTCCTTGAATACATGAATATTTCTCAGGTCGGTAACTAAGACGTCACTGGGTAGAAGTCTTCCAGTAAACCAAGAGATCAGGTGACAAGTTTGCAATTCTAAACATCGGACTGGAGGTATCGGCTTGAAGTCCATGTTAAGTACATAGAATGATATAATGTTCTTGTTTCAATAAGTGATGTTACACTACTCTGTTTAGTGCACTTCTATAGGGTCTAGTAATATTGACTATTTTACAACCACGTTTACTAAAGTTCCACTTTCTTTATCAAAAGTAAAAGTCACTTTGGTGTTGTCTCGGTTTCTTCTTTCTTCATGATACACAAAAAATTAATGACTTTTTTCTTTTCTTCTGTTAAAAGGAATTTTATATCTCCAGATTTCGACTAGGAACAGGAATGACTTTCCACTTGATAAGCTAGTTGAGACTTGTGGGAAACTGACATCGGCATAAAATAATGTATTCTTTTGCTTGTTATATAAATATATTAGCCAATTTTTTTATACAACTAAACTATGAATGATCATGTTACTAGATCTATATTATTTTGAATGTAAATTAAAAATTGAGTTGTTTTTTTTTTAATTATATTGTTCGTATTTAGTGCAACTGAAGATACAGCAAGAAAATACTGCGAGAGCCTCATTCTGAGCTATTGTCACTTCAGAGGTCTTATGGAGTAGGTTCGTGTTTCTGATGCAGCCATGAGAAATGGTGGGCAGTTTCCTTATGTAGGCTGAATAGATTCTGATGAAAGCCCGAGTCGGTCTGTCATACAGCACACTAGTGTGAATGTTTGACGAGAGAGACGTAAGACAGGGAAGACTTGTAATTTTAGTGAGTTATAAGATAAGATAAGATCATTTTTATTGATCCAATCAAATGGAAATTCAGTTTGACTACAATTGGCAACCTCAGGGTAAACCAGCGCTTTATGAATTTGACTTCTATGTACTTCTCAATGACGACAGCTGACCTCGTAACACTCTGACCGAAAGTGGGATAAAGGAGTTTTTAAATCTTTCAGTTTTAGTCCTTATCTCATATTATCTTATCTTATATAATACAGACGTTACTTAAAAAAAAGATGATTACGTCCTACGCGTTATGCATTCAGTCATGCATATTAACCAATTACTATAATTCTGCCAAGTCACTGGTTTTCCTGGCTAGCTCAGGCAACCCATTCTATGCTCTAATGGCACTAGGGAAGAAAGAGCATTTGTAAACGTTTGTCCTAGAATATGAGGAATGTGTCTCTAGCTTTGTATCTTTCCGTGTATTGTATTAAGTTTTGTTTTTGTATTTGGAGATTATGGTTCAGTGTTTTGTGTATTATTGCTACTTTACCTTTAAGTCTTCTATCCTAATGGAAAGGAGACGACCACTTCGTTCATATTTTATGTAAATGTGGTCTAAAGGGTGCAGGTTGTCTTTAAGATAGATATATTGTTTAAATAAAAGTTTCGGTTGCGATTCCACATACATCTACTTTCAATTGATATATATCTATATATCTATATAAATAGACAGACAGACAGACAGACAGATAGATAGATAGATAGATAGATAGATAGATAGATAGATAGATAGATACCAAGTCTAAATTTGTAAATAAAACTTAAATTCAGTGTTTGTTTGAAAAGAAGTTTATTTTAAGTTCTACATTACGACTTCAATACACCTACATTAGTTTAGTTGTACTAGATATCAAACCAACGAGCGAGAAGAAGACCAACCAACTTCCGGTCAGCTCGAGGAGCACGAGAGATTGTAGCGACTAGCATCAGACACTGAAAAGAAGTAAAAGAAGTATCTAGA
>JADKLZ010005243.1:17680306-17690309 GCA_021533235.1 Biomphalaria straminea
ACTAAAAACTATGAACTAAAAACTATGAACTAAAAACTATGAACTAAAACTATATACTAAAAACTATGAACTAAAAACTATGTACTAACAACTATGAACTAAAAACTATGAACTAAAACTATGAACAACCACAACCCTATCTCCGTAGATACAAAAACAAAAGACGTACTGAAGTCGAAATCGTTGTATTGTTAGTTCGACTCACGACTAGGTACGACAGGATACGGGGATTTGTTAATGTTAATATTATTACATTGTTATTATCAGATGTAGTGTATGAACTGACAGTTATGAAGATATAGTTAAATATTAGTTGTCACTTATAAAGACCGCATCACGAATGAAGAGATTAGAAGCAGGATTAATTTGACCTAACGATGACCTATTAACTGTCAAAAACGTAAACACAAACTCTATGGCCACATGACAAGGTCCCCAGTGCTCGCAAAGACATTCCTTAACGGAACAGTATCAGGAAGAAGATAAAGAGGAAGACAGAGAGGCAATGGGAAGACAACATCAAAGAATGGGCAGGCCTAACAGTGAATAAAATTCTGTTAAAGACAAGAGACAGAGAGGAATGGAGAAAGATGGTTGACAGATCTTGTGTGGTGCCCCTATGGTCCAGCAGACCATAGGTAAAGGGATTGTCACAGTGTTGAGTGTGTGAGTGTTATTAATTAGCTTTATAACTATTGTCAAGGCTCACTGATAGACTAGACAGAGACCAGACAAAGGTTAGGGCAATGTTTGTCTTGTAGAGCGAATGATACGAGGGTCTCGACAGACACAGACAATTATTAATGTTAGTTAGGCGGGAAGCTAGATACTCAGCCTATATATATAGAAGTTTGGGGCAGACCGGGACACAGCGCCAAGTAGTTTAGCAGGGGCGTGTGTCAGGCGTTTTCTGGTGAACATACTTTGGGAGCAAGTCGCCGAGGTTGGATCGCGATCTTGGCTCTAAGATGTGTGAGTTGTTTGCCAGAGACAGCATGTAGGAATTAGTTCTATAGGACCAGAAGTGACAGTCCTTGGTGACAAGTCTTTGTGACAGTGTTGGTGACAGAGTGAAAGGCAGTCTTAGTCGAGAGTTGCAGTCATAGTCAGAGACAGAGACGGTACTTATACATGTGGTGTAACATTTGCCTACTACGCAAGTAAATATCACTCTAGTGTTGAGCGGACTGTGACGTTGGGCTACAGGTTCCGTGCAGAGACTAGAGAGAGAGAGAGACAAGCGAGAGAGAGAGAGAGAGTTCGTCGTGACCTACAGCCAAGTATCTATGTCTATGTCATTATTAAATGTTAATTCTAGAATCACATGAGTTCAACTATATAGTAGTATTTTAATAAGAACTTCTTTTGTTATGTATTAAACCGTCTTCCCTCTCGAATGGCAAGGGTTTTGCGGTGGGTATAAAACAGATAAAATAAATATTGGTTCAAAATGAGTAACTCGTATAATATATGTAATTAAGAAAAGTAAAAGAAAAATTGCACACAAATTGTGTGATTTTTCTTTAAAATTGTCTAAACAAATTCGGAGGAGCGGGTTGGTCTACTTGGGTGGGTGGAAGTGGTAGATCGGCCTACTGCTAATATGTACATCCAATCGGTGGAAATCGGGATGAGCGTCGCCTACGTTGTTATCAAGGTACATGAACAAAGAGTTAGAACCTTTGATTGAAAAGCATAAAAAAGTTTTGGGCTGAAAACTAGAACCTTGCTATTTAAAAGTGAACAAGAGTAACGACAGATAGTTGAGTTGTGAATCAGACAAAATGTTTCTGTTGCTTTGTCTCGCTACACTGGTCACTGTCGGACTGACCCATCCCACCTACCAAAACTCTATTCCAAATGGTCATCACACACATAATCCATGCGGTGGCGTAGCATGGCACGGAGTCGGTCATTTATTAGCTGCGGGGTCAGGACCTTTGAATCCTTTTGGCGAGGTACGTTTATATGTAATATTCTATTTTACATATATGCTCAGAGAAAGTCAGTGGTTGTGGGTCAGCGCACTGATAGTTGAAACAGATTAGCCAGGTTTTGATTCATGTTTCGGAAATTTAAGTAACATCTTTAGAAACAATTTGGAAATCTTTTCTTTTCTTCGAGGAAAGATAATTGAAACATATTACAATATTAAAGGGGAATCGGTACGTTATATCTGATTCTATTTTTAGAAACATTAGCCCAGCGTTATGTTTTTGTTTTAATATGCAGCCTCAAGTCTTTTTTGTGTTCTGTTTAGAGCTTTCTTGTTTGTTTGGTATCTGTATAGCTATTAGCGCATGGTATGGGTTGCCTGAGTCAGCCAGGAAAACCAGTGACTTGGCAGAATTTGATCATTGGTTAATATGCATGAATAAATGCATGACGCGCAGGACGTTAACATCTTCTATTTTTGAAGTAAAGTCTGTATCATATAAGATAAGAAGATAGACCCTACTAAATGAATCATTGTTTAGTCGTGTTGTATGTGCTCTTAACCATCGTCACCATGCTCCCGGATTCGAACCCCCTAAGCTGTTCCGCACAAGGTTTCTATCATGTGATAATCTTCATTCCTGCTGAAACGTAGAAAACTAATGTCAAGTTGCCCTGCTAAAAAAAAATAGGACTTAAACTAATGTCCTTAGTACCATCACCTCAGCAGCTAACAGCTTGATAAAACTATGTAAATGAGATACACTTCCTTTAGATAAGATCATAGTTATGCCTGGGCTTTAGTAGGTTTTGCTAGTTAGCTTTGTGATAATAATAATCATAATTTTATTTATGAAGCGCTGTTAACAAACGAAATGTAGGCTCAAGGCGCTGTAAAAACATTACAAACACATATCAATTGCATTTCAAACTATCTAAAAAAGTTCTAAACAAATAGGTCTTAATGTTCTTCTTAAAAGTGGTGAAGCATGTTGTCTGTCTGATCAATTCAAACGTTTCATGTTCTATCTAGGACTTTGCTGCTGCTGGTCACACGTGGACGGCGGCCTTATGTCATCTTGACTCCGACAGAGATGGTCGTTCAAATGGTGCTGAGCTAGGTGACCCTCAGTGCACATGGACACCTGCTCACCATGGTCATATGCCAGCATCTACTGGTCATCCAGGTAAAACACTGACCACAGTTTTCTAGACTTAGAAGAGCCAAGTTACAACTTAAAATATAGCATTCAATATTTTCTACACAGCAAGCATTCAGCTTGTATTATTATTATTTACTTATTACATGATCTCTGGTTCAAAGTCTTTTTGGGCAAATGTTAAGGTGGGGTGGGGGGGGGTATCTGGAAGATCTTCTTGCTGTCCTTGAGCTATCAGTAATCGCATTTTCGTTCGATTCAAATTTCAATTTAAAAATCCCTGATCATTATCGTGATTTTAACTTGAGAACTCTTGTCTCTTTCAATGGAAAAAAAAATCAAATTTGTGAATTAAAAAGAATAGATTTATGTATATTTCTCATATTTGTAATGTAAGCATATAAAGTATATCAATAATAAATACTTATGATACGTTTTCTCAATGTATACTTACACTGTATTCCTTATAAAAATTATAAAGAATAATGCGTATAATATATTTATATATAACATATGTCTTAATACTTAATGTATTTATTATACAATTTCAACAAATTACGATATAGTTTACTATGTAATTTATATATAACTAGCGCGACAAAGCAACACTACAAGAGGTACGCATCAAACAGACGTCCAAACTATGTCGTCATTCCAAAACATTAGCCCTGTTTCCGGTTGCATGCCTTAGTTATACTTGAAATATGTTTTTAATGTACGCAGACGTATTTATTTAGAGAGAACTCCTTTCTTCCCCAGGTATCTGTGAGCCCATTGGAAGTACTGCCTGCGCCTGGCAAAACTTCGTCTGTTAACTCTAGTCTTTTGTTCTTGGCAAGAGAAAATCGAAAAATGTGGTGACTAAAATATTACAAATAAAAAAAAAACATTCTCGAATTTGCAACAATTTTTTCTACAACAATAAATATAAATATATTTTCCGTCTATTTTTTTGTCTTTATTAGGACTAGTTTCAGGTCTACTACTGCTGATTCTAAGCAATAATGTCGTTTGATTTTTGTTTCTTAACATGCCGTCCTGAAGCAAGTCTGGGCTACAACGTTAAACTCTTCGTTTTCGTAAAAACGTCGTATAAGTTAGCATACCATATTTACAAAACACTATTAGCAAATACATCGAACTGGAAGCTATCGTTAAATTATATGGACAAACAAATACAATAGATAGAAAAAATTGAAGAAAAATACAATTGATAGAAAAAATTAAAGAAAATTCACTTTTAGAATTCACATATAAACGATAAAATGACCTTACACCAATATGTTTGATACTGGGTCCGCTGTTCGATAGACAAGATGTATAAGATAAGCCGAGAGTAGATGCATGTGAAATCGCTAAGACCCTGGGAAGGATTCGACTAGACCCTTGTGTCTGGCAGCATAGGTGCCGCACGGACGATCCTGAAGGTAGCGAAAAAATTGTGGAGCAATCGACAATAGCAGTTTCAAAAAGAACAGTAACGGAAGTTCATTTTACAACAAAGGGGAAGGTTTCCAGCCTTTAAGCTGGATCAACATGATGTTGAAATGTATTTACCATTGCGCTTTTCTGTTCTGTATGGTAAATATGTTAATAGTGACCTGTTCTAGTTTGTAATTGTTACTATAAAAACTAAACGTAACTTAAAAAGTAAAAGAAAATTTTCTTGCGTGGATATCAGAAAGTATGAACAAAATCAAGCTGCAAGATAAAGTAACATTAGAGTTTCCTAGCTCTTCTCATTTTAAAGGTATAAACGTTACAGACATACTGACAGACAGACAACATAAAGTAATAGCGTCTTTTCCCCATACTGGTGTCGCATGAAATAAATAATTGACAAAATGAAAGTCAGGGTGAGGGCGGTAGAGTTAGTTTTGAGGCTAGCGATGAAAGTTGAAGATCAGAAGTCAACATTAAATTAGACTGATATGTTCTTTAACTTTTGATTTCGCTAGATATATTATTGAGATGGCTCCGTGACCGTGGTATTAGCGCTACGGACACACTTCGTGATGGTCCAATGTTCAAATCCTGCCCAGCGTTATACCTGCCGTCCTGTGAGCTATGACGTAATCATCGTCAATTCTAAAGAAATTCTGAAGCTTGTAGAAAAAGTTAAAAAAAAAAGATTGGTAGTGTTTTCGACTTTAAAGTCGAGTATCTGGTCAAATGTTGACATCCATATTTAGAATGATTCCCATCAAAATACAAAGTGTTTCGGTTGAGTTATCTTTTTCTTTTCTAAGTGGCTGCAATCGTGATTCTAACAGCAATGTACAAGACAAGGGAAAAACAAAACGTCATTAGTAAAAGTTTCTTCATAACAACACGACTGTTAGGAGATAAGGCTAGCCTCTTATCTTGTAGCAATCACGTTCATCAAGGATCAGAGGTTCTCAACCTTAACTCATGACCTCAAAACAGTAAAGTATGTGAGTCGTTAAAAAGCAGTCTTATTTATGTGTTTACGTATTAACTAGAGACATTAAATAATTTAACATACAAAGTTAAAAAAAAAAACATTTCCAGCACTAAATATTAACAGCTTCATTCTAAACATTACACCTTTTCTATGCATTTTAAAATTGTCTTGGACTTTGGACATTGCCATGAAAAGATTGGACTGAAACCTACTTAACTTGCTGGGACAACACAAACTAAAAATTTACTTTAGGACCATTACATTTTTTTTCTTGTTTTAAGTTTTCAATACTTGCACATAATACTACAAATTGTAAAATATAATCATGTGGTAGAGACAAAAACACATTCCCTTTGCAAGGCAAACTAGAGAACAAGTTAAGAAAAAAAGAATAATGTTTAAAGTCTTCGCTTATATTGAGTGAAATTACATCAACTATTTAAAAACTATCATAACTGTACACGACTGTATTATCTTAACTCTTTTTCTCCTAATTTATGATGCCAGCTGTCATTTAACCCTTAATTAAACTTAATTTATTTTTGATTAATGAACATTAATTCGTGATGTTTAAAAAGAGCATGCTTTCAACTACAATTGGATACCAAATATAACATTTAACGTGTAACATATAAAAGTAATTAAAGTTTTATCACAACAGGATAGTGAGACACAAACGAGCAAAATGAATTATACTATCGAAACGAGGAAAACAATTACGAAGAGAAAGAGTTAATACATTTGTCGTACTATGTGATTATTACTAACTAGTCGACCGGCGGCATATCATACGCCGCTATTTTCCAAGGCAGGCCTTAGGCACTGCAACATATGTGACCACAGTGGGTATCGCACTTTCTTTGGACCCGTGCTTATTTTTAGGTGTATAAATTATTAAATTGAACCATTTTATAAAACATAACAGATTTCCCGCGGCCTCTATTGATTGACCAGGAGCCCCCTGGAAATCTCCTGAAATGTTATTAAATGCTATGCCGCCGGTCGAAAAAGTCCTGGAAATTTCCGGACATTATTAAAATCTTTTTAAAGTAAAAAAAAAATGCTATGCTATTTTGTGAATGAAAATAGTGCGGATTTGGATATATTATTTCCCATTCACAACTTGTGGCGCCATGGGATCTTCCCAATTGCTTGATATAAGTAAAGCGAATGCTTGAATTCATGAATGAAAAATACTATGAATAGAGTAAAAAAAAAAATGGCTAATTGACCTTAATTTACGCGATATTAAGAATATAGCTGCACTCATGTAACAATGGTTTAGAAAAACAAATTTGAATGTTAATTTGATTAAATGGACTATAATTAGTAGGCTATGTTCATGTTCAAAATCATAAAACTATATTTGCGAAGAGTAGTTCTATAATCTTCTTAGAGTTGAATTCAAGTTTTACTATTTAGATCTAGATCTAGATCTAGGAATAGAGAGATAAGTTACCTTTCGTAATCATGTCTAATGAACGAATTTACGTAATTAAAGTACTTTCTAAAGTGAAACCTGAAAGTATACTCTATCTGTGTATTGTTGTTCTAGTTTCAATAGTCTAACGACACAATAATCTGGAAATACTTTTAATAATATGACAATAATCTGAGAAGAAGAGAATTATGTAAACACCACTTTCATTCACACCGCGTGCGTGCGCCATGGGATCTTCCCCTTACTTATTTATCTCTTGAACCTTTGAACTTTGAGGAGAAGAGAATTATATAAACCCATAGACATATATATATAGACTGGCAGATGAAGAACAAATTATTCCACATTCATTCACAAAATAGCGTTGCGCCGCATGCTATGCTATTTTGTGAATGAAATAGTGCGGATTGGGTCCATTCACACCGTGGTGCGTACGCCAGGGGATCTTACCTATTTACTCGTTGTTGTTGTCTGACCTAATTCTTTGTGGATTATATATATAGATTGATTTCGGCTGATGGACTAATTAAAAATGTTTTTTTTTTATTCACGTTTGGTCAACAACATATAGAATATTTTTTAAAGTTTTCATAAATGGGAAGTTGGAGAAAAAAAACGTGTCCAAACTTCTGACCAGGCATACGGAGTGAGTTGATATAAACTCGGTGATAACTAATCCATAATTGGATGCAGTGAAATGATCGAAAAAACAAAGTGTTCTTTTATTCCTCAATATTCTTTTCTTTTCATAACTAATTAGAAAGAACATAAGGTTGACAACTCTAGTTCTTTAGAAAATCTTTAAGCACAGATTATTTATCTACTATATGACTATATTTGTAGCTCATTATCGCTCTCTTTGAGTATATTCATATTCAATATATATACTCTTGTTTTGAATCATTCTTCCTTAATTTTGAATTTGAAGGATAAAATGTGTGTAGGTTTCGAGTGTTACTTCAAAGTTCAAGATAATCTACATCCTAGTTTTCAGCGACAGTTTGTCTATATATAGTCCTAGGAATACAGAATTAATTTACTTACCTATTTTCTATTTTCTATTTTCTATTTGCAGAAACAGTCCAGTTAATTAGCATAAAAATGTATTAAACGTCTCTTTTTATTTTCGGAAACACAAAAGCAATAATTGTTAGAAACATTTGACAATTGGAAACTCTCATTAATCCCCTTATTCTCTTATGGACTCTGCCACACACTCTATCACACACTTATTAACTCACTGACATACAATAGGTATAAGTACTGTGCAAGTGACTGATTGAACGCACATGTTATAGGTCCTCAGGTCAGGGGACTTTGTCGTGGACTGGGTCATTACTTGAATTTATATATTTTCAAATAATTAAAATGTAATGTAAATTTGACTTGTGTTGTAGAGGCAGGCTTCATTCTCAGAGTAGCGTCAACATCAAGTCCACAGTTAGATAGGTAGTTACGGCAAATTATCAGTACCATGAAACCGAGGAATGAGTGATAATGTGTCCTACGTGCTATGAAGGTACATGAAGTTGAAAGTTTTAGAACCATTGATTAAAACGTATAAAAAAGATTTCAGTCATTAGCTTACAATGTACACGTGAAACGATCGGAGTAGCTGCTAATAAGTTTGTTTTAGTATCGGACCAGATAAAATGTTTCTGCTTCTCTGCCTCGCCACACTGGTCACTGTAGGACTGACACATCCTACCTATCAAAACGCTATCCCGAATGGTCACCACACACATAATCCATGCGGCGGTCAAGCATGGCACGGAGTCGGTCATTTACTATCAGCGGGGTCAGGACCCTTGAATCCTTTTGGAGTGGTATGTTTATTTAGAACTTATTGTACATACTTACTTCAAAACGTCAACTGATTGTGAGCTAGCATACTACTCTTGAAGCCCATATTCCAGTGTACGACTCAGTCAGTCGTAACTTCTCTTAATAGTTCAGAAAATTTTGACAAAATTTTCAGATATGAAAAAATTAAGAAGAAAAAAAAAAAAGAAACAACAAATACAAAGGTTTTATTAGCTGTAATTGTATCCATTAGTTTCTTTTAGTCATGTAGTGTTTCGCGCCTGTTCGCAGTGTTGGATCCAAACGATGAACTAAACAGGAGGTAAACTTCAATTAACTCAATAACACCAACGAAAGGCCGAACAATAGATGTAGAGTCGACGCTCGTTTGAAACAGTAAACATTTTGCTCCTCAAAAGGGAACCGTCCAATGTCTTCTGTCACTACCCGTTTAGATATTGCTTCTTAATTAACTGTTCTAATGAAAACATGCTTTAATAGTGTAGTTGTATTGTAGAGCCTTCTGCTTTTTTAACTAACTTTGCGTCATCTGTAACTAATTAAAACTTTCCCCTTATTCCCGAAACAAAATCCTAATCATTTCATAACAGTATTTATATTTGTAATAAATCTAGACTTACAATAATAAATCTGTTAGATTAAAAAAAACTTTTACTCATTTTTTTTTGTTTCGCGCTATTTTGTGCTTTTAGCTTTCTCAATGCGCATAAGGAATATGCACTATATTATTCAGTCTCATAGGTTGTTTCCACCTGTTATATATATAGTGCATCTTTGGGATAAGAAATCTGTATTTATTGCTATTACTGTGTATTTTAATTAACCTTACTGTTTAATAGTTGTATACTATAGAGACAATAAGCATAAATGAATACAATAGTTGCCATTAGTTCTGTTATAAGTGTGATGTCTCCAATACCCACTTTACCAAGAAATGTTATCTTTTAAAATGTCTGGGTGATGTCCAAGTCAAAGTCTGTATAAACAATGCTATTTCCAATGTGTCGGACACTCCGGAGCACTGACTAGAACCCTTCACCATTTTAGTAGGACTTGCAATTGATAAAACAGCCCCTTGAGGAACGGAGCCTGGATTATCGACAAGGTTGTGGAAGCTCTCTTACAGCTTCGCAATGTGAAATGGAAATGCTCCTGTACTCCCTATGACACTTCCACAGGAGTCTTGTGTTGCTGCTGTCTTGTGTAGCCTCCACAGGA
>JADKLZ010005243.1:17700119-17721182 GCA_021533235.1 Biomphalaria straminea
TCCATCCATCCATCCATCCATACATCCATCCATCCATCCATCCATCCCAGTGGCGCTACAGCCCATGGGGGGGGGCCTGGCCTGCTTCAACACATCTCTTTATTCAGATCTCGTCTGACACTCCACGTCCGAACCCAAGCTGTTTTAGATCTGACTACACATTATTAATCCGTTGCGTTCAGGGTCTGTCTTTGGATGCCTGCCTTTTGTTTGTGCAGGTATACAATTTTCGCTTCTCTGACAAGAATGAAAGAAATTGCATGATAATGGATCATATTCATGAAGTGAATTTTATTATTACTAGTACCGTATTGTTTTAAACTTACTACATCAGTGTGAACAGGACTTTTGCATTGTTTATTTTAAAACTACTAAACAGTTTACAGATAAGAGGAGAAGACAGACAATACAAAATCAGAAGCAGCTTTTCTCCTTACAGGGGCACTCATAGAATTACTATGAAGATAATAGCACAACTACTAGACAACAATGTACTCAAAATGATAAAAAGTAAAAAAAAATGGATTTTATTAACATTTTATTTTATTGACATCCAGCCAGAGCTCGCTCAGTTATGACCCTCTCTGCTTGCTGCGCGACTCTCAGCCAGCCATCTATTGACCTAACTGTAGGAACAGTTATTCTCCATAGCTGTCGTAGTCCTAGGGTTACGATGACAGTATTCGGCATACTCCTCCCAGGAGCAAGCTTTGGTGAAACAGCACTCGTGCATAATACCTCTCTTGCCCCTGCTCAGAGGTTGGTCTGCTGCTCGCTTGCTCCTCAAGAACGATTTGGCATCTCTCTTGCTCAAAAATGGAAATCTGGCTAAAGAAATATATAAAACAATACACACATATTAATTCTACAATGTTACAATTATAGACATTAATAAATGTAGACTGGAATAAGGAAGTAACTTTATGTGACTTGAAAACATGTATATCTATTGTATTCGGATTTCCGAATTATGAAAAATAAAAAAATTACATGATCTTAAGGCTTAGAGATCAAACAAAACTCATAGACATAAGTAAAGTACACACAATTGCAATTCAGAAGTTTTGAATTCATAAAACTCTCTTATTGGCCAGTCTATAGTTATTTATATGTATGGTTACAATATTGATTTCATTTTTTTTAACTCAAGGGGTTGAACTCGTATAAGAATCAGATTGTTTGAGACTGATAACAGACATGAAAGATAACTTATTCCTAGGAGGCTCGGTGGCTTAGCGGTAAAGAACTTAGCTTCTGAACAAGGAGTCATGGGTTCGAATCCTCGGGAACGGGTACCTCACATTAATTGCGGAAAAGTAAAATGGGTTGGGCGTTGTGATAGCCGCATGACACCCTTGTTAACCGTGTGGAACAAAAAACAGTTGACCTTCAGGTCACATTTGCATCATCTGCAATGTCTGAAAGGGGAACTTTAGTTTCTTTAAATGACTACTTTGTTGCTAACGACATTTGATGAAACTTTAGAGTGTCAAGATTTGTTACTAGATACTAGATCTTCAGATTTGATTAAAACTGTCAGACGTTTTCTTCAACGCCAGCTTTCCCCCATCCCTGTTCACATTGAAATGACTCCAATAACTACTTGCTATTATATACTGTCACATATGCAATTCTAAGTTTATCTATGTATTTCATAGTTTAGTAAGGATACTTATACAAGTATGAAATCTAGGTTTTTAACAGTACCTCGGGAATAACCCGACAGCTATTTTTAGTTTGTTCCAGAATTTCAGCCATGCGCTCTGCAGACGTCTCAATTCAAATTTGATTGGTTAGAATAAATTAGCTGTCAAAAAAGAGGCTCGTTTGCAAAGTGCGCCCAGCAGTCGAGCTTGGAATCATCTAAAAGTTTGTCGCATTTTGTAGATCTAATATTGTACATAAGAAGTATGCTTTTGTTCAACTATAAGTTTTATTAATATTTATTTGTATATAGCTGTACTTATGTTGGATTTAAATAAAGGTTCCTGTATTTTATTATCAAAGCATTACTCAGTTGAATCCTAGATCGTCATCGTCAATATTATTCAGATATAATATAAAATCCCCGGCATCACAAACCATCTTGTGACATATACATTCAATAAGTGTCACATGTAATTCTCCTATTTCATAATGTCAATAATTCACCAATAAATGAACATTTAAATTAATCATATTTACACATTTATATAACCCAAGAAATAGATATTATATTGCACTGAAATATTTCATTAATTAACAAGAGCGTTTCCATGGTGACAGTTAAAGAGTGGAATGTAACGTACCAGAATGTTCTCTTGTTTCTAATTCATTGCCAATAATGCTCGCCTCTTTTGGGGGCTGTTTGTTGACTGAAAGACGAGCCGTGGTGTTGGTGATCTCAGGTACCGACCGCCTTGGGCGAGCACTAGATTTAACATATAAATGACTGCAATGTAAACTCAGCAAATAGCATGAAATATGTAACATGTAATTAAAACAAATTAAAGGTTAACGTTATATATATATATATATAAAATATCTTTTGAAAGCTTAGTTCAACTGTCTATCTGGTCACATCTTGAATATGTTATCTTTCCTATAAAAAACCTCATTCACGGATGAAGTTAAAATTTTACACAATTATTCATAGCGGATGACAGGAAATGAATCAATTAAAGAATAAACCTATTGATTTTTTAATTAGATGTAATTCTTTTTTTTTTCATATAGAAAAGGAAGATAAATCTTGCAGTATTGAGAAATGTTAGTAATTTTACGATTCTTTCCCATATATAAGGTTAGTTATTTTTTAAAAAAGTATTTATTTTTTAATTTTGCTTTTTTTGAAACGAAGCATATGCCGCTGTCAATGGCTCAGCCATCAAATCCTTTTTGCATGATTAAACGTGTATTGACAAAGGAAAGTACAATCTGTTTAGAGAAAGATTGAAATGACGATCACTTCTCTGAAACAATCTCTGGGAATTTAGATTTATGGCAAAGAACTAGAAACAGGAAGTGTTAACAAGGTATCTATTTTAAAAGGCCAATAGTTTTTGGCACTTTTTACCAGAGCAAAGTAAAATGTAAAACCACTTGGTATAGTATCCATATGGAGAAAGTATTAAGGTCTACCTTTAAGGCAATAGTACAACTAAGAAAGTATTTAAATAAATGGATCCTAAGTCTGGCGGTACTAAAGTCGAGTTGATTTCTTCAGAAGTATAGTTGGCAACGGTGAGATTTAAATTTTTGCAACCTTGACCTTTCAATATTTAATCTATTTATTTCAACATGTATTTCATTTCTTTTATTTTCTCGTTCTTACATTTTTAAGGTTCTCTGATTTCGTCCTACTCGAGGCTCCCCCCCCCATTTCCCCGTATCACTTTCTATTCTTTATCTATGTTACTGTATTTCATTACTTCAAGATGCATTGCGGATCTTCAAAATCAATGTGTAAACAAATCGCAGATGGTTGTGTTTCAAATAGATCGTGAAATACTTGATTTATAATATCATTAAATTAACAAGAGAATCAGAAAAATAAAAAAAAAAAAAGATGAAGATGACTACAAACCAGTCTGATGTGTCTCTACTTCCCGGATATACAGAGGATTAGGTGTGTCGTTTTGGATTTATTATTTTATTTTAGGGATGGCTGCATGGTTGTGTGGCATTTCCAACTCTCGTCAGCATGGTTCCGAGTTCAAACTCCACCCCACTGTCCTAGTTATCCATTCTGATATAGGTTTGAACCAGGTCCATAACAGTGTTCATTACTGAAGGAACACCCGATGATAATAAAGTGAATTAAACATTCTTTTTTCTATATGAAACTTTAAATTTGTGTTTTTTTGTTTTCACCTGTGTCTTCGCTCTACTAGCTGGGACTTTGGCTAGTCTTGTTTGTGGAACATATCTCCAGTGCTCTATACAATTCTGACACTGCTGAATTACAGCGATTAATTGTCAAGTCTAATGAAACTAATTCTAATGAACCAAGTCTAATGGAACCAAGTCTAAAGGAACCACGTCTAATGGAACTAAGTGTAATTGAACCAAGTCTAATGGAAATACGTCTATAGGAACTAAGTCTAATTGAACCAAGTCTAATGGAAATACGTCTATAGGAAGTTAGAACTAAGTCTAATTGAACCAAGTCTAATGGAACCAATTCTAAAGGAACTAAGTCTAATGAACCAAGTCCAAAGGAACCAAGTCTAATGGAAATACGTCTATAGGAACTAAGTCTAATTGAACCAAGTCTAATGGAACCAATCCTCTGTGGTTACATTTTGCAATGTTAGCCGATATTTTGAGGGGTCGGATGTGGCCCCTGGTTGTCTGTGATTTGAGCATCACTGCTGTACCCAGTTGACTCTGTTACTCGATGAAGATATTCAAGTTACTCTTCATGTGAATTTTTTTTTCGTTCTCTACTATTTAATCACCTTGTGCTCCTTCATTTAAAGGAAATCTTATGTCTACAAAATAGTAACAAGTCTCTCAACATAACAAGTATCATTACAATGTTGTCTCCTTTGTGAGGCTGATAATTTTTTATAAGAAGGATAACTAATGAATGATATTTAAAAAAAAATTAAACACTCTTATCCTGCATCTATCCCCATTCCTAGTTTTAAAACAATTCTTATCAAGCTGATGTAAATCACTCTTTCTGCTGGTTAAACGTTTGAACTCATTTCTCCCACACCCATGCTCAGACAAAGTTAATAAAAAAATTGCAGAATTGTCAACTGACGTAGACAATATACAAATCAGTTTAAAATATGTGTTAATTAAAAAAAATATTAGTAAATTAACTCATGGTAATTAATTATTTTGCTATATGTCTAAATAAGGGAAATAACTTTGCTTCTTCATTCTGTAGTGATATAGATAAAAGTCCTGAGTTCTTCCCCTTTAAAAAAAATGATTAGATATATAGCATAGACATAAATAAATATAGACTGGACAATAAGAGAGTTTTATGAAGGGAAAATTTGTGAGTTGCAAATTAGTGCGCTTTACTATACAGCATGAGCAGTATAAAAGTTAAGTATTCATATCTATTTCAGCCATAACCTATATAAGTATTACAATATTTTTATTAGTGTTTAATATATATAATGAAACACGCCTATATATTTTGTAAGTAAGGAGGCAGTGTAGTTTTGTTTAATCTCTAAGACTGAAGATCGAGCAACTTATCAGATTTCGGAAATCCGAATTCAATAGATATACATTTTTTCAATTTACATAAAGTTACTTCCTGTTTCCAGTCTATATTTATTTATGTCTATGATATATAGCTTGTTATTCCTAGATCTAGGACAAACCCATGAGTAAAGTGTGGCTCGTGCAATGAAAAGTTTGTCGGAACTCGCGGAGAAATCTTTTTAATTAGAAGACCTTCAGTTTAAATATCCAATTAACACTATCGTCTCACGTATCACAGAGACACGATTAAGACAGGAAAAACTTTCTCCATTAAAAAACTTTGTAACATAATATGAATTTTTTTAAACATAGGGTTAAGTATTAAAACAAAAACACTTTGACCATGATATTTTTATCTAAGGGATGTACATAAATTATAGTTCTTTTAACAATACAAAAGCTCTACTTTTAAACAATTAGTTGACTAAACTCGCTTCGCCTTGAAACAAAAAACGAAACAATTTTGTACAGACAGTTAACAATAGAGACGTGGTGTCTGAGTGGTAAAGAGTGGCTTCCGAATTGAGAGTTCCCGGGTTCGAGTCTCGGTAAAGACGACATTTTGATTCCAGGATTTTAAGGACGTTCCTGTTGTCTACCCAACTCAAATGAGCACCTAACTGTAATAGGCACCTAACTGTAATGGGCACCTAACTGTAATGGGCACCTAACTGTAATGGACACCTAACTGTAATGGGCAGCTAACTTAAGTTGTGGAAAGTAAATCTGGTTGGTCGTGGTGCTTGCCACATAACTTCCTCGTTAACCACAGAAATATATGACCTTCCCAAAAATGTCAAGGTCTAAAAGGGGTGAATTAATTTTTAACTTGATGGATTAAAAAAAAAACACAAATTAAATCAAAATTGCACACACATAGATAGCCTCGTGAAACTAAACGCTGCCTTTACATTAGTAGTCACTTACATGTATGGATCGTAGGCACAGGAGATCTCAAAGTGTTCCTCTATCTGATAAAAACACCGCCTGTGGCAGTCGTGGTGCCAGATGTAAAGTAAATCATCTCTGTTGGCTGTGGCGAATCTGCAGAGCAGAAGTGAACATGTTTCAAGAAAGTAAGACAAACACATTTTTTTGAACCTTCATTTTTTTATAATTGAATCGCCTTTAGCCAAAGTCCGAGTGGAGAACATTGGTTGCGGCGATTGTCACATCACCTGTCTAGTGTGAGGATTTAGGTTGGTGTGGACTGCGCAGCTGCTAAGGTGGTCGCTCTGTGTGTGTGTGTTTGTGTGTGCGCGTGTTTGTATAGGATAGATTCTGACGTAATCAAGTGTAATACAGTAACGGTTGAGTTTATAATTAGATCTCTGCGAGAAAGGATGATGAAAGTCTTAGAGACTGAGAGACGAGCGTGCTTTTAATATCATTTTGAAGTGCATTCAAATATTCTGTCCAAATTCTACAACATTTTCTTATTACAAACCTTATACAAACTCTGAATGGTTAATAGAGTGCACACCCACACATATTCTCGGATCAAGTTGAAACTTCGTACAATTATTCATTGACATAGACAAGACTTGGTTTAATACAAAAGTAATTAACAAGACAATTAATTACTGACAATTCATTATTTTTTTAATTGCGACAAGGAAATCTAATACTTCAGTATTCACAGATATGGCTAAATTTGTTGGGTTTAGTTCCTATAAATAATTGCAAACGTTATTTCTCCCTCCCCAATTCTCAGATCTAACAGATATTTATTGTTAATACTTAAATATTTATTGCACCTAAACAAGAATCAATAAACAAAAAAATACTAAATGAGTCAATTAATTATTGGTAATTATTTTGTTTGATATTGAAAGCGAAATCTCTATATATTTTCAATAACATTCAAGTTATCAACCTTTAACTTTAATTTTTTTAAAAGTATAATACATCAGTAGTATTATGAAAATAATATATTTGTAAAGGATGAGAGATACAACCCAGAAATAATCTAACCTTAAACATTAACAGCTCTCACCACACTCAATAATTTATATTTCAAAGAAAGATATTTTTAGGAAATATATAAATGATATTAAATTTAGATATACCTTCTTATGAAATTGAACTGTCTTAGGATATAGTCATACCATTTTGTGGGGTGCATTTTGGATTTCTTGTCTCTTAGAGAAGGGATCTTCAAAGAGTTCTCTCAAGGGCCTCCACAAACCTTAATCCGGACATAGTGCGAGATAGTATGCATAAATTATGAATATAACCTCTTTTTGAAACATCCGCTAACACTTTGTGTATTCTTTTATAACATTTTTCATCATTATTTTTGACCTTTGACCTATCATTTACTTTTTCCCCCTCATCAACAAATACCAAATCTATTTACTTCTTTGTTTGCCTCCCTTCAATCGATTTCCAGAGAGTAGTTGCCCTTTTCCAGCAGAATAAAAACAGCCCCAAGACCAAAATACGTCAATTAGGGGGATTGGCTCGTTTTAAATCTACATATTTAAGTGAACCTATCAGTACCTAGGGAGTCGTGGACGCCCCTGCTTGGCGTGGTCATTTAACATCATTTGTGATTTATCGATCGAACCCACGCAAGCCATGTAACGCCGGGATAACTCTATTTATTGCTGGTACATTCACTAAATGTCCGACGTGATTAAGGGGAGACAATGTGGAAATGCGCCACATTTATTGTCATACGTTCAGTCAAATTGTGACAGTCAATGGACACAAGAGTATTTGATCTTCATATGGTTCTAAGCAGTAAGTTCTTAAAAAAGGAAAAAGGTTCTAAGCTTATATATATCTAGAAGAACACTTTGTCACACTTTCATATTTTTCCTAAGGAGACTGTCCTTTTTGTTTCTTCATTATGAATAAATATTTCTATATTATCTCAGATCAACAGAACATATTAATTATATATAGAATAAGGAGGGGTAAGGAGGCGTGGTGGTTGGGTGGTAAAGTGCTTGGCTTCGAAACCACGATCCGGGGTTTGAGACATCGTGAAGACTGGTATTTTTAATTTCGAGATCTTCGGGCACCTCTGAGTCCAAACAATTCTAACGGATACCTCGCATTAGTTGGGGAGAAGTAAAGCAGTTGGTCGTTGTACTGGCCACATAACACCCTGGTTAACGGTCGGCCGAACCCTACATATTATGTCGCATTAAACACAGACCAAACTGTTGTTTGCATGGGGGAGGATGAGGAAGGTTTATGTCGTAGCATTATTTTGTTATTGTTTCCAATAGGTATACATATATATCCTTTGAGAGGGAAGTTGAGCAATATCTCTTGTTTCCTACAAATTCAAAGGGAAATTAAAAGTTCAAAATATTATGATGACATTTGTGTTCTTAAATATATAGAAATATGGCCACCTGTTTCAAAAGCAGGGTTTAATCAGGCATAAAATATCACAACAGATCCGGATTTAAGTAAAAATGTGTTGCTCTTTTGTATAATGGAACTTACTGAGCCAATCAAATCAATTCATGTTTTAGGTAATGACGAAAGGTGGAGGTAGCGCTTCTTGGTAACATCAACAAATTACTTTTTATTATTTAAAAAAATTATATTTAACAAGAAAAAATACTTGACAAAAAAAAACCCACACACAAAAAAAATAGCCAAAACAATAAAGCTAATATTGAATGTAATTGTATCAATTAGTATGGATCAGCCATTTAAATAAATTTGTAATATATCTAGGCCAGTGGTCTTCAACGGGGGCGCTATCACCCCCTGGCGGACGTTTTCGAGATTTTTTTTTTGGGCGGGGTGCTGAGAGCCAAAGGGGCGGTATAAAGGAGGAAAGAAGAAACTAATGGTGCACTGAAACAAAACTAATTTTAAAATTCTTCAAAATTAAAGCTGGCAATGTAATTATGGACTAATTATAGTTAGTTCGCTTTTAATTTAAGAACAGAAACAGCGTTAGAAATTAAGTTCGGGAATCCCTTTTTCTATTTAAAATTTTTACTCTTTTGCTGTAATCGGCTCTCTTGTGTCCTTAGATCTTGCGCGAATAAACGTTTAAGATTTGATAAACAAACCAGGTAATACGCCTTTTAGATTATAGTTTATTTTATCTATATATGTTAACATATTGATATGTAAATATTAAATTAAAAAAACGTTAAAGCTAACATTCAAATAGAATAATTTAATCTTTACTTAAACAAAAAAGATTGATTTAGTGTTGTTACGAAAACTCGTCTGTATGTAATGGTACCCAATGAAGAGTTACAGTACATTGTCAATAGTTAAAACGTTATTCTACTTTGAGTGACGGTATCGGCAATTATGGTTATGAAACCAAGTCGGCTTATAGGAAGCATTTAGCAAACATATATATATATTTAGCTCCTCCTTCGTGTACGAAGATGAGCACATTTCTCATATCCTATGGACTCGAAGATGGCTGTGAAGTCCAATCCTCGCTTTGAAAAGCCGGCCGCATATGTGGCATGGGTGAGTTTTGTCAGTTGCAGATAGGCTTGCTTTTTCTCTCTGCTTTCTATTGGTTCGGCGCTCTATCGCACTGGCCACTCTACTTGCTTCAAATCTTGAGACTCCGAGACTCACAGCTTCTCGCCATGCGGAGCGATCTAGAGCTAGTTCTTCCCAGCCATGAATGTCGATACTGCATTCCTTGAGGGAGCTCTTGAGGGTGTCTTTGTAGCGCTTGTATTGGCCGCCTTGGGAGCGCTTTCCTGTACAAAACTCTCCATACAGAAGTCGTTTGGGAAGGCGATTTTCTGGCATGCGGACTACATGTCCCGCCCATCGTAGTTGGGACCTTTTTACTGTCGCATTAATACTGTGCATGTTGGACAGCTTTAAAATTTCTGTGTCTGGTATGTGGTCAGACCAACGCACCTTATGGATACTCCTTAGACAGCGTAGATGGAAGGAGTTAAGCTTTTTGGTGTGGCGGGAGTATAGAGTCCATGACTCTGAGGCATATAGGAGTGACGGGAGAACAACAGCACTGTAGACTTTCAATTTTGTGGTTAAGCTGAGTCCTCTCCGTTGCCACACTTGTTCTTGAAGTCTGCCAAAAGCAGCACTGGCACGAGCAATACGGAAGTCAACCTCATCATCTAGGTTGGCGCTTGCTGATATGGTGCTTCCCAGATAGACAAATTTTTTGACATTTGCTAGTTTCTGACCATCTATGAGGATGTCTGGTTCTGTGACAGCTTTATTTGGAGGAGGTTGATGCAGCACTTCTGTCTTTTTAACATTTATGGTGAGTCCAAAATTTGTGCAGGCATTTGCGAAGAGGGACAGGCTCTTTTGAAGGTCTTCTTCGTTTGCAGCGTTTAGGGCACAGTCATCTGCAAATAGCAGGTCTCTGATACAGTCGAAGTTTACCTTGGTCTTTGCCTTGAGTCTCTGAGCATTAAATAAGCTTGCATCGGTGCGATACCGTATGTCAACTCCAAAACTTTCTTTGCAGAAGGCATCTTTCAGCATGGCGGTGAACATTAAGCTGAAAAGTGTTGGAGCCAGCACACAGCCCTGCTTCACGCCATTTGAGACAGGAAAAGGCTTGGAGTAATCTCCGTTGTCTTGGACTCTTACTTGCATGTTTTCATGGAATTGGCGCACCATTGTTATGAATTGGTCAGGGCAGCCGAATTTGGACATGATCTGCCAATGGCCTTCACGACTGACATTGTCAAAAGCTTTAGTCAGGTCTATGAAAGCAGTATAGAGATTTGAGTTTTGTTCTCTACATTTCTCTTGGAGTTGGCGGACTGCAAAGATCATATCAATCGTGCCTCTACCTTGCCTGAAGCCACATTGACTTTCCGGAAGTAGGCCAGTTTCTAAGTGGTGTTGTAATCTGTTTAAAAGCACCCTAGCCAGAATCTTGCCAGCAATGCATAGGAGGGATATGCCACGATGATTGTCGCATGACTGCCTATTACCCTTTCTCTTGTAGAGGTGAATGATGGAGGCGTCTTTGAACTCTTGTGGTAGAGTCTTTTGCTCCCACATTATCTGGTAGAGTTCTGTTAGTTTAGCAGTAAGCTCTGAGCTGCCAAGTGAGTAAATTTCAGCAGGGATGGAGTCTGGCCCCGGTGCCTTACCCATTGAGAGATTTGATATTGCTGTCATTACTTCATTTAGACGGGGAGGGTCAGCAAGTGAGTGATTTATTGGGATTTGTTCCAGGCGTGTGATTGCTTCGCCACTAATGCTTGACGGACAGTTAAGGACTGTGCTGAAGTGTTCAGCCCAGCGAACAAGTATGTCCTCCTTGTCTGTTAGGAGTTTGTTTCCATCAGCACTGAGTATGGGGGATGAGCCAGTTTGCTGAGGGCCATAAAGAGCTTTTATTGAGTTGAAAAACATTTTTGCATTTTTACTGTCAGCATAGGACTGGATTTCATCTGCTTTTTTGCTGTACCATGACTCCTTCATGTGTCTCAGGTTTCGCTGGACCTCTCTTTTGGCAATAGTGTAGCGTTCTTTGATTTGATTTGAGGGCAATCTGGATTACACAGGAAGGCCTTAAAGCAATGCTGCTTGTGTGTTAGCATCTGTTCAATTTGCTCATTATTTTCGTCAAACCAATCTTGGTGCTTGCGTGTTGGCTGACCGAGGGCGCTGCTGGCCATAGAGTACACTGAAGCCCTTAATTTATTCCAGCTATTTTCCACATCATTGGTCATGTGAAGGGTTTTAAATTCACTGTCTATTTTGTTGATGAGCTCTTGTTTGATTTCTGGGTTTGTGAGCTTACCAATATCTAGGCGCTTTGCATGCTTGCATTCTTGGGGCCGCCTAGGTGGTTTTATGCATATTTTAAGCTTGGATAAGATTAAGCGATGATCAGTCCAACAATCAGCTCCGCATAATGCTTTGGTGACTTTAACGTCTTGCCTATCAGACTGTCTGACAATGATGAAGTCTATTTGATGCAAACATATAGCGAACATATAGCAATATATTGCAAATAATTTTAAGATATTCATGAACAGTTATAAAAATCTACCATTAAAACTATTGGCTTCTTGAAAAAATGCATAGCTTTTTAAAAAAAGTCTTATGATATTGATGACAATTGATTAAAACTAATTTTTTTTTTCAAAACTCAACAATAGAACAAAAATACTTTTTTTTGGTTAGTGATGAAATATTATTTCAAAATTGTCTAGTTATGTAGCTTATGACGACGTATAGGGAACCATCAGTGGTTGGAGGCTACAATGGCTTCATAAGTCATATAGAATAAAAAACAAATCAATTCACCTTGTGAGATATGATATACAAGAAAATTATCTAATTATCTAATCTAACTAGTCGACCGGCGGCATAGCATACGCCGCTATTTTCCAGGGCAAGCCTTAGGCACTGCAACATATGCGACCGCAGTGGGTCCCGCACTTTCGTTGGACCCGTTCTAATTTTTTAGGTGTATGCATTATTAAATCAAGTTACATGAAGTTAATTCCTTTTTCCAGTCTATATTTATTTATGTCTATGCTATTTTGTGAATGAAATAAGTGCGGATTTGGATACATCATTTCCATTCACACCATGCTGCGCCATGGGATCTCAGGTTTCACTTTAGAAGTACTTTAATTAATATCACAAATTACGCACATTCGTTCATTAGACATGATTACGAAAGGTAACTCATCTCTCTATTCCTAGATCTAGATCTAGATCTAAAACTCGAATTCAACTCTAAGATTATAGAACTTCTCTTCGCAGAGATAGTTTTATGCTTTAGCACATGAACATACTAATTATAGTCCATTTAATCAAATTAACATTCAAATTTGTTTTTCTAAAGCATTGTTACATGAGTGCAACTCTATTCTTAATATCGCGTAAATTAAGGTCAGTTAGCCATTTATTAGCTCCATTCATAGTATTTTTTATTCATGAATTCACTTATAACAAGTAAATGGGAAGATCCCACCACATATTTCCGTACCATTTCTTTCCCTTGTTTGATACCAAAAATAAATCCACTATTTAAGTAATTAATTAGTTATTTTTCCTTGTTGATTTTATTTTATATGGTAAAAGAAATAATTGCGCGAAATAAATTTCAACTTCATTGAAGTTTGGATGTAGGAAGAATTAGGTGTTCAAACAATTTATCAGACAGACAGAGTGAGTTGTAGTAACTTTGTAACTGATTTGTGGATTCATCAATTTTACCACTGTGAAAAAGCTGCTGTTTATGTCTGCATAAAAGAGACTGTAGTCTAAAGTATTCAATCATGTCTCAATATTCTCCTTGTTATGAGACACTCTGTTCACTGTCTAGACTTGATCAAAAATATGAAGACATTCTCTTTAAGTGACAAAGTATGGAAGAATTAGTCACGTGACTACTCTGACCTCGCTGTGATATTCTATACTTGTATATATTATGTTACTTCTGATTCAGAACTAAATGTGTCGTATCCTACATCTATATAGCTTCTCATTTTGTCAAGAGAGACATTTTTTTTCTTCCACTGAAGCTTTACTTGAAGTATAATGTATGCGCCGCGGTAATTTGAGAGTTTTCTAATTGTTAAAATATATTAATAACATTAACAATAGTTTACCTGTAACATATCTATTTTGAGGAGTTTTCACCGGCTTATTTGATTTATAGCTTTGTTCTACTTACTTAGACTTAGATCCTTCGGAGCCTTTTGGCGAATTGGGAGGCAAGCTGTCTCCATAAAGATCTGTCACTGGCTATGTCTGAAACCTCTTCTTACCTGGTGTCCACTGCTCTGATGTCCTCCAAGAATGTGTGGCGCAAAGTTATACCAGGACGTCCCTTTTTGCGCTTTCCATGTATATACCTCCATGTCATTACAGCTCTTGGTATGGGTAATTCGTCCTGTCGGAGAAAATGTCCCGCAAACTTCATGCGACGCTCTGTCACAACCTCATTAAGTGGTCGACTCCCAGTTCGGCATGGATTTTCTTGTTTGAGACCAGAAGTTTAGTTGTATACCAGCAGTTAGGTGGTACAGGTCACTGATCGCTAACAACACATTAAATAGGTTTTACTAGCCCTTGGACTTCAGTAGTACAGAAGACCTGCCAGCTTTATTCATTAGATGCACCAAACAATCGGTTTAAAGCTTGCAGATAGTGATGAAAAAATAAAATTGGTATAATTTCCCCCTACAATTTAAACAAACAACATTGCCCACGTGGTGTCAGAAGGAAGTCATTTAAATAACATTAAGAGTAAATCTGTTTCTGAATGTGTTCTTGCTGTCTGTCCCCAGACACATCATGATACACTAAACACTTATTGATTTAGAATACTGACAATAAAAAACAACAACACATATTAACTGAGTATTAAGAGGTCTTTTAAAAACATTCCAGTTAAAAGGTATAAAGAAAACAAGGTAAGAATGTTTAAACTGTAGCCCGAAAGGCGTTTAGGTAAATCTCTGTGCAGTTAACAATCTGTTAATATTGTTATTGCATGTAGCTCCAGACAGCTAGTCCATTGAAGCCACTGAAGGCATAGATTGCGCGACATTTTGGCGTAGCCGTTTTGGCGTGCAGCGAAAGGTTCTGAAGATAATTTACAAAAGTTGTATTTTGACAACAATACTACATTATATATAGTCTACTTTCTCGCCCTTCTAATCCTTTATGAATTTCATAATAAAATGAGCATATAGTATGTGTCTAAAATATTTTGCGCCAAAACGTTCCGAGCCAAAACAAAAATGGCGGAAAAACGGCTGCGTCAAAACATTCTACTTCCAAAATATATATTGAACTAATTCTCTCTTAAAGAGAAATGAATTGAACTTTGATTGACAGCTTTTGCGTTGACTGTGGATGTTTGTAGAAACACAAGTGATCTATTATTTCAACAAGGTAAACAATTTACAACTCACTTGTACAACTCTACGTCATTCTGTGTCTAGTCTTCGTCGTGTACTCTCTCACTTTTTTACTTACTCTTACTCGTGGCTACACTCGTGGCTACACTCGTGGCTACACTAGAATCTCTTCAGCTAATGATAATACACACACACATTATCTGCCATACTGGTTGAATCAATCACGCGTTCATACATTCCATATAACGAGTTATTAATTACAAATAGGTATTAAAATTATTTTTATCACAGCAGTCACTCTGCATGCTATGCTGCTCAACATGTGTAGGGGTGAAGATGGAAGAACTGGTTTTTTTTTATTTATTAAAGGAGTAAATGGTTTAACAGATTAAACAAAACATTTCATTTTTATTTACAAGAACGTTCATCAACTCTGAGCCTGTAGAGATGAACTAAGATTTGTCTTCCTTGGCTTGACAGTAATTTCTCTTGGTCTTAAAAGAGTTTGTCCAGTTGTTTCTTTTCTTTTTGGTGTTGCCTTGTGTGCCGGAGATATTAACATAATACAAACATTTAACGAAGATGATTGTTGAGCTATTTCTCTTTTAAAAGTATAAGACTTTGCATATCAGACGCCTGAGGTCAATGAAATCGCCTACTATCTTCTTTCTTGTCTACGTCTCATTATAACCGCCATCGTGTAATGTAGAATTTTTTTTTTAAATACATGACATAAAGGCTATAAATAACTAGTTACTAATGGTATCCGATATACACAAGAAAGGAAATGTTTTCTTTTTTAAAAGATTTGTGAATTCTGTGTGTGTGTACTTTTTATCCCTGCAGAATGGACCTCCTTCACTAATCGTTAACAAACAACAATGAGTCACGTGCTTCTCTATCTTTTCTATACAAATTACGATCTAATTTTAATCAACTATGGTTATCACGTGACAGGTTTTTTTCCCGTTGTTTTATCAATATTATCACATGACTGTACATTTATATGATTAAGTTTCATTGTCTAAGCTCTTCAGCTTGTTGCTCACAATATTTTCACTAATAAGGTAACAGGTTAGACTTTCACTCAAGGACTTACACTTAGAGTTAAAAAGTAACTAGCTATAATAAAGGTGATTTGGCACGAAGATTCCCTGACACTTGACACGCATAGATTTGTTAAAATTAGAACTCAATTCTTTTGATAAAGTTGGCATTTGTGAAGCTAGAATGAGCGTCCTTGTCATATAGTTTTTTATGAACATCTTTTGTTGTGTTTCTTTTGATTTTCAATTCGCTGGTCATTGTTTATGTGCCATCCTTTTTAAAAATACTTTTCATACTTGAGCAATAAACATCTGGTTTATCCATTAATAATTCATTGAAGGTAAATATTGTTAGGCAGAATCACTCCATTCATTGTGCAATGTTCTAAGTTACTTCTTTTAAAGGAACCAAAATTTAAATTTTCTGTCTATTTATCTATCTATCTATCTATCTATCTATCTATCTATCTATCTATCTATCTATCTATCTATCTATCTATCTATCTATCTATCTATCTATCTATCTATCTATCTATCTATCTATCTATCTATCTATCTATCTAATCTATCTAATCTATTAATCATACTTTTATCGACCTTGAAAAGGGAGATGCACTAATAATATGTCCGTCCAATTTGATCGCAAAAACTAGGACTACGCAATTTGTAATAATTAGATTTTGCAAAGGTCTAATGATCTAGTACATTTAAGGTCTAATGATCTAGTACATTTAAGGTCTAATGATCTAGTACATTTAAGCTTATTTCCTTTTTCTTAAATGAAAATAAAAAATATTTTGAACTTTGACACTCCTAGGTCTAAATATTTCAAGCTCATTGATTTTAATCATCTTATGATTTCAAATTGTACATTTAAAAAGATCTTATTAGATATAGTTTGAAATATAGAAAATTAATCTTAAAATTCATTACCTTCCCTCTACAATATTGTATTGCGAACATAGATATAAATAAATATAGACTGGCCAATAATAGAGTTTTATGAAGCGAGAATTTGTGAATTTGCAATACGGTTTGTTGTACTAGTCCGTTTCGTATCTTTTTTAAAAACTATTGTGCCGGAAGTGGCTTTTTCCCTATATAACTTTGCATTTTTCCGTTCTCTTTTTGAATTAAACTGACATTATTATGCTATAATTTTAAGTGTGCCTGATAGAGAAAAAAATTCTGCACAAAAATACGGGTGGTTGGGATCAAACCAGATAGAGGCTATAAAAAGAAAAAGAGTTAAAAATAGCGCGGGGAAGTGCACATTTACAGTACTTTATTTGATGAGTATTTTACCCAAGATCTGTGTTGTTTTTTTAGTACTAGCTTATTTCAAGTACCCGGCATTTTTCTATACACAATTTCATAAACAAAAAAATTGTTGAAAATTTTTTTTTAGTGATTTTAAACTTAAAATGATTTTTTCCTTTGTAACTTCTTGTGTGAGTAAAGAGGCCAATCCTTTGTACTTTCATCATTATTTCTACTACTTTTGTGCATTTCTTCTAATGCTTAGTTTTCTTGTGCCACTTTTTCCCAGCTGTTAGTGCCGACTTTGAAGAGCTTTATGTCGCGTTTGCATAAACCAGTGTACCTTAACAGTGGAAGACCAGCGTATCTCCTGCCTTCTGTTAAATCACCATAGCAAAAATGTTTTGCGAACATGTTTGAATACAATACAAAAGGAAGTACCCTTCTTAGAGTTTGAGATCAATAGTTCATCTGTTTCTGTGACAGGGTTAACGAGGAAGTCATGTGGCCAGCACAAAGATCAACTGCCTTCACTTTTCTTAACTAATGTTAGGTACCCTTTAGACTTGGGTGGCCCAAATAAGTCCTAAAACGTACACAAAACTTAGTAAGGCTACTCATGAAACTCTACTATTGGAACAACCACTTTGAGATAAGTATAGAAATTAACAAGATTACACAAACTCAGAGGCGGCCCCCTTCGGAGTCGGATCCCTGTTAGATCCGCCTATTCGCAAGATGTTTCGGATGTTCCTTCTAAGTTGCAAATAATTAACTTCTCGTTGGACGACGGAGGATGGCGAGAAGGGTATAAACCTGCCTTATCTTGATGTTTCCGCACTAGACTTTAGTTCGGATTTATCGTTGGTCCCTGGCTCAATTCCTGTATGCTCCCATCCTTAAACTATCGCAATATTTCTGAAAGAACAGTAAAGGTTAAATTATATTTTCAAAAGCCTTTAGTGTTTTTTTTATCTAACCGTGACGGACAGACCAACCAACAGACAAAACGCACAAAAATATGCTTCTTTCATTCTAATGGGGGCACTAAACGATTTTGTTTTTAGAAATCTGAATTGTTTTAAAAATTAAAAAATTAGTTTAGAATCATGTCATTGCCGGGCTTTACGCTAGTACACGAAAGTCGCTGCTAAAAGTTCATTTTAAAAATGTGCGTGATATCTACATCCGAAGAGTATTTCTTATAGTAACATTTCCTCCCTTACATTTACGTAACTGCTTAACAATTGGTGTTTTATTATTAAAAAATCGTTTGCATAATAATTTTTATAAATTAAACGGTTTGCTTTTAGAAAACTAAAAGTAGCCATTGCACCTAAACTTTTCAAGCCGCATTTAATGGTGAAAAAATATTTTTCGTATCTATTCTAGTTTTGGCGCTCTGAGTGTGACAGACGGACAGACAGACAGAAATTCATTTTAAAAAATGTGCTTGATATCTACATGCCAAGAGCATTTCTTATAGTATTATTTAAGAATAACAGGTCTAGACGTTAAAAAAATCTAAAATACAGAAATGCAATATTATCTTCTCCTTTTACATCTCCATTGCACTCAAATTCCAGAGACATTTTGATCAGAAACCTAGATGCACACCTACATAAGCCCAGTACAATGACCGAATGCTATACATTTATCTGGACGCCACATATCAGACTAGAACCAGGTGGAGGCCCAGGACTGCCCAGGAGGGTTACCTTTTAAGTGGACCCTGCATTTTGATATTCGACATCATGGCTTGAGATAATCTTATATATATATATAATTTTCTTAACAGTTTAATCGAGAAGAAGTAAAGGAAAGATCATTCTCTTATTTCTGCGGATAGTCACCCCACGAGGATACAAAAGTAGTGTTCTCACTACAGATGGCTGCGTTTGCGCTGGACTATCGCTTAAATTTATCAAACCCTGCCCGCTCCCACCCCCCACCCCCTTTGTTCTGCGGGAGGTTTAGACTAGGAAGTAAACTATCTTCAACACTGAAACATTTTAAAACATTTTACAAACAAACATTTTACAAACACTAAATAGCAGTGCCGGACTTAACCATTGCGGGGCTCTATGCGAAAGGGATTTCGCGAGGTCAAGTTTTGGTAGGGAAGCGGATAAGTGAAAGAGTTTGTATTAGAAAATAAATTTGTCATACAGTATATCATAATAATTCTGTTTCCTACATAGATCACGCTCAATAGCAAGAATTACCTAATGTTTCATTCCATCTTTGAGAATTGTTGACCTCAAGCAATTCTTCATTAGTTTAAGGCGCGAAAAGCTTCTTTCACCAGATTACACAATTACGGCCAATACATAATTCCGCGCGTGGGATTTGCGTCTTCCATCTTGAATGACACCTCCAAATGGCATTTTTTGTCTATTTATTTCCGTATATTTTAAGGATTTTTTCGTATATTTTGTAATTTTGGGAGATTTCTAGAAGCTCCTGGTAAATCAACAGGAGGGAAATCTGTTGTTTTTTATGGTTTAAAAATGCTCTAGTGGCACTAAGGAAGAAGGAGCCTGTCAACGAGAGAGACCCAAAGACTTAATATGATATGTTTTACAGTAATGTCCCTTATCATGGATATCTAGCCAATTAGGCTTTTATAATCTCACCGCTAAAAATATTTAGAGGACTTTACACGTTTTTTGTTCTTTGTCTTTACCTGGCTTGACTTTAGAACTCAGGACATCAGCTGTGTTTGAAGTCTCGCAGCAATGGCTAGCATTTGGTCCAGTAAACCAGTGACTTATCGCACGGTCTTCGATGGCGTGGTCGTTGGCCGAGGAGAGTGAGTCTGTGATGGTTGAGCGGGGAGCGGTACACTTCGTTAATGGTTTAAAACTTAAACCGTTTCTTGATGATTAGATCTACGTCACGTGATTAAAAAATCTGCTTTGTTATTTAATTATCACCATCTTATGTGCGTGTTCCTCGCATTCAGCATTTCGTTTTTTTACTTGTTATTTCATCATTAAGGAGGCAAAACAGAACCCCCGTTGGGGTGCTTAAGGATCGAACCCAATGCACAGGCGTGATTTAAAAAAAAAGCCCCAACAAGCATGTCACTATCCATACACCGTTCCTCCAGAGGCAATTTTTATGACGAGCACCTGCATGGCTTATGTGGTACAGTGAATAAATATGGGGCAGTTTTCTGGTGTGTTCGGTCTTCGGCCTCGTCTCCAACACATTCGTCTTGGGAAAAGAGCCATCGTTAATAGAAATGTTTACAAAAAAAAAATAATCAGCTCAAATCTTTCTCAGGCACAGTTTGTTGGACAGGCAGATTGATGCGAGGTTCCATGTTCCAAGACTCTTCGACGCAACTCTTCAGACAGTTACAACGAAAAATAAATAGGAGACGGTAAAAAAAAACTGTTACAGGTAAACTAGTATGTTAATGGTCTAGGCACATCAATTTCAAGTGAAAATTTAGCCCTGACAATCCAATTAGAACCATCTACCTTGACTATTGCAGACCTACTCCTACGACGAAAGATACAGATAATACAAGATAAGACCTACCACTATAATAAAGTAGTTATTAAGTAAAATCTATTTCCCATGAGCTGATTCTGTCAGTACCAGAGATAGCGAGAGAAAAACTTGTAGGTCGTCCTTATAGTACTAATACTAGAATAATAAATTACTGTATTAAAACTGCGCCGTTAACAAGAGCACATACAGTACGATTAGGG
>JADKLZ010005243.1:17721582-17739473 GCA_021533235.1 Biomphalaria straminea
TCAACGTTGGTATGGTCAGGTATTAGAGAAAGAGTTAATAAACTCTTTTTTTTTTTTTCTTGGTTAACATTCTAACATCAATATGACTATAGAGAAAATATTTTCTTCTCCTGAAAAATCAAACTTCTTTACACGCCCTTGTCAGGAGTTGCGCGAACCACAGTTTGAGAAACACTGGTATAAGGTCACCAGACAGAGATGCACATGTGGACTCTTTCTTGACTTAAACCTTTGACTTCCAATGGAGTAGAGGGCTGTAGCAGTACTTCCCCAAGGGACTCTGTTCTGGGCAGTTTCCCTCGGCTCCATCTCCAAGCTGCCAACATTCTGGTCTACCAGTCTTCTTCAGGTTTGGCTTTCACTTAACTGTAAGCTACAAGGTACAAGGAAACATTTCTAAAGATGGTTTCAGTCCTTTTGGTTTTTTTCTGATGACTTTTAGTTTTTATCTGATAGACTTTTTAAAAAGAAACGGGTTGGGAAGAGTATAGGATGATCCGAGTCATTGATAGCTCATGGAATGAAGCGATTTATAGATTTAATATAGTAAACTATATTTATATTCAAATTATAGAATTATAGAAAATACGATCAAATTATAGCAACATGAAGAACGAAGTGAAAAAAAACTTCAATGGAATATAATGTTCAGCTTTTTATTCTCAATAATACATAGGTTTAAATTATGGAAATATCTATATAAGTCTCCATGGCATGGTAAGTGGATCAGTTTTCACTGAGCTATATCCATTAAAATAAAATTGGAGAAGTTAAAGAACACTTATCTCTACGGAGCAACTTAATATGTAATGGAAACCTTCCAGAAATATCTGAACGTTAAAATACGATTTTAATCCCCATTTTAGTACATTAGTAGTCTTATATTGAGACTAGATGTAGATTATGTTAAGAATAGTTTGGAAACGTTTGTGTGATACAGAGAACATTAAAACTTAATAAAAATACTCAGAAAGACACAAAGATGAAGGCACATTCCTCGTTCCATATTTGTACAAAAGTTACTTCTTCCCTAGTGCTATAAGAGCATGGAATGGGTCGCCTGAGCTAGCCAAGAAAACCAGTGACTTGGCAGGGTTAAGGTCATTGGTTAACATGCACGACTAATAACGTCTGTATTATGTAAGATAAGATAAGAAACAACATCAAAAACAAGCTAAAACTAATTTTGAAAAGCAAACCAAAACGTCCATCTTAATTAGAGCAAAGATTTGTTCAAGACCAGACAATGGTCAAAAGTGGTTGAGTCTAAGTATTCTAGAAGACAGTACGGAGAAGAGAAGAAGAGAAGAAGATCTCTCACTGATAGCACAGGTTTGTAAAGTATATACAACAAAGAGAACTATACAACGATATAGAATTTTATCTACCAACTTAAAATTGATGTCCGTGAAATATGAAAAGTTAGCAAGTGTAGATAAGCATCCATTCGAACTGATTCAATGCAACCTTTATAATTCATAACGGTCTTGAGAAGATTCGCGACATTGGGAAAATGTTCAAAAATCAAACTTTTTAGCTGTTTCAGAAAACATCTATATACAAAGTTTATGTTATTTCAGCTAAACATGTATCAGATCTGAATATCAAACTTCAAAGATTTAAACCACAAGCGTAAAACGTCGCCTTTAAGCATGAGACATACAAGTTCATGGAAAGAATACATCTGATAACATTGTGGTCAAAACATTAACATCAAAACGAGATTCACTCTAGTAAGTCACGATAATTGTGGACTACAATGCATGCATATACAGCTGACGAAACTCTGTCCACTGGTCGGGGTCACAGCAGAGTAATCAAAAGAAAACACTTATATAGAGCTCACACTCACGCACATCGGACTTACATGAGACATTCTAGAGACTCACTCGAGACTCATGAGAATCACACAGAGATTACGCCAGACTAACATCGGACTCACATGAGACACACACGAGACACACACGAGACTCATGAGACTCACACAGAGATTACGCCAGACTTACATAGGACTCACTCGAGACTCACACGAGACTCATGAGAAACACATATACATCTGATTAATTTCCAGCTCTACTTTATAAGCCAATAGATCCATGTCTTACATAAGGTAAATGGGAAGAGCTGTTCGTAATGTGTATGTGTGTAAGGTGAGCAGGTGGCTGTTTTCTGGTGTCTGCGGATTGATTTAATACAATAAAAACTAACTTTTGTGATAAAACAATGAAAAAATAATAACATCCAATTGGTATCCTTCCGAGCTGACATTAAGTTCATGAACATATATGAAAACTTTAGACGCATTAGAAATAATTGTTCAAGCTCTCATAATAGAAACTATCTGATGAATGAAAGGAAGTACTTTGTATGCTATGTACATTGCGACGCTAGTAATGCAAGCCTACGTCAATGTAGCTAAGTGTTACGTATACAAGGTGACTGTAATTATAATTATATGTTAGCAGTTATATAAGCTTTTAAAGTAGTAATCTATATATATAATCCTCAAAGTAAAAGGTCAAACAAAAACAAGCAACAACAAGTAATTGGGAAGATCCCATGGCGCACCACGGTGTGAATGGACCCAATCCGCACTATTTTCATTCACAAATTAGCATAAATAAATATAGACTGGAAAAAGGAATTAACTTCATGTAACTTGATTTAATAATTTATACACCTAAAAAATTAGCACTGGTCCAAGGAAAGTGCGGGACCCACTGCGGTCGCATATGTTGTAGTGCCTAAGGCCTGCCCTGGAAAATAGCAGCATATGCTATGCCGCCGGTCGACTAGTATAAAATAAAATACTAGTAATATGAAAAAAAATCAATTCGTACTTTGTATTAAAAATACAAATAGAATAAACTAAATATATTTATTTTGTATACAAAGCAATATCACTGATATTCATTAAGGAAACATTAATATAATCGTCAGTCCACCTTGAGTCACTGGGCTTTTAATAAATGTTTACCTGTTACCTGTTACCTATCCCTTAGTCTGTGGACCGTTGGGGCACCAAGCAAGACTTGAAGACCGTCTTTCTCCATTCCTCTCTATCCTTTGCCCTGTTTAAAACCTCTTTCAATGGTAGGCCCGTCCATCTATATATTATTTCTCAAAGTAAATAGGTCAAACGGGCAACAACACACAACAAGTAATCTATTTTTAGCTCCATTAATCATTTTTTTAACGCATTGGCTTTACTTATTTTATAATGCGAAAAATTAGAACCATATTTAAAACTCGAATTATTTATGTATTTAATAGTCAAAGAGAAAGTTTTCTAGAGCGCAAATACTCTATAATTCTTTAGATAAAAAAAATCCATTGACTTGCAAAAGACCTTTAATACGAGTATTTGTGAACAATTGTGGTGGAAAAAAAAAGCATTAGCAAGGTTAGAGAGACAAGTTGAGTTTTGTTCTTCGACTTTTTAAAAATTATATTTTATCTTTTCAGTCTGTAGTGTGCTATTGTGTTTGTAATTGCAGATTGTGTTCAACCATATGCCAAAGACTTATTTCCCTTACAGCTTGATGGTTAACAGCGTTATAAATGACTATATTTTGTTAAAAATGTGTTTGATTTCTTTTAAAGCAAAAGCTTATATAATTAACAGACAAATAATTATAGGGATGTTAAATCGACAGGATGGCGCGGGGAATCTGTTGTAAGTAATAAAATGGCTTAATTTAATAATTTTTACACTTTAAATTAGAGCGGGTCCTATAAATTTGCGGGTCCTATGAAATGCGGGCCCCACTGCGGTCGCCGGCCCTGGTAAATAGCGGCATATGCTATGCCGCCGGTCAACTAGTTCTAATAAATGCTTAATTAATTAAAAAAAAATATCTTAGTGATCCTTTTGAAGTGTGTACTAAATGTTTTGTCAGGCAGCTCGAGTTTAAACTCAGCTCGATGCGACTATGAAATGGTGCACTAAAAAGTGAATTAATTTTTTTAAAAACAAGGAATGTGTAAGCAGGTAATAGGAATTGAAACAAAAACGATTTCTAGTTGGAAACATCTAAAAATCAACTCACCTGTTTCGGGCCATGGTATAAAAGGCTTGCTCCTCAGCTACGGAGGCGTTACTTGTTCCAATGTGTAAGGATAGTAATAAATAGGATACAACACATGCTGAGAACATCGTTATTGCAGACTTTGGTGTGAGTAAATCTACAAAACACAATGAAATTATGGGATATAACAAACACAAATACGTTTAAATATACAAAATGAGAAAGAAGAAATAAATTTAAAAAACAAATTGACGAATAATATGGTTCAGTACCAGTGGAGACATCAAATGTACAGTTTTCTAAATGTATTCTAGTTTGATCAAATTTAGCTTAGTCAGATTGAATCTGATGCGTTTTACCAAATTTGAGAAGAGTAAGTTGTATCTGTAACTGTAACCTAATAAAACCCTGCTATTTCAAGTTTGTATTACATCTGACATAATACTTTCTGAACTTGGATGTGCTTTTTATTTCACATTTTCTTTGTTAGCTATCGAATTATTTCTTTATTTAAGTATTATTGACTTGTGTGCCACAGATCTCTAGACTGGGTATTTTGACCTTTGCTGTCTACTTCCGGGTATCATCATTATCTTCCCTTGGCGTTCCTAATGAAACATAGTAAATACAGTCCAATCTCTACTCTCATCTAATACACAGCGCCGATAGGTTCTTTTGACAAAGCTTATATCAACTCACTCTGTCAGTCTGTGTGTCTGTCTGTCCGGTCAAAAAGTTTGTACACGTTATTTCTCAGACATCCAATCTCGGATCAAGCTGAAATTTTGCACAATTATTCATTTTAGTCTAGATCTATTACAAATTCAATGACATGACAGATCCAAACTAATTTATACAAGTACGCTTAATATAACCTTTGTTTTATTTAAAAGTATTTTTATATTATTCTTGTTGGTCTTCCTCTTGTGACCTGAGGTTCCACTCTAAGAACTGTCTAGCTCTGTTGTTATTTATATATCTTTTCCAATGGTGTGACCAATCCATCTCCACTTTCTCTCTAAGATCTGCATTTCTATATTTCTCTGTCCACTCATCTCTCACAGTTTGGTGTTGTTCTCGTACCAGTGTATTTTTAAGATAATTCTCAGACGTTGATGAAGGTCTCAACTTTTCTTGTTGTTGCTTCAGTTGCTCTTCATGTTTCAGAACCATATTGACAGCCTTGATGTAAAGACGTCCAAGAATAGTTGTCCTTAAATAAGTTCTGTTGGATTTATCTTCTTATCTTGTATAATGCAGACGTTACTTCAAAAAATGAAGATGATTACGTCCTACGTTCTAATGTATTCAGGATCCTTGTTTCCACTTCTGTCATGCCAACACAAGGAATACAAAACCTTCACATGCACGTTAATCAGAGGTCATCGTTGAACCATTTCACAGTGGTTTAGACCACCTGACACTGGACTTTCATACTCGTAGTTTAATGAGGTTATAGAAGTTCTGAAGTCCGAAAAAAAAAACAATAAGTTTTATCTTATGTTCTAAAATTATTGATAGGTTCAAGGAACTTGTTGTTTTTTTTTAAGTTTATATCAAGTCACGCTGTCTGTCTGTCTGTCTGGTAAATGGTTGGATCCGTTATTTCTCCCACACCCAAATTTGGATCAAGTTGAAACTTGGTACAAGAATTTATTGACTAAGACAAGACAATTAGGCCATTAATTACTAGTTATTATTTTATTTGATACCAACAAAGAAAATGAAACTTTCAGTATTTGCAGATATGTCTAAATATGTAGGATTTGGTATCCGTAAATAATTGTACACATTATTTTGACCACTCCCGGAACAAGTTAAAACTTTAAACAATTATGCATTGACCCTTACGAAATATTAATCAATTTAAAAAAAAAAGAAAAAAAATGTCATTTATTTATCGGTAATTTTGTTTGATATCAATTAAAGGAAATAATTACTACAATATTGAGAGATACAAATGTAAGAGTGGAGTTCTTCACATACATACGCTTTTATTTCAAAGGAACTATTATACTTGGGTTATTAATTACCCCATTAGCATGCTTCAGTGAGCAGGTTTTTTTCTTTCTTAAGTCTTGAGTGGGTCAATTTTTTTTTATTGAGTTTAGTGGTCATACATGATTTCAGCGGGCATAGTTTTTTTTAATGATTTTAGAGCGAATATTTTAAATGATCTCAGTGGGCATATTTTTAACAATTGCAATTGACCTATATTGAATGATTTAAAAAATGATTTCGATAGACAAATATGTAAAGATTTTGAAGGCCATATTTTTAATAAAGCGAGAGCTTGTATCCGAATAGAGAAAGATTTATTGTAGATACTATTACTAAGTTAAGAAGTTCAGAGTTTTTCCATTACTCTTTATTCAAACTTTCAAAGAAATAATAACTAGAAACCATTGCAATTAGGACCTTGAGATGCGTGCGTGTGCAATTAAATTTGCATGTTGTAATTACTCGGACTGTCTTAACCAAGCACACATGCTTTTGTGGCCCTATACCATGACTAAAGTGAAGAAGCTCCAGTATAAAAGCGGAAGAGATATTAGATGACCTCGTTGTTGGCATGTCGTCACTGTTAGCATGTTTACCGAGACAAGGAAGCAGCGATCTTTCAATCATGCTCGACAGTCAGTGTTGTATAAATAACTTTGTCTCCTGTTCGTTTGACATGATGGGTGAGTTGAAGACTTCACTGATTAATTATTCAGGGCTTCGAGTTTCACGCTCACTTTAAGTTCAGAATTCATTGTGTTTTGCTCACTTTCATACAAGTTCAGAATTCATTGCCTTTGTTGTTTTTATCTATCACGTTGGCCTCAAGTATCGAGACTTGACGATCATCCTACGTCACTGTACACAGCGCAGTACAAAAACAAGAAAACTTTAAAAATCCTTTAATTAAAAAAAACAACAACAAACAAACAACAAATCTTATCTAAGGGGAAGAATTCCGCACTAACAACTATCTCTCTATCATGTAGAGGTTATTTCCCTTATTCGATATCAAGCAGGATAATTAATTACCAACTATTAATCGAGTAATTGGTTATTTTTTTTCAAAATTGCTTTATGTTTTTATAGTGACAACAAGTAATTGTATTGTGTCAATTTTCAGCGTGGTCCGAGAATAGTGTGGGAGAAAAAACGTGTGCAATTATCTAAGGGGACACAACCATAAATATCTAGGGAATCCTAAAGGATTAGTTAATTATTAATTACCAGTAACCAGTAACAATTGACTAATCTGGTTACTTTTTTTATTGATTCATGTATTATCAATGAATAATTGTGCAATGCTTCAACTTGATCCAAGTATACAAAGTTGGAGAATTAACGTGTAAAAAACTTTTGCCAGACAGACAGACAGAATGAGTTGATAAAAGCTTTGTAACAAAGGACGCAAATATAATGTACGGTGTGTGTTGGTCGAGTGTAGGCTATGAACTCTGAAAGGTAAGGGAAGTCTATGGACACCCTTAGGCAATGTTAGATGGTCTTCTAATTGCTTGCAGCTAGTCATTATAATATCTGCTTACTTAGTTTTATAGCTTCATCCTCAATACAATACTACTACCCCGACAACTAGGATAGGTTAGAATTGTGTAGATGTGTCCACCTAAAGACTTACTTTTACTATATCTACAATTTATGAAGAAATAATCTAAGATGTCTGTTACAAAGCTTATATCAACTCACTCTGTCAGTCTGGTAAAAAAGTTTGTACACGTTATTTCTCCCACATCCAATCTCGGATAAAGCTGAAATTTGACACAATAATTTTTTTTTTACATGCGAACACATCTCGAACAAGGGAACATAATTCTACTTGATTGATTAGGTGGTATAAGTTGAATTATTCCCCTTTACTGTTTGTAGTATAAACCTATTTTCATGCTCCCTGACACAGTGATTGGTTTGAGGAGGCTGAAGAAGTCTTAGGCCTCAAATTTGAATTGGGATCGCTGACTTTTTTCTATAAATACATTTAAAAAGCGATCACTCACATACCCCTTTCTTTCTTCCCCTACCCCCTTAAAACTGGCCAGACTAGTGATTGGATCATTGCGCATTGAGAAAGCTAAAAGCATAAAATTGCGCTAAACAAAGTCTCTAACCAATTTGGACATCTGAAAAAGTGGGGCAACCGCCCCAGGCCCCGCGCCTCTGGGGGCCCCACAATCGGAGATTTTATTGTCACAAACTTTCTTCTAACATATTATAAAGTAACTTTAGATGTCTTGTCTTAAAGTCTTAACTTTCTCTTTATTAGTAATTATAAGAAGCTCTCCTGATGATGAATGACGTCACTAGCTTGCCTTGAGGTGCAATAAGAAGTTGCTGGTTGACAGGAGAGTAGTCTTGTGCTGCCGGGGACTATGACTTGAATAATATATATTTTGAAACAAAGACGATCTAGGATACAAATAGAGTGAATTCTTCGATGAAATAAAACACTGGAACTTTATTCAAACACAACATAAGTACAGCTATGTACAAGTTATGATTCAATCAAATGAAGTACAGAACATAGGCATCTTTCTTATAAAAAATACAGAGCGATTAAAAACACATCCGCTCACAAGAACAATTTTGCATACAACTAACATTTCCAGAATCTCCCAGCCGGGATCCAGACGCCAGCCTCGCTTTGAGCTATACCTTTCAACCAATCGGATTCATGCATCTAGATGACGTCATTTCTGCACAATTGTCCAAATCTAAAAATAACCTACTTCTTTGTTAGCCGGGAGAAGTGACCTTGAATTACAGATAAACAAGTTGTTTACGTGACAGTAATTAATTACTTATTTTGTTATTAAGTTAGCAGCAACGCCTGGTCGTGCGATCTGCGCCCGCTGCCCTGTCGTTTGATGATCTCAATAGTTCCAGGTTCATACCTGCTTGCTGCCACCCTCCAACGTCCAGCGAGAAGTTTGGACAAGCTGCCACCCTCCAGCGTCCAGCGAGAGGTTTGGACAAGGAAGTAGATTATCTTCAACTTTGAAGGAACATCCGAAACACGTTAAACATTTTACAAAAAAACATTTTTTCAACACGCAAAATGAATCTTATATAACATTTTATGACAATCAAAACAAAGTCACATTTCGAATTTTCTTTGCAAATGTCTTGAATATTGTTTTCAAATAGGCGGATTTGATGAGGGAGGGCCGCCTCTGAAATTTGTGTGATAAAGGTCGTACATTAGAAAGGAATAGCTGCGTGGTAACACAAACATTCTTTAGAATTTAGTTATTTAATAACATTCGTAACAATCGTTAGCATTATGGTCATTTTATTGTTGACCTCCTTCAGTCGCGACTACTATCGCGAGTTCTGTATTAATATTGTGTCATATCGCCGCTGGGGGGTGAAGACATAAATTGTAGCTAATTCAACATTTTATCGCTTTTGAAATAATGAATTAAAAATATTTTCTGTCTCTTTTGGGTCGTGAGATGTATAAATACCAAATTTTTGTTCAACAAATAAACGAATCATGTAAGGGCATTAACTCCGTGTTCAGTCCACTCTTTTTTCTCGCCTCATGGGAAATCTTTCTATTTGGTATCAGTTCTTAATTGTTTATAAGAAGAAACATTTTCTTCCACCTCTAATCATTCATTGATCACCTCCAGGGAATTAACCCAATAACACCCACATCAGTATTTTGTTTGTATTGTTTTGTTTCCTACCCTTTCACAGCTAGTAATAAAGTTTAACTGAGCGATGCAGAACACCTAACTCAGGAGTTTAGTCAAACTATCATTATCATAATGATTTGCGACTTAAAGGCAATGTCTTCGATTCTGAAGATTAAAGATGAGTGCAATGTACCGTTTGGCCACCCAAGCCCACTCGCCACCTACATTATTTCCCACATCCGATGAAGCAGAACTGCATTCAGTGGCGTAGCTAGGGTGGGGGGAGGAGGGGGAGAATTTGAAAATCCCCCCGTAATATGTAACATTTAATGTAAAATAAATGCCCTCAAATGAGTATTTTTTTACATTAAATGTTAAATATTACGCCAAATGCAGGGGCCCCCAAGGAGGTCAAGCCCCCAGGCCCCCAAATGATGGAAAATTCCTAGCTACTCCCCTGACTGCATCGTTTGCATTTCATTACACATAACATTGGGTCAATGACGACAGAGAGAACTGTCTTCATTGTGATATAAAACAATGTTGGAACAGAATTTCTTTTGTTTTTTAACTCTTTGATACCGAAATTATTTTCCACATTTCGACGGAATTTATGGCTTTATATCTGGATAGAATCAACGATGTTAGCGTCGTTGCGAGCTCAAAGAGTTAATTTCTCATGCAATGCTATTTTTATAACGACAATGTTTTGTAAAAATAAATTGCAAACCAGGGTTTCTCAAACTACAGCCCTAGCCCTCTCTGCCTCCTGAACGCTGTGGATAATAAAGCCTCAGAGGCTCAGTTACATTGGAACAACGATTTCTTTCAAGTGTACGGCCATGACACGCGTATGAAAAAGAGTCTAGGGCCTCGAGGCCCCATTGTGAAAAAAAAAGCCATAAGAGCAATATCTAACTCCGTCACAAACAAAGTTATCTTATCTTATACAATACAGACGTTACTTCAAAAAAGAAGATGAATACGTCCTACGGGTCATGCATTCGGTCATGCATATTAACCAATGACTTAAATTCTGCCAAGTCACTGGTTTTCCTGGCTAGCTCAGGCAACCAATTCCATGCTCTAATAGCGCTAGGGTAGAAGGAGCATTTGTACAGATTTGTCCTAGCATATGGGATGAGGAATGCGCCTTTTTCTCTTTGTCTTTCTGAGTATTTTATTAAATTTTGTTTTTGAATTTGAAGATTATGGTTCAGTGTTTTATGTATAACTAGTCGACCGGCGGCATAGCATACGTCGCTATTTTCCTTAGGCACAGCAACATATGCGACTGCAGTGGGTCCCGCACTTTCATTGGATCGGTGCTAATTTTTTAGGCGTATAAATTATTAAATCAAGTTACATGAAGTTAATTCCTATTTCTACTCTATATTTATTTATATCTATGCTATTTTGTGAATGAAAATAGTGCGGATTTGGATACATTATTTCCATTCACACCATGCTGCGCCATGGGATCTTCCCATTTACTTGTTATAAGTGAATTCATTAATAAAAAATACTATGAATGGAGCTAAAATATGGCTAATTGACCTTAATTTACGCGATATTAAGAATAGAGTTGCACTCATGTAACAATGCTTTAGAAAAACAAATTTGAATGTTAATTTGATTAAATGGGCTATAATTAGTATGTTCATGTGCTAAAGCATAAAACTATCTCTGCGAAGAGAAGTTCTATAATCTTAGAGTTGAAATCGAGTTTTAGATCTAGATCTAGATCTAGGAATAGAGAGATGAGTTACCTTTCGTAATCATGTCTAATGAACGAATGTGCGTAATTTGTGATATTAATTAAAGTACTTCTAAAGTGAAACCTGAGAGTATACTCTATCTGTGTATTGTTGTTCTAGTTTCAATAGTCTTACGACAAAATAATCTGGAAATACTTTCAATATTATGACAAAAATTGACAAGAAGAGAATTATATAAACTTCACTTTCATTCACAAAATAGTGCGCATTGGGATGCACGAATTTCTATTTACACCGTGCTGCGCCATGGGATCTTCCCATTTACTTGTTGTTGTTGCTTACTCGGCTGAACTTTTGAACTTGTCTTTTGAGAAATATATATATAGATCGCTACTTTACTTTTGAGTCTTCTGTCCTGAAGGCTTTCTAAATTTAGTGATTTTACTAAAGGTGTTACTTTGTATCTGGCTATATCGATGTAATATAAAGTTCAACTTCTAACATTGACATTTAGCTCGAAGACTGTTTAAAACAGTAAATATAAAACATTAAATGCCAGATACATTTTTATACACGAAGCTATTGTTATGACAAAAATTTGTGTTATAAAACATCGAATATGACTTTTTTTTACTTCTCAAACAAATAGGCTTAATCTAGAAAAAAAACAACATATTGTATTTTAAATAAAAAAAAAAATAACTCATCAAAACGAAATTGGAAACGAAAAGCAAAGACAAAATTAAATGGGGAAATGGAGAGAGAAACGTATCAGAACCTCAAAAATAGTATTTATCTTATCTTATCTTATAAATTACAGACGTTTCTTGTTATTAACAGATGAAAAGTATATCCTACGCGCTTTTATTGGCCATTCTAGTCATGTTCAGTAGAGACTTATTGGACAGTCTAGTCATGTTCAGTAGAGACTTATTGGCCAGTCTAGTCATGTTCAGTAGAGACTTTAACTAAGTTACGTCATTGCATTACCAGGCTGATTCAGATAAAGTACAGCGGAAAGGTTTACGTCACTGGCCGAAAAAAGTACTGCGCCACTGGCCGAAAAGTACTGCGTCACTCTCCAGAAAGTACCGACTCACTGAACACATTAGACTCTCTGTAACACATTTGACACAACTGTCGTCACGATGTAACCGTCGGGTTCGAATCCTGCCCGACGTCATCATTCAGTAGTCCTTGAAGACTAGGACTTTTTAGTCTTTATTGTCTGAAGCAACGTGCGAAAGGCATAAACAAACAAATTACATTTACACTAGCTATGATTTACCCGGCTTTGCTTGGGTTTTTGTTTGTTTGTTCTTTTTTTTAAGAAATAGAATTAAAGATTATAGATGGTGACGTAGTTCAAATTGATTGGTAGGACGGGAGTCATTTCTATTGTAGATTTTCACGATAAATAATACAAGGCGAAGGGCGATAAATTGAACGTTTCAGTTGCCAATTTAATTAAAAAGGACAGAGCTATATTTGTAACAATATCTCAATATGTCGGATGGAATCATTTTATCAACTCTACTGTATCACCCCAAGTTGGTTGCTCATTTGTTTTTAAACAAGTCTTTAAGTCATTGAATAAAAATTTCATGTTTTTTTTATATTGAGCTTACTTTATGATGTAATTGAAAGAGCTGAGAACATTAGGTGCTGCAGCGCTAAAGCGTGCATATAAATTATCATATACCTTTAAAAAAACAAAGCTTATCAACACTTTTTTTATTCTGTAAACCGGATACACCAAAAAGCTATTTATAGTTTCTATTTTCGCCATGAAAATTTCCAATCTAAAGAAAAACAAATCACCTTGCATTCAATTGTATGTAACAGATTAACTCTTTCTCTCCTAATGAACGATAAATCATTAATTTGACCCCATTAAATGAGTTAATTTTTGGTTTATAAGCTTAAATTTGTGCTATATAAAAAGAGCATGCATTCTCATATAATTCTATGCCAAAAGTAATGTTTTCTGATTACAAACAAAAAATGTTATCGAAGCCTAATCATAACAGTGTACAAATGTGAAAAATTAACATTCGGTCAGAACATGGAAAATAATTACGGAGATTTAAGCTTTTATGAAAAAAAAAGAGTAATGAGTTTCTAGAGATGTATAATCTTACCATAGTTATTCAAAATCATTTCTTTGCTAAATGATACAAACATACAGATATTTCCAAAGTCAAAGTTTTGTTTGTTGTATCTAGGCAAGTGTGGTCAAGAAATAAACCTGCCGTTCTTACTCACTGACAACTGGACATAATGATCGTCCTTTAAAAGAGCTCGCAGCATTGTCTTTTTTAAGACTTGCCACCCCCATCCTCCCCCCTTTGGCTTGTACTGGACAGAACGTCCCAAGAGATGGAGCGCGAAGATGACGTCAAGTCCAACAGAGACAGCGACTGCGCGACCCAAGAAAACGATAGCCACGTATCAAGTCTACACAAGCATGACAGCGTGTGTGTTATGTGTGTGTGTGTGTGTGTGTGGTGTTAATACTCTCTAAAATAGCATTAAGTCTGAAGCTTTTTTGTTTCTTGATGATTTCAAGTTACAGAATAAGAAATGTCATCACTTTTATTTATTGCCTTGATATACAATTTTTTGATATTTAAATGTCTGATTTCAAATTTAGACTATTAGATTGCCATCTGGTAATAGAGATGTATTCTTTCTATTAAAAGATTATTATATAGGTAGTGGAAGATGGTGCATGAGTAGCAAAGCGTCTGGCTACCTTAGGGACATTGGGTTCGAACCGTAGTGAAGGCAGGGGTATTGAACTTCGGGATTTTTAGGTCGCCCCCGAATGTACCCAGATCCTTGGGTACCCAACGAACGTAAAGGCGGTAGGTTGTTGTGGTGGTCACATGTATAGTTCGTCCATCGTGGTTCGATGATGACCACTTTGTCATCCAGTGGGCTGAGGGCTTTGCACTGGGGTTTTGTGCCTCCTCATGTGGCTGGTGAGACCTATGCGAGCCCGGAATGTTCGGCCGCACTCTGGGCAGGTAATTCCAGCTGGAGCTAGTGTCGTTTGCCTTGCTTTCCTTCTCTGGCGTTTTTCTTTCGCAAGCGTTGTTCTTTTTTCCTCAGCAACCTGTGCGCCGGATCTCACAGCGCGGCGCCATGATACTCTGTCATGTGCCTCTGTCTCCCAGGTGCCTGGGTCAATGTTGAACTCCTTTAGAGAAGCTTTGAGGGTGTCTTTGTAGCGCTTTTTATGACCACCTTGCGAGCGCTTGCTTTCTCTTAATTGGCCATACATGAGACGTTTTGGGATGCGGTAGTCCTCCATCCGACACACGTGTCCTGCCCATCGCAGCTGGGACTGCATCAGGATTGTGTGGATGCTTTTCAAACCAGCTCTTTGAAGCTCTTTGACATGACATGTCTAAGAAAATACTAAATGTCAAATGGCAGGACAGAATGCCAGATACTGAAGTCCTTCAAAGAGCTGGTCACATGACAGCCTTGTTAACTGACAGCCATAGAAATATCGTCTGGCCCCATAGATTGCAGGGTCTGAAAAATGAAATTTTTCTTGTATATAGACTTATAGGTATTGACGGTTTATTGTTGAGGTAATATGGAGAATTGAAAATAAGTCTAATTTAAACGGCGCATTTAATGCTGTAGCTTTGTTAGGTGAATGAAATATCTCTTTTCAACGACCTCAATATGAGAGCAACGCTATTGTTTCTGGTCTAGTAGTCTGTCAAGCTGACATCTAAACAAGAAAAATGCAAAACAAAAACAAAAAAGAAAAGAAAAATAAGAAAAAAAATAAAATAAATAAAGCTTATCTAAGCGGAATAGACGCAAAATCACTATTATATATCTCAATACTGTAGGAATAAGCTCCATTTTTCTATTTAAAAAGAAAAGCTTCAAACGTTAAAGGTTGAGAAACATTGGATCACAGTTATGCCATTCGGAAATAAACATTTAGCATATATCTATTGCATATCTTCTTATCACCACAGTTTGCGCTAGACAACTAGATCTAGTACACGTATTTATATTAACTTTAAAATAATGAGAATCTACCGATTATACAAAAAAGTGGGTGTTAAATTTGTTTTACAGTAAACTTTTGTTAATATCATCTTTTTTTTTTTTTGTCAGAGAAAATACATGAACATTTTTCTATTTAATATCTGATTATTATATAACATCAGACATTGTCGCTCATTTATTAAATAAAATGCAAATAGTAAATACTAAATTGATTATCCCCCATCATTTGTTTTCATTAAATTCATGAAAAAAAAAGTGGACAATGTAGGGACAATTGTAAAATATAATATTCACAATTGATACTTTAACTTTTTTTGTTTCTTTTATGGAGTGGGAGGAATGTGTTGCAATTGGACGGGCTTTTATGTAATTTTTTAAAAAGTATTTTGGACATCATATGATGTCATTACCACTGAAAGAAAACTCTAGCATATCAATGTTTCTTTCAAGTTTTTATATCGCACGCATACAGTTGAAAGGTCAATATAATAAATAACAATCATGTAGTCATGTTGTTATGTGAAGGCATGTATTCTATTTCTAAATGACAAAAACAAAATCAGTAACAAAGAAAAAAAAAGTTACAAAGACTGTTTGTGTGGAGACACAAACTCAAAATCGGCCCCCAAATCGGTCCAGCCGGGCAGGTAAAAAGGCGGGTTTCAATATTTTCAGAAAGAACATCAGAATAAAATGGTATCAAAGACAGATGACAGAGAAGAATGGAGAAAGAAGATTGACGGATTGTGTGTGGTGCCCCATCGGTCCATAGATCAAAGGATAGGTGAAAGTGAATGTGAAGTTAGATGTGAACCTGGCCTACCTAATGTCTTATAATGAATATCTAATTGATCTAATTGATTTGTAAAGGGACAATCTCTTAGTCCTCAAGAAAAAAACATTTCCGTAAAAAAATAAATTCCTTTAGTTCTCTGTTCTATTGCAGCGCTGCAGCGATAATAGAAAAAAACTACATATTAATTGTTCTTTTAAATTACTTCCAACTTATATGCACACTAAATAGTTTTTCTCTTTTAAAAAAATTAAACATTTTTTTGTCAATATAGATGTTAATATAACCGATTTTACTTAACTTAGCAATACAAATGTAGAATAGAAAATGTTTTGACAAAAAATTTGAAACCATTTGCATAAATGTGTTCAAAATATAACAGATGACTTTTCCCCTACTAAAAAGCCTCCGGTGGTGGTTACTATTAATAATGAATAGTTGTAAAAGTGGGGTTTTTATGAAAAAAACTGCAAGCATAAGTGATTTTAAAAAATTAGATTTTCCGCTTTCAGAAAAAAAAAGTAGCCGTTGCATCTAAACTATTAGGAAGTCGGATTTTCATTATCTTTTCTAGTTCATGAGATCTAAACAAGACGGACGGACAGACGAACGGACAGACATTCCACACAAAACCAAAACTAATAGCGTCTTTTCCCATTTAGAGGGCCGATAAAAAACAGTCATAAAGACACATACACATATATATATATAATAGTCGATACTTCATAATTGCATACAGGAAAAAGAATTCATTTATCATATTACAGACTATAAAAAAATTGATGTTCAATATTTTAAGAGTTAAAAAATATTTTTTTATTGCTTATTAATATTTAAAGCTACAAAAAGCATGAATAAGTTCATCTTTGGTATAGACTACACAAAAAAATTGAATCATGATATTTGCAGACTACTAAAAATTTTATTCATGGCAATTGAAGGCGTCAAAAAGAAATGATTCTTCTTTTTGTAGAATATAAAAAAAAGATTCTTGATACTTAAGTGGATAAAGTTCCCCTTTCAGACCTGTAGTCTATAGGGCAGATGATATAAAGTTCATCTGTTACTGTGACCCACGGTTAACGAGGGTGTCATGTTCCCAGCACAACGACCAACTGCCTTTACTTTCACAAACTAATGTCAGGTACTCATTAGAGCTTAGTGGACCCAGAGGTTCCCAAAGATGTCGGAATTATAAATCCCAGTATTCACTAGGATTCGAACCCGGGACTTCGGTTCGGAAGCCAAGCACCGCCCCTACGTTTCTCGATACTGCCCAAATTAAAAAATGTTTTTTTGATTTTAACCTCGTTTCTGCATGTGGTCACGTTTGTGTCATAGGTCACCAACCAGCTTCTTCCAGCATCTCGTTTCTGAGCCAATCTCTCCAACTGTCCGCATGGCTTGCCCATCTGCTTGACATTTGTTTCTAGATCTCGGCGCCTTGTATTTCTGCGCCGACCCTCTTTCTTTCTTAATATAAAAAATAAAGAAAGAACTAAAAACATAACGAATGGATTCTTAATATTGCAGACTATATAACGAGATAATTGATCCCTAATAACTCCAGACATTTAAATATAAACGAAATAACAAAAAAACACAATAAATTATGCGAGGGCATTACTACTGCAGACGAATTAAACTATTGACTCTACAT
>JADKLZ010005243.1:17767542-17780013 GCA_021533235.1 Biomphalaria straminea
CCATGGTTGTTACATCATCGGGTGTGGGCCCCTAAATGGTCGTGGGCACGGGTTCATTGAACCCCTTCGCGCCATGGATGCTACGCCACTGCATGGGATACACAAGGGTACACATGGCATACACAAGGGTACACATGGGATACACCAAACAACTGTAATTTTATGGACTGAAACTCTGTACTACACATCAAACAGTATTAAAAACATTTTAAATGTAAACGCGTTTGCTTACTGTATATGGGTGTGTATGTAATTGTGCATCTATATGTGTGTTTGTGTGCTGCATAGATGTGAATAAGAAAAAGATGACAGTGTGTTAGAAATATTCTTTTTTTTTATTTTGAAGTCACTCAAATGCTGTAAGTCAATTTTCTGTTCCTTAAAGTATTTTTGATATGTTCGTTTAGAAAAAAAATATTCCAATTAAAACATTTTTTTTAAAGTTGTTTTTTTTGTCACTAAATTGTCTTTGATAGGTATGTGTTTTTAAAACATAAGTTGGAATCCTCATAAGAAAGATATACACAGGCAGGCTTCAAAATTTCAGAAAAAATATCAGAATGAACTTCTATGAAAGGCAAATGACAGAACAGAATGGAGAAAGAAGGTTGACAGATCTTGTGTGGCGCCTCAAGGGTTTTGCAGACGAAGAGATAAGTGGATGTGATTGTAAAGTTAGATGCGAAAACGGCCTAATTGATGTCTTTTTGTTAAGTGTTAACACAGCATAAAGTTATATAATAATAATAAAAATAATAATAATAATAATAATAATACAATGCCTCAGTGCAGCCCTAATGTTTAGGCGATAATATGAAAAACAGCTTATAATTGTTTTTGTTTTTATTTTTTTCCACATATTTAAACGTTATCATTCTAACATATTCTAGAAAAGTCAGGATTTTGTGATTTTACCATTACAAAAGAGATACAAGACACCGATAGCGAAGACTAACAGATATAAGCTCTCTTTCGTTCCCCTGGCAGTGTAATCATTGAATAGAAATAATTTGATATAAACATAAACTTTTTTTCACATGTAAATTTTCAATGAGTCATGTATGAATGTTTTTTCTTAGGTTTGATGTTTTGTTTGGTGTAATGCACAAACTGTAAGAAAAATTTCCTCACGGACAATAAAGATTATTATTATTATTATTATGATAAAAGAACGAGTATTCTTTCTCTGGCGCAGCCAGGGTCGAGTTTCGTTGAAAGGAAACAAAATTCATCGTAGTCCTTTTATCGGTTTCCACTGAGGAATTTTCTGGGTGATGCGGCAGGTCTGCAGCAGTACCGCCCTCTGACAGGCTACGAGAATGTTCCAAGGAATGCCAAGGGCCTTGAAGGTATATGGAGGTCAGTTGTTATTATCCCCTCGGTTGATATAACAATGGGGTATATTGTTGTTTTAGCAAGCTTGCATAGACGCTTAATCTCCAAGCCCAGGTTCCCATATTTTCGTTGTTTTTCTCAGTTTTTCTTAAGTTGTGAGATAGTGGTACTGCAATGTCGATAATGGTTTCTTATTATTATTATTATTATTATAAAAGAACGAGTATTCTTTCTCTGGCGCAGCCAGGGTCGAGTTTCGTTAAAGGGAAACAAAATTCATTGTAGTCCCTTTATCAGTTTCCACTGAGGAATTTTCTGGTGATGTGGCAGGTCTGCAGCAGTACCGCCCTCTGACAGGCAACGAGAATGTTCCTAGGAATGCCAAGGGCCTTGAAGGTATTTGTGAGGTCAATTGTTATTATCCCCTCGGTTGATATGACAATGGGGTATATTGTTGTTTTAGAAAGCTTCCATAGACGCTTAATCTCCAAGCCTAGGTTCCCATATTTTCGTTGTTTTTCTAACTCAGTTTTTCTTAAGTTGTGAGATAGTGGTACTGCAATGTCGATAATGGTAGCGACTTTTTCCTTTTTATCGATGAGCAGCAGATCAGGGCGATTAAAATCAACTGTTTTGTCGGTCAAAATAGGTCTATCCCAGTACAGCAGATAATCAGTAGATTCGAGAACCTCTTGTGGTGAGTATTTGTAATAAGGAGGAGTATCCTTCCCGATCAAATTGTGTGTCAAAGCCAAGTGCTGGTATATTAGCTTTGCAACTTGGTTATGGCGACCTAGGTAGGCAGATTCCGATAGGGCTGAACATCCTGCCATTATGTGTTCAATTGACTCACCAACATTTCCACATTTTCGGCATTTGTCAACAATATTGAGTTTTAGGATATGTTTCTCGTAATTTTTTGTCCTAATTACTCTGTCCTGTATTGCTGTAACAAAGCCTTCAGTTTCAGAGTAGAGATGACCTGCTTTGAGCCACGCTAAGGAGGCGGTCTTGTCAATGTTGTCCCCATGTAATAAAGCCGGGAATTTTCCGTGGAGTGTTTTTTCTTCCCATTGACGAATCTCATGCCCTGCGTCGTCCAGTCCGATATTAACATCAACATTGTGTAGGTTCAGAGGGGTCGCATCGGAGTCGTACCTGCGTAGGAAGGAAATTAGTTCGTTGCTGGAGGCGTGCAGTTTTGATCGTATTTTTGATACTTGCGTCTTACAAAGTTTGAAGATGTTCTGCAATCCACGGCCTCCATCCTTTCTGGGCAGGTATAACCTTATGGTGGAGGACTTGGGATGTAGGCATCGAAATTTGGTTAATAATTTCCTCGTGAGCCTGTCAATGTCGTGTAGGTCAGTGTCAGTCCATTTGATGACGCCGAAAGTGTATAGGAGCACTGGGACGGTCCAACTATTTATTGCAGTGATGAGGTTACCGCCAGACAGTTTTGTATTGAGAATTTTATTAATTCTTTGCTTGTATTTACCAAGAAAGTCCTCTTTTAATTTTTTATGGTTTATCTTGGCATTCTGGTTTATCCCAAGATATTTATAAAGGGAAGCAGAGTCAAGTTCCTCGATTCCTTCACATGCAATGTTAGTGTTGGCTGCCTTGCCCTTTATTACGCTTATTATACCGCACTTATCCAAGCCAAAAGACATGCAGATATCATCACTAAAGCGTTTAACCGTTTTGATTAAGGTGTGCAACTTTTGCTCGTTCTCAGCATATAGCTTTAAATCATCCATGTATAACAGGTGAGACACACATTTTGTACATTTAGTGTCAACCCTAAAGCCGTTTGTCGTGCTATGGAGTAATTTAGATAGTGGGTTTATAGCTAGGCAGAACCAGAGCGGAGATAGTGAGTCACCTTGGTATATGCCTCTTCTAATGTCCACAGAGCCTAGATTATAGCGATTGAGGTGTAGACTTATCTTCCAATTATCCATACAGACTTTCAGTAATTGCTTTATTCTTGGGTTTATTCTGTGAATCTCCAGGGTTTTCAGCAGCCAATCATGCGGAACTGAATCGAATGCTTTTTTGTAGTCGATGTAGCACATGTGCAAGTTTCTTTTTCTTCTATAAGCTTGGTGCAGTACAATACCATCAATAGTTAGCTGTAATTTACAGCCCATGGACTCTTCAATGCAACCTTGTTGTTCCTCTGCAAGTAGCTTATGGGCAGAGCAAAATTTATACATTTTATTTTTTAATAGTGAAGTTAATAATTTATAGACAACTGACAGACAAGTGATAGGGCGATAGTTTGATGGTTGATTCGGGTCACCTTTTTTGGAGAGTAGAGATGTTCTACCTTCAGTGAGTTCTATCAGCATTAAAGATGGTTCTGATATTAACACGTTAAAACTCGATGTTAGTGGTATATGAATGGCTGTAAGTTTTTTCAACCAATAGTTGTGTATATTGTCAGGCCCAGGGGCAGTCCAGTTGTGCGTTTTCGATATAGCTGTTGAGACTTCCTCAACTGTGAAGTCCTCATCAGGCATTTCTGGTATTAAGTTGTTAGCAGCTTGGATTTCGTCGATCCAGTCAGCCTGTACGTTGTAATGTAAAGGGTCGGACCAATGCGCTGCCCAATAGTCGATAAACGAGCCGTGTTTACTGCTATCAATGTTTGGAATTTCGTCAGCATCATTATTACTTAGTTTATGGAAGAACTGTTTTCTATTGTGTTGAAATAGAGCATTGTGCTCTTTCCACTTAGTGGTTTCATTGTAGCGCTTTAACCTAGCTCCCTTTAGTTGAACTTTCTGTCTCAGCGTATCTTTCAAACATAAGAGTCGTGTGTGGCAGTCACAGTCCGTCAGTTTGATTCCATTAGTTCTTAATATGGAATTTAATTTTTTGAGAATTTTTGAGGAATGGTTGTTTCCTAGGTATTGTCCAATTGTGTCCATTTGGCTCCTCAGCTGATTTATAGTATCTTCAAGGCGCTTTTTCCATGCTGGCACATGTTTTTTAGATCCCTGTTTAATTGGACCAAGCTCGAAGGTCTTTTGTCCTGAGAGCTCCATGACAGCCACAGCAGCGCAGTATGTAGCGAGGTGTATCTCGAACAAATTTTTTGGTGTTTCAAAATAGTTTATTAAAACTTTATTTATTTCATTAATATAAGTGTTTGTCTCTTTTTTGACATTTAGCTTAGGGATACGAGGCCTGGAGTTGAGATTGATGTTTCTATAGCGGTCCATGAGAGTAGAGAATTTTGACTGTAGCTCATTGCTTATTGCCGACGTTGAATCATTCTCTTGTTGGTTAGGTGTTACATTAATGTTTTCGTTGGTCGGCTGTGTGGGTGTGTCACTTATATTTGAGATTAGCTCTTGTATCTGAAGCTCATAACCGACTTCCCTTCTTATCATGTCAATTTCTGTAGGGGTTAAATAGCATTTTTTAATTATTACAGAGCGTCTGTCTACAACATTCTGCTCTGTAAGGCTTAGATTGGGATATAATTTGTTGACTTCGTGGAAGAGTTTTTGCCTGTAGCCTGGGAGAGGTGTATCATCACAGTTATTTACACGGAAGAACGATTTGATAATATCTATATTCATTTCTCTCGTCCATTTGATCCTTTTGGCTCCTCTTGTTCTACCGCCAACAGCACCTCTCAATTGTTTGGGGTGCGAGTCAGGGAGTAGATCGACCTCTTGTGTTTGGTCGTGAGGTTGCGAATTACCTTCTGGAAACACTCGACTCATAGGTGAATAATAATATATTTAGACTCTACCGCCTGTGTAAATTATTCCTTGTTCATCATTGTCCTGAAAGAAGCAATGGATCCGTTCTATTTCTTCTCAAAGTAAAAACTAGATCAAACAGAAATGAACGTACATAAGTTTGATTATTTTGATCTATTATCTTCGTAGACAATCTTTAAGATCTAGATCTAGCAAACATGGAAGTGACGCAGCAAATATGGCGACACTAGTCTAGGATAAGATATTACTCAAATTCGAAGAAAATCTTCAAATTTGGTACATGTAATCACCCTAAATAAATACAAATATACAACCATGTAACAGTACTTCATTATTTGTAACGTCCTGAGTACAAATACTTCTTTCATCTCGCTTAAAAGTGTACGAAGTCAGAGAGAAGAGAAACACACCATAGCTTCCGGCGGCCATTATTATTATTATTATAAAAGAACGAGTATTCTTTCTCTGGCGCAGCCACGGTCGAGTTTCGTTAAAGGGAAACAAAATTCATTGTAGTCCCTTATTATTATGATAAAAGAACGAGTATTCTTTCTCAGGCGCAGCCAGGGTCGAGTTTCGTTAAAGGGAAACATAATTCATTGTAGTCCCTTTATCAGTTTCCACTGAGGAATTTTCTGGTGATGTGGCAGGTCTGCAGTAGTACCGCCCTCTGATTATTATTATTATTATATAACTTTATGCTGTGTTAACTTTAGGAAAGCTGCCTTTCATGTATGTTATGTGCTTGAATGATTTAATTTGAGTCTTTCCTGGGTATATTTCTTGATATTTAGAAAAATACACATTTTCCCTTCAAAAATCGTATTTCCAGGTCTGGGAGACGCATTTCCATTTTGGCATGTAGGCATTTCCGCCTATATGCAGACTAAATAGATTTTTTTTCTCTTTAAAAAAGTAACCTTTTTTTTGTAAATGTAGTAGTTAGTAAACAAATAAAAGTTCAGTTTGACTAAAGCTGTCCACTTAAGCAAAACAAGCATAACAATCAGAATATATATGCAAATATGAACAGCACTTTACACACGAAATACTTACAGACTCACGCACACAACTAGTGCGTTATGAATACGGCTTCTATGTGCTTCAATGTGATTCAATATGCTTCAATGTGCTTCTATGTGATTCAATGTGCTTCTATGTGATTCAATGTGCTTCTGTGTGCTTCTATGTGTTTCAATGTGCTTCTATGTGCTTCTATGTGCTTCAATTAGCTTCTATGTGCTTCAATGTGCTTCAATGTGCTTCAATGTGCTTCTATGTGTTTCTATGTGCTTGTATGTGCTTCAATGTGCTTCTAAGAGCGTCAATGTGCCTCTATGTGTTTCTATGTGCTCCTATGTGCTTCTATGTGCTTCAATGTGCTTTTATGTGCTTCGTCCAGATTCTCTCCAACTGTTATCTAATGCCTGTAGATTGTCTTCAAGGATTGCATGCGTTTTGGAATGGTATGAAAAAAAAAGTCCTTCAAGACGTGGTAGCTGTGTTTGAATGATATGTGATGCTTTTTCAATAAAGACACATCTCTTATTCCAAGGCATAGAAAGAGAGGAATAAAGAAAGACAGATGACAGATCTTGTGTGGTGCCACAACGTTGAAACCTACTAAAGGAATTTGTGATAGTGAAGGTTCTTATTCATATTGCTAGGTCAAATTCGTATAAGTGCTCCTTCTTCCTTATTGCAATTCAAGCATGGAATGGGGCTCCGAATCAGCCAGCAAAAGACTTAGGAGAGTTGAAGTCATTGATTAACATGCATGATTAGATTGACACATGAAATGCGTTGGACGTAACTATCTTCTCGTTTGAAGTAACGTCTGTAATGTATAATACATATTTATAATTAGTCGTCCCGTGTCCTAGCATACGCCGCTATTTGACGGAAGTATCCATGTAGGCGGAGGAATTCCAGCTACCGTCGCCTCAGCGTGGCACCTCCGTGGAAACGTCCATGTAGGGAAATGGATAGGCTAAGAACGGTAGCGCATATAGCCCTCGGCGGGCTTCCAAAGACACGGTGGAGACACTGTTCATTGCACGTGGTAGGGATGCAACTAAAGACTCGCCAAACCGTCCAAAACCCCCAGTGATTCGTTCCCTAACGGGGGCCATACGCTCTGTGATGCGCCCTTGCACGGGTTCGCTGGGACAGCATAGGTATAAGAGGGGCCCCCACGCGGCTCGGCCTCCGGCCTCGTACAGGAGGAGGGAACCTGTACTTGGATGAAGGGGGTCGGGTGCAGCGACATACCGGGTGTGATACATTTGCACTTCGGATAAGGCGGGACCTCTGACAGAGTGGTTGGCGAAGAGCCGGCCTCTCATCCTGGCCACGGGTAAAATCCTTCCCTTGGTCAAAAGGACATAAAAGGGAGCTCGCTCTATGCTCTCGTCCCGAATGGACATCAGTAATCCATGTAGGCAGCGTATTGTCGGCAGCTTCTGTGAGAAAGAACAAAAAACATGGCGTTGCAATTGTTATCCTAATGTCCGCAAACAAAGCTTAGAACCATCTTGCGAAGTTCGAGAGAAACAGTTTCGTCGATGACATTTTCTATGAAAATATGCGATTAAAAGAAATAAAAAGTTACCTGATGCAGGAATTTCGACTACATTTAAAGACCTGTTGACTCCAGTTGTGTATGACTCTGAGAAATGGGTGCTCTATCAAAGGCATTTAAGGCTCATCAAACGACCTTTGAAAGATGCCGTCGCTTCATAATGGGAATACGCTAGTAATACTACATTTGAAATAGCTGTGTTCTTCTGGAGGCCGGTGTGGACAGTACAGAAGCACTAATTACAATTCGACAGCTGCATTGGATCGGACTCCTGTCTCCTATGTGAGACAACCTCATGCCAAGAAGGATCTTCTTTGGCAAGCGTAAAGGAAGACGGCGTAACAGAGGTGGCCCCCCCCCCCCCCCAAGCACTATGAAGATCAACTCAGGTGCCATTTCGCCTTCACTGGCAAGTTATTATAATTACTATTAGTAAAGTAGCTGGCATGGGATGGCTTCTAAAAGAGACAACAGGAGGGCTGCGTGCACAACGTTTGAGAACCAAAGGAAAAGCTTATTGAAGATAGGTGCAGAAGACTTAAAGAAAACTTAAATAGACCTCCGCGGACAATGGCTTTGTCTGCGTGAGATGCGGAAAAATTTGCAGGTCGCCAAGAAGGCCATGTGAAATAGTTACCCTTAATCTTCGGAATCGAAGACATTACCATTATTACTATTGTTATCTTATAAACTCAAATTAGATTTAGATATAATCTGTTGCGTTTTTTTTAGACTTATGCGTCTATCCAAGAATCTAAGAAAGAAATTGTTCAGTTGTAATTTTTAGTCTTGAATTCGAATGTAATGCGCACGAGACGGCGCTGGGAAACCAAAAAAAAAATAACACCATATCTAGCAATCAGTTTATGAATGCGCTGCACATCGACTACGTCACAACAAGAAACGAGGTAGTCAATGCCTATGGAAGTCAAAAATAAATGTTCTAGTAAAGTTTCTTGCTAGTAATTCCATCTCGTAGGAAAGTTGTTTTCATTTAGATCTAGCTTCACTTGGAACAGTCAAGATGTTGGCTTTCTTCTTACTGTTGTGCATTGGCTGTTTTCAGATTTCTGGTAAATAAGCAACTTAAAATCTCTATTTAGAATCTAGACCTAGACTAGAACTAGATCTTCTTATCTTATCTTATATAATAATTAATACAGACGTTACTTCAAAAAAGAAGATGATTACGTCCTACGCGTCATGCATTCAGTCATGCATATTTAGCAGTGACTTAAATTCTGCCAAGTCACTGGTTTTCCTGGCTAGCTCAGGCAAACCATTCCATGCTCTAAGTAATGGCGCTAGGGAAGAAAGAGCATTTGTACAGATTTGTCCAAGCATATGGGACAAATCCATGATCAACATGATATCTATTATCTAGATAGATCTCTATATTATTTTCACTATAACTAGAAAAAAACTAGATTTAAATCTAATCTAGATCTAGATTATTGTCACTATTAGGCCTACTAGAAAAAAATCGAGATCTAAATCTAATCTAGATCTAAATCTAATCTAGAACAAGATAAAGATCTACATCTAGATAATCTATTTCTTTTAGAGTGTAGATCTAATTTTACCTAATCTAAAATTTGGATTAGATCTTCTAGATTTAGACATCTAATATGATCTAACTCTAGATCTACATTCTTGTATTTAATTCATTTAAATTTCTTCATCTCCATCTAGATCTAGATTGGATCTGGATCTAGTTCTAAAGTAGATTTTAAATTAAATTTTCATCCTATAGTATAGATCCAGATCTATATAGGCTGTATATTAACTTGACTACTAGATCTATATTAATAATATTATACTAAACTTGTATCTAGATCTAGACCTAAGTCTTGTAGGGCCTATTTTAGAGGTTACACTGAAATGACTGCATCTACACTAGATCTGGAAGAGGAAATGGAATTATAAGTATAACTAGTGTATAACTAGATCTAGATATGCGAGATTCTTCTTCTTTTTCTCTTTCTTGAAACTGTCAGGTAGAGTTGAGCCTTCGGCTCTTGGAACTCTAGGCCAGTAAAAGTGAACAAGAGCCCCTTTCACCGGCCTGAATAAGGCGGTGGGTCAGACTCGCGGCAAGAGGCCGACATGCCATTTATGTAACGGCCCCTTGAAGAACAGCGCCTGGATTGTGACAAGGTTGTGGGAGCTTTTTTACAACTCTGCTCAAGACAATGAGGATGCTCTCGCACCCCCATTAAGCACCCTCACATGAGTCTTGTTTTGCTACCCTTTAGCCTTTTTCCTCCTACGATCGTTTCCACCCGGGCGCCACTGTGAGGCAGGGTAGCATGCCCGGGATGCGAGATTCAAAACTAGATATAGGCCTACTCATTTTGGACAGTGCATGATTATGATATGGACTAGATCAGTGATGGGAAAACGTTTTGAGTAGCGGGCCAAAAACGTAAAGCAAAAATGTTGGCGATCCGAATTTTTTTTTTAATTTAAAAAATGCAGAAATTTTATATTTCATTTACTTATTGATATCGAAATGATACTGATGCGATAACAATTGACATAATTTGGTTTAAATTGGAACGTAGTTGTTCTAAAGAGTTCAGAATTGAGATGTCCATTCGTAAATCTATCTCTGACACATCTTGGTCTAGGTGTCATTATCGAAAAAGCTGCTTTCAAAATGATAAAGATGCAAACATTGTATACATTTTATGGGCATGACAAAAACTGGATATCGCCAGCCAATTTCCTCTTCATTATTCCTAATCTTGTCTCCCATCATACTATTTATATCAATGAATAGTTGATTGACAAGTTGAAGAAGTTATTTCTTGAAATCTCAAATGTAGTGTTCGAAGGAACAAAATAGAATCATGCCAATCATGGCATTATGCCTTCCTCTTTTTCCTCCTTCTCATTTTTATGTTGGGGCTTTCAGGTGACTAGACCAATACATGAAATAAACTGTGCAGTGGTTTCCAAATCAGGAGCTCTCCATATAGTTTTCTTTCTATTGGGGTGTTTTGGGGTCAGTGTCTTGTACGGACATCTTGGTAAGTGAACTATTGCAACATACATAGTCAGCAATCTCTAGTGACACTCCATATAGATTACACTGTTCCAATTTTAAGCTTCCGGTACATATATTGTTTCATTCTGTTGTGTTCGGTCCTGTGTCGAAAGATTAGACGTTGATCTTGTCGGGATAGCTTATAATAGGGATCATCTTTCTTGTGATTCGGATGTTAGATTGTTCATTTCTGATTTATTTTATTTACTATTAGTTTCTTTATTTTTTCTGGATAGAGTGCAATGTTTAATTGTTTGTTTGTTCTCCCACTCTTGGCGAGTGTGTCAGCCTTCTCGTTATGTCGATTTTCAGTTCCATAATTCTATCTCGAGAACTCGTCTTGCAATAAGTTATCCTACATCTAGTGGTAATGCTCAAATGTTTCGAAGTATTAGTATTACATTTAGGACTGCATAATAATACGAGTCTTACAGAGAATGCAGGCTAATTCATGGGCATAAAATGTTAGTAAATGCTTGCATGCTTTGTCTCTTTGGTCTTTTTTTTTTAAATTCATGCCACTTAAAAATAGTACGACTTTTGTAGTAACATAGTCATTAGTTAGTTCGTAGTAATCTAGCGGAACCCAAAGTTACTAATCTATGAGGCTGTGCTATTAGTAATAATAATCTTCTCATTTTCCAATTCAAATCTAAATGTTTGAAAGTGAGCGTCACAAACCTTTTTCTTATCCAGACTTCGCAACACTTGATTCATACAATTTGAATACATTCTGTATTAAAAGGTTTATTGAACACTATGACCTACTTACGCAGCAGTATTATTGGAACAAAATTTTTTTTTTTTTTTTTTTGAAAAACATTTTGCTGTCTTAATAAAGTTCTCGGCTAATTGAGGGACAGTGGTTTGTCTTTAATATTATAGTAAAACTTCTTCTAAGTATGTTATTCTTTAAACAACAAAAAAACACGACATTCTGAATGACCTCGACCTTTTATATTCGAAATTATTGAAATGCGCTGTGAAATAGAGACCATAGATACCCAATCAACAATCATTTGTTTGATGATCAATCAACTGATTTACTGCATGTGCGAATGATTCAAGTCGATGATCAGGCACTGCGCTGAAGAGAGAAGAGCCCCAACTTTGTGAGAACTATTGCTCTCGCCTCACCGTGGAACATATCCTCATTGACTGCCTCAGATACCAGGATGTCAGGGAGAAATTTTTTAGAGCACACAACTTAAAAACACTATTCGACAATGCCGACCCTGGGAAGGTACTGGGCTTTGTCCTGGAGGTGGGAGTTGTCAACGAAGATCTGATTTATTAAAATGTGAATATATAATATTTACATTAGATTTTTACCAAATTATTAAATTTTTACTACCGTTACTATTTTAACTGTGAATAGACATTGCTTTTAATGATTTAACTGTATAGAATCTAGCCCTTGTTATGTAAAGGGAGAGTAATCCTTGAAGGATTGCGGGCACGACATGGCTTAAATTGCGCCGATGTGCCTTAACTTAAAACTAAAACTCAAAGATAAATCCCATGATGACTGCTACATATGAAATATGTTATCCAGCTGTCTATAAGTACACACGTTGGCAGCTGATACATAAGCGCTGTGAAAGTAATCAGAACCGTAGGAGTCGGATCCCTATCAGATCCGCTTTGATCTCTCAACGGGGGCAGCCTCTGAGTTTGTGTATCACACAAACTCTCTTTGTCGCTGCTAAAAGTTCATTTAAAAAAAATTATATCAAAGATAAACGACAGAAATATAAATCTTCCGT
>JADKLZ010005243.1:17824228-17841565 GCA_021533235.1 Biomphalaria straminea
GTTATCTTATAGCTATTTATCTTCTATCTAAAAAGCACTGTTTATAGCTATCTTATAGCTATTTATCTATCTATAAATGTATATATGAAAGTCTTAACCACCCTCTCTACCCATCTCTCTTCTAGTTGATGGTATCTACGTTGTAGAAGTAAACAGGAAGTTAGCGTAGACCAGAGTAGATGTTCCCAATTCTAAATATAGATCACGTCATTTACTTAATAGTCTGCTGGAGGGAATCAGACATTTTCCAGAGGACGTAAGGGATGTGTTAAATGATGTAAATTAAGTTGATGTCTCTCTAGACAATGAAATATAAGAATTTATGAGATTACACATTCGTCTTTGTTTACTGGTTGTTTTCTAAAATCTTTTTCATTCCATAACAAAGATAATAAACAATAAAAATAATTGATAGAAATAAAACCAACATCAGTAATGTCCACAAAGTCGACTGTAGTCAAGAAATATAAGGAAAGAACACTAACTCTTCATACCACTAATTTTCATATTTTTTGCGAGTTCTCTTTCTTTGAGACAACCAAGATATCTATATATATATATCTCAAAAGACAAGTTCAAAAGTTCAAACACACAAGTAAGCAACAACAACAACAAGTAAACGGGAAGATCCCATGGCGCAGCACGGTGTAAATGGAAATTGGTGCATCCCAATCCGCACTATTTTGTAAATGAAAGTGGTGTTTATATAATTCTCTTCTTCTCAATTTTTGTCATAATATTAAAAGTATTTTCAGATTATTGTGTCGTAAGACTATTGAAACTAGAACAACAATACACAGAGTATACTCTCAGGTTTCACTTTAGAAGTACTTAAATTAACATCACAAATTACGCACATTCCTTCATTAGACATGATTACGAAAGGTAACTCATCTCTCTATTCCTAGATCTAGATCTAAAACTCGAATTCAAATGTAAGATTATAGAACTTCTCTTCGCAAAGATAGTTTTATGCTTTAGTACATGAACATACTAATTATAGTCCATTTAACCAAATTAACATTCAAATTTGTTTTTCTAAAGCATTGTTACATGAGTGCAACTCTATTCTTAATATCGCGTAAATTAAGGTCAATTAGCCATTTCTAGCTCCATTCATAGTATTTTTTATTCATGAATTCACTTATAACAAGTAAATGGGAAGACCCCATGGCGCAGCACGGTGTGAATTGAACCTGGTGCATCCAAATCCGCACAATTTTCATTCACGAAATAGCATAGCATACACGAGAAAATGGCGACCGCCTCACATATATTTCGTGGAGTCAACTAGAACAGCAATACACAGATAGAGTCTACTCTCAGGTTTGACTTTAGAAGTACTTTAATAATATCACAAATTACGCACATTCGTTCATTAGACATGATTACGAAAGGTAACTCATCTCTCTATTCCTAGATCTAGATCTAAAACTTGAATTCAACTCTAAGTCTAAGATTATAGAATTTTAGAACTTCTCTTCACAAAGATAGTTTTATGCTTTAGCACATGAACATAGTAATTATAGTCTATTGATTTCATATTTTAATCAAATTAACATTAAAATTTGTTTTTCTAAAGCATTGTTACATGAGTGCAATTCCATTCTTAATATCACGTAAATTAAGGTCAATTGGCCATTTTTAACTCCATTCATAGAATTTTTTATTCATGAATTCACGCATTCGCTTTACTTATAACAAGTAAATGGGAAGATCCCATGGCGCAGCATGTTGTGAATGGAAAATAATATATATATCCAAATCCGCACTATTTTCATTCACGAAATAGCATAGCATATTTTTTTTTAAATACTTTCCGGAGATTTCCAGGACTTTTTCGTAGGCCTATGATTATTTTGCAATTTCAGGAGATTTCCAGGAGCTCCTGGTAAATCAAGAGGCCGCGGGAAATCTGTTATATGTTATAAAATGGTTTAATTTAATAATTTATACATCTAAAAATTAGCACGGGTCCAAAGAAAGTGCGGGACCCACTGTGGTCGCATATGTTGCAGTCCCTAAGGCTTGCCCTAGCGGCGTATGCTATGCCGCCGGTCGATTAGTTTACAATATTTGGAAAAGTTCTTTTCTAATTGGATGCATTAGTGTGTGTGTGTGTTTGAAGGTTTTCTAATAATAAATAAAATGATTAGATTCTTCCATCAGTTTAACAACAATCCAATTAAATATGAAATGAATCATTATTTTTATTTCGCCGCATCTAAAGTTTGTAATTTGGTAAGACTTTGTACTTTTTTTTTTCTTTTTGGAATCAGGCTGGAGGTTTCAACATTGTTTTAGCATTCTTTATATTTTTAGACATTAAAAAGATTTTTTAAATACATCCTATTAATGTAAGTAAAAAACATATTTAAAGACTGGAAAAAAAAAACTAGCTGTACCGCATTTAAAAGTTCACGTCTCTAGTGAAGTGAATTACAGTTGAGATATTGACAGAAAAAGACTAAATCAAATAGCACTGGGAATTAAATAATAAATAACTTAATCAGCAAATAATTTCAAGCATTTATAAGTAGGAAAATACTTGACAAGATTTTAGCAGACTACTACTGAAACGAATTAAACCCAATACTGACAAGAATTAAACCCACTTCTGACAAGAATTAAACCCACTTCTAACAAAAATTAAACCCATTTCTGACGCACACAAAAACTTACAACAGTGTCAACTCCTTCAGTCCGTGAAAACTTCGAGCTTCAACGATGGAGATTCTGTTCGAGCCCAAGTACCTGTCAAGAAACATTTGAATTAGAACTTAACCCATTGACTGCATCATTGATGGAGTTTCTCATTGGTTTGATAAACAAGCTTCAAGAAGAATACAAACATTTGAATTAGAACTTAACCCATTGACTGCATCATTGGTGGAGTTTCTTATTGGTCTGATAAACAAGCTTCAAGAAGAATACAAGCCTTTGAGAGTGATTGTTCTAAAAGATTGTTGGATATGAAATCTGGAGATTAAACACATTATCGCTGCTACGTCAGAAACTTTGGAAATCAGACAGACAGATGGGACAAAAGCTAATTGTTGATGGGGCTGCGCTTTGGGTTGTAACTACAGACACTTTTCCAACTTCCTCTACTAAAAATTATTACTAACTTGTACATAAATCTAAAATTAAGCTCGAAAACATTTGTTTCATGACTTTTATTCATAAATATTATCAATGGTCAATTTCAATATAGAGGTAAACAGAAGCCAAAATGAAACAACAAGATGTTGAGACAATAAACATTAACTCACTTTAAATTATTGCTCTCAACATACAATAAACACACTTGATTCTGAACAATAAACACATTTGGTTCTGAACAATAAACACACGTAGTTCTGAATAATAAACACACGTGGTTCTGAACAATAAACACACTTGGTTCTGAACAATAAACACACGTGGTTCTGAACAATAAACACACGTAGTTCTGAACAATAAACACACGTAGTTCTGAACAATAAACACACTTGGTTTTGAACAATAAACACACTTGGTTCTGAACAATAAACACACGTGGTTCTGAACAATAAACACACGTGGTTCTGAACAATAAACACACGTGGTTCTGAACAATAAACACACGTGGTTCTGAACAATAAACACACGTGGTTGCTGCCTCTTGTCAGCCGTTTCATTCCACCCCTTTTTATCTACACATATCCGACAAGTATTATAAAAGTAATATGCGAGAATATCTACTTATACACTCATAACAGTAACATTGGATTGTTAGAACACCCAGAGAAACATTCATTCTAGATTGTCATTCAAATATTATAAAGAGATCATGCTAAGATCGTCTAAAAAAACTGATTGAACAAACGTCTGGAGCAGTCTATGAATTAGTTTGAGCAGATTCACACCGCCCCTCTACATGGCACTGGTGGAAATAGACGAGATGATTGTAAAATGATATTTATGTTATCATAATTTATAGATCTACAATGAAATACCGGACTTGATGTGACTTACAGGCTGTCCAGTTTCTGGGCATTCTTGAAGGTGTCGTTCTCGATTGACGTGATCAGGTTTTGTTTGATCCGTCTGAAAAACATACAGGAGTTACATATAGTAAAAGTATACTGATTTCTGTATGTGAAGGTTATAGACATTTTACACTATATAGAAGTTATAGACTGTTGGCACTTTATAGTATGACCATTCGCAGGCGAAGTCAGAATCGCCGCTCTTTCTTAGTATTTACTCTCTGACACAGAACCTTCATTATCTGTGGCATTTTACGTCTCGAGAGAGAGCAAGCTCTTGTGTGACTAAAGAGGCCGATCCTTGATACACAGCTGCGATCGCAGGTTGGGCATATGTAGTCACCAGGCGCCGTTGCATTTTCACCCTTCTTTCTGCTTCTGTTGTGTATGGCATCTGCAATCCAAGACACCTCCTTTATGCTCTCTCTCCATGTGGATCTATCCAGTGCCACCTTTTCCCAGTTGCTGGTGTTGATTTTAAAGAGCTTCATGTCCCGTTTGCATACATCTGTATAGCGTAGAAGTGGGCGACCAGCTGCTCTTCTGCCTTCTATTAGATAGCCATACAGAATATCCTGTGGGAGTCGACCTACTGGCATTCTACGAACGTGGCCAAGCCAGCCAAGGCGTCTGCTGCTGATAACAGAGCGGATGTCCTGGCAACCTGCTCTTCGTAGCACTTCCTCATTGGTTATCTTATCTTGCCACCTTATTTTAAAGATCCGCCTTAGGCATCGGAGGTGTAAGACATTCAGCTTTTTTTCCTGCCATGAGTAGGTTCACCACGTTTCGCTTCCGTATAGCAAGGTGCTCAATACGCAGGTCCGGTAGACTAGAGCCTTAGTACTGTTAGTCAGCAATATGTTGTCCTAGACTCTTCATTATACTCACTACAAATTAATGAAACACATTTTCATCACTGTGCCCGATCATTCTTTTATTAGCACGTTGACTACTTCACTCCAAATACAACGGAGCCTTTAATACGAGAAACACCAATTAACATTAAGCCAAACTAATGGAAGGGGGCTAGCCCTTGTTAAAGTATCGTGTTTCAAATTAATCTCGTAATTTTTATAGTTACTTCCCTTTCAATTCTTGGCTACTGTTACGACTCTTTAAAAATAGATTCATTTTTATTTCCTTTACACAAATATAAAAGTCTTTAGTTGAGATGTATTTTTAATGCGTGATTATTTTGTACCGTGTATTTCATGTTACAAAGAAGTTCAGAAGCTTAGGAAAATGTTTTCAATGTGGGAAGACATTAAACGGTTTTACGACATAAGGAGCCGAATCTGTCAGATCATGGGTCATTGTTCTCAGCTAGCCGCGTTGGTTGTCTAATACTTACTGACAAAAAGATCTACTATTTTTTTAGGAATCTCTGAAATGTATAAGATAAGAAGATAAATAAGCATAAAAAAATGGCTTACAGGTCAGTCAAAGAGTGGACGTAGACCAGATCACCTTTCCTGAGCTGAGAGATTCCATTACTCAGAAGAATGCTGAAAAGGAGAGAGAAACATGTTTTGCTAATAATTTAATAGAATTTTACAATTCTACGTTTATAATTGTGTAACTTGAAAGTATTTCTTTGACTATTTATGCTGCATATTTAGAGACTGGTTGAAGGGAGGGCTGATGAGGGTATTGCCTCGGGTACTCCAAAAGAATGATAATGGGTGTTGTTGTATCATAAAATATAATATTCGAATTTTTTACCTACAATATTTTAAATCTTACTGTGGTTACGAAGTGTTTGCTTATATCAGGATTGTAAAATTTAAATGTAGCTCCAGGGCTGTATAAGTAAGTCAACAAAGACCCTAACCTCCACAATTTCAAAAAAAATATTTTTTAAACTAACATATGCATATTTAATAATTTTCTAAAAGAAAGAAAGTGAATATGAGATTAAATGTACAAGTATTGTGTTTCTTTCTTCTGAACCATGGCATGCTTTTAGAGATAAGTATTATTATAAAGAAGTGGATTTTTATATAAAAAAATATTATTTCCCGGTCCTCCACATATCTAAATTCGGCCCTGTTTAAATTAATGCATTTTGAAAAAGCAACTGCAACTCACAGTTTCTGCAATCTAGGCATCAGATGCAGCGGTACTGCTGACATTTCTGTTATCCTGTTTCCTGTTAGATCACTGAGAAAAGAAAAACAAATGAAATAAGATAAATTCAGAAAGATTCATGAGAAAAAATTCTCATTACATTGTTTTGTATTTAGAAAGTAATATGTGCACCAAAGAAAGAGAGTGAGAGAGAGAGAGAGAAAGAGGGACAATCAATGAGATTGAGTTAAAGAGTGTGAGAGAAACACACATAACGGGAGAGAGTGAGAAAGCTATGTCGTTTTGGTATATTTATTTGGCGTATATATATATCATTACGGCTATTGTAGAATTGTTTACTTCAAATGAAAACACGACGAACAAGACAAAACTAATATTTTCTAGCATATGTATATTTGAGCCACAACTAAGTTCAAGCGTTTATTTAAAAAAAAAATAGTATCGGGTATAATATGCTAGGGGGATTTTAAGTTATATGCTTTGATCCTGTTAATGTTTTAGAGATATTTTGTTTAATTTCTCGATAGGCAGCCAATTGTACAATACATTGTGTAATTTAATAAAAGAACCTATTTTGTTTCAAATCTTTAAAAAAGTGCTTAAGAACGCTTGTAACCATGGCAACAGTTTATTGTGAAGACTAAAAACAGCTAATAAAATAAAATGTGACTTGTCTTATGGAAACTATTTATTTTAATTACATTTTGTTTCAACTTTTTAAACTTCTCACTAAATATATTGGGGATTCTATGGATGCCCCTGAGTCTATCAAACTCTAATCTGCCCCTGACATATTTTGGGAAGTAAAGATGATTGGTCGTTGTGCTGGACACATGACACCATCTTAAGGGTCTCTTTAACTGTCGGCTAATAGTTGATCTTAACATCATTTGCCCCAGTACATCCCAAGGTCTCAAAGGGTTACCTTTTGAATCTAATAATAATTTGGTACGAACAAATAAATAGCATACTTCATATTCTTATCATTTTAGTCTGTATGGTGTGTTCTTGAGAGGAGTCAAATATCGCCGAATAGTGAAAAAATGCCAAATATTCGGCAGAAGCCGGAGCCGGAGCGACTATCCGGTGCACCCCTAGTTCCTGTTGACCTGTTATAACTACCGAGATTAGGGTTAGGGTTAGCGTGCTCCCAGGTTTATTCTCTTTTTTAGCACTATAGCACAAAGAAAGTTTCAGAGTTGCCTTTAAGCACTCAAAAAATTAAGCCCACCTGGAATTAAAGCTCAAATGTAAAAATACAAACAGACTACAGGTATGTTTCAGAACATAAAAAATGATATGAGAATATTGTTGGATGATTGAATGAACGAAATAAATGATTCTCATTTTTTTAATAAAATAATTTTAAAAAATCTATAAACTTGATAAGTTAATTAACTAAAAATAAAACATTGAAACAAAAAATCAAGTAATAAGATTTTTATCGAATTAGGACTAATAAAAATGTTCCCATGTTGGTTTTTATAGAATTGCTATTGTATAGAGGAGATGCTAACATTAATAAGATCCCTTTTGATCAGGGGTTCTCATCCTGTGGATCGCGACCCCCTTGAGGGTCGATTGACGATTTGCCAACGGTCGCTGAAGAACATCGAAAAAATGGATTGTTTTTTGTCTATTCTTATATTGTAGTGTGTGTATGGGGAGGGGGGTCTTGGCATAGTGGGGGGTTGTAAAAAGGGGTCGCTGAGCTTAAAAGGATGAGAACCGCTTCTTTTGATGAAGCCGTGGCAGTCAGATGCATAATGCACCTAAAACAAGACCTCGCGCTAAATTGCATTGTTGTTTTTGTGTGTGTGTGTATTTTTTTTTTTTTTTTTTTGTGGTTGTTTTTTTTTTCTGAATTATTTCAAGAAATGAAAAAAAAATATTTTTTTTTTTTATACGAGGATTAGTTTATTGAATTCTAACTATATCATAGATGGCCGCACAGTTCCGTGGTATGCACTCCGGACTGCTTTCTAAATGATCTCCGGTTCAAATTCTGCCGGCTTCCATGCCCTTCTGTCCAGTGGGAGTTATGTCTTAAAACGTGCAAGTCCATATTTCTATTAAACATTTACTCCTTGATAACCAGAATCGGTCAGTGTTGAAAGCGACAAAACTCAAAGGAACCAAATGCTCATAAATATTCATTCTATAAACTCCTTTTGTCGTCTTCTTAATTTATTTTTATTGTATTTTTTTGTTTTGTTTTGAATGTTCCTGCAGAAATGAATATTTTTACTTCGTGTGGCGGCAGCTAGCAACCCAATGCGCCAAAGGGCGCGGAAGGATCTAATTCTAAGACTATGTCTAAACCTTTTGCAGGACAGCAGGGAATGGAAGCGACCTGGGTTCAAACTCTAGATCATCACCTTTTGTCTTGTCCATGTTTTGTCTTCTCCATGTTTTATCTTGTCTGTGTTTTGTCTTGTCCATGTTTTGTCTTGTCCATGTTGTGACAAGTAGGTCAATGATGGTGGCCGTTTAGGTGTCTAGGGGATTTAGATAATTTGAGGACCTTAACTTGCACATAAGGACTACAGGCACAATGTTATGAATGCAGGCAACAAATACTTTTTATGTAAAACATATGTACAGTTTAATAATAAGAATAAAATGAGTAAAAGGTAAAATTCCGTACAGTGTTAGGGCGGGGCCTAATTATTTACATAAATGGGACTATCATCATAAGATTTAAGAACCAAGTGGTCTGAGTGTCATTGGGCTTTGTTGCTTAGCTTTGAGTCCTATGCTGCTCCGGCGAGATCGGCGTGACTGATGCTGAGTTGTCTGTGGGTGGCTGGCTTGATCGGTCCTAGCGCACGGGACAGTCCACTATAGATAGCTGCAGGGGCGGCTCTTCTGGCATGCGGTTGTTGGTCGGACTCTTCTGAGTAGTGAGTAAAGCTGGTATCTCCAGATCTGGTATCAGCAGACTGGTATCCGCGTTACAAAGTTAGGGCTTCTATTAGAAGTAGCCTGTAATAAAAGCTGCAACGAGATTCGTAGCCACAATGATGACACTGGGAGGTAGACGCCTTTTCATGAAGGACATCTTCAGAATGATTAAATAGAAACCATAATCTAGTTTCAATATAATAAGGGGAGTTAATCCAATAAATATTACATCTCATCAGGGGAGACAATAATGACAACAATAGTGAAGTCCCATAAGGGCGATAACACATAGTAAAGTAATAATGATGTGAAGAAACTATAACTTAGTTTCACAGTTATCCAAGGGAACTAATACATGGTATTAATTGAAATAGTAGAAATTGTATTTCGTCAAGGGAGACTATAAGTAGCGTTAAATTGTAAGACGCACCTTGTCACGGTGATATCATTACGAGCCGCTTGGATAGAGAGATGAAAGGGGAAAGGGGGGGGGAGGAATGGCTGATGGTCAGTGACCAAGTCGCTATTGTTTACATTTGGCCGTTGGGCCCGAATAATAGAGCACGCTTGAATGGAGACGGGGCTCGTTCAAGGAACGTAATCTCTAGAAGTTAAATTCAATACGAGGGGAAATAATTCAAGTCTATCCTGAGCGCAGGGTCAGTGCGCCATTAAAATCAAGGCGATCAACCGAGATAAGATAATGACAGGATAAGATAAATAAGATGATGTATACATGGTTTACCTAAGTAATGAGTCTGGCCAACAGGCCGATAAAATAGAATATATATACACAGTTACTTCATTCCTTGTCATGGAATGAGTATAAATATATACTTGGTAATAATACATGTTACATAAATATCGTGATAGTTCCCGGTCAAGGAATTTATCAACAATAATAGAGGGCTCGTGGCGAGCGGTAATTTATCAGTGATAAATTAATAGTAGCTAGAAAGCTAAATACATGAGGCCAGAAATGTCGTAAATTCTAGTCCAGATAAAGTGGATGACTTTGACTATTTAGTCGTACAAGTCATGATAATAAAATATAATACATAAAGTGACTACTTACATACTCCAAGATAAGAATTACACAAATATGTACACAAATATAATGCACTAAATAAATGCACAAATAAATAAATACACACAGTAAGAGGCCATTAAACACAAACCATATAACAGCTTACCACCAGTCCAATATTATGAAATATATGAAATGAATATAGTGAGCGAAAGCTCGTAAAGCTCAAAACAGGGAAGTATATCCTTTCAGCTCCTCAGAATGAAATGAGAATATGACTATTCGCCATGTGTAGTTAAGAAGTCTAAGGTGGACAGGAAATGGGATGGGCTAGCTATTGCGCATATCCTGTCGCGTGGACAAGGAGGCGGGGCTTCCCAGGTGTTTAGACCGTCTGCCATGCCTAGGAGAAGATTATCGCTTGACCTTGCCGCGCGTTTCATGTATTGACATAAGGATGGGCCCTTATCGAGTGATATCGCCAATATGGTCGGACGACAGACCGTTTGTCTTACGTGACAGGGATTAGCTGCGCGAGACAGACCTTGTTGTCGATTTGAAGAGGGTCCATTCGAACTGACCCGTTCCCCGAAGGGGGGGGGGTGCGGCAGGATGTTAGGTCAAGATATTCAGAGGCCTGTTTATCCTTGTCGATAAAGAATGTGCTAGACGGGTGTCAGATTAAGAAATCACATCGCGACACGGAGGCCTAGAGAAAAAGGGGGTGGTGGTAATAGCTTTAGATAGTCATAAGGGCCAAGCTGAGGTGATAAAATAAGATAGCAAAAAAATAAATTATTTAAATGCCTAGACCGAGTGATACCTTAAGTGGGCGAAATTTATTTTTGTCACACATGTTTTGTCTTGTCTGTGTTTTGTCTTGTCTATGTTTTGTCTAGTCCATGTTTTGTCTTCTCCATGTTTTGTCTTGTCCATGTTTTGTCTTGTCTGTGTTTTGTCTTGTCCATGTTTTGTCTTGTTTGTGTTTTGTCTTGTCTATGTTTTGTCTTGTCCATGTTTTGTCTTGTCCATGTTTTGTCTTGTTATTGTTTGTCTTGTCCATGTTTTGTCTTGTCCATATTTTGTCTTCTCCGTGTTTTGTCGTGTCCATGTTTTGTCTTGTCTGTTTGTCTGTTTACAACTTACATGGCAGTGACATTGGAATAAGACGCCAAAGAAAACATGGTCATGTTCTTGAAGCGACAGCATAGCTCTGTCTTCTGGGAGCACTGACACACATCCCTAGGGTAGTTCTGTTCCAGTTCTGTGTGAAACAAAATAAATTCACAACAACATTAGCATTGAGCATTGGTTACAAAGTCAGTAGTTGAATATTTGTTGTCGTATCTAAACGTGGACGAGTCTTATCTTGTTCAAGCCTCGACTGTGAGACTTTGTTTCCAAGATGTTACAATATGTCGAAAATGTGCCACATCTAATGCGTAATGCAGGACGAAATCATCATCATCTTCATGATTTGTTCTCTGTGTTGATCAGAGAACTTAGGGCATAATAAGGCGCCACTCTGACGGCCTCTTGCTAGTCTATTAATTGCTTGATTGGCTCCTGGAAGCCCACTCAGCATCAAGACGTAAAGTGCGTCACTTTGTTCGTTTTGGATTGCCTCTGCGTCTTGTTCCCAGCTACAACACCGTATTGTCGCGCATATAACCCGCGGGTTATACACGTTTTCTGTTTCTGGTATACAAAGGTGCGGGGTTTACAAAATGTATATTTACTCATAAGCAAAGCATAAAGGAAACTGTATACATACCGGTGGGTCTTTATATATTCTTTACTTTGCTGTTTGTTTGTAAAATGTATATTGGAAAGCTTTATGAACATCTTAATGTAAACCTCAACAGATAGTATCGATGTCGCAGAGAGTCTTTAGTATACTAGTAATCAATTGTGATAAGTAAGTTAGCAGCTAAACTAATTGGCCGATATTGGTCATGTCGAATCATATAGACTACAATGCATGCAATATATCAGCAATCAATCTCTAGTCTCATTAATGCCACTCCCCCCTCGCTCTAGTTAGTGAAGCTATTGAAACTTGTATTATATTCACTGTCCTCTTCCAGTAAGAGAAGCATATTGGCAGCAGCATTTGGGCCATAAATCGACTCTTCACATGCAGGGTATATAAGGGTGTGGGTTGTACGATTTTTATATATACAATTGTTTTTTGCTGCGAGTACGCGAGTGCGGTTTATATACCTGTGCGGAGACGGTACTGCTTTCTTTCTGGTAAGTAGGATTTCATTGATAGTCTTGCTTGCTACTAAGAACAATACGACGTCCCTCACATTGTCACAGATCCCCCCACAGATCCCACACAGACCCCCAACAGATCCCCCACAGATCCCCAATCTGTAGGTAGTTTTATCAGCACAGCAGGCCATGTTTTTTTCACTCATCGGGAGGTGTTTCCGTTAACCCAATTTTTGTTGAAGTTTTGTGGAGTTGGTGGACTATTTCAACCCCTTTAGGACATCGGGTGCTATGTGGTCTATATCCGCTGCCCACCTGCGCCATGACAGAAACAGATTTGTTTATTTACTGAGTGTGCTAATTGTATCCCACTATTTACATATCTTATTTTCTTGTAACTTCTACCATATAACAGTTTTATTTAAATTCAATCTCACGGGATACCGAATTAGTCGAGCAAAAATTCTGCATTTTAATTCAGCTATTTAAAAGAGCATTGATCTAACCATTTTGTAGCCTGAAAGGTCTCTAGAACTAGATCTAGTGTTCAGTGTACTGGAGCATACCGATGATTTTACTAGATCTAGTGTTGAGTGTACTGGAGCATACCGATGATTTTATAATGAGGATGAAAATACACTTTGACAGAAACAAAAGTTGTTCGTTTTTTTAGCGGTCCCCGAAAGGGGAAAAGACATTGTTAGTTATGTAAGGAATGTCTATCCGTCCGTCCGTCCTGTTTAGATCTCGTAAACTAGAAAAGATAGTGAAAATTCGCTATTATAATATTTTAGACCATTCAAAGTTCTGATGCAATGGCTATTTTTTTCTTTTCTGACAGCGAAAAATCTAATTTCTTAAATCACTTAATGAAGTTTTTTTTAAAATAAAAATACAACACTTTTTACAACTATTCACTATTAACAGTAACAAAGACGGAAGTCTCTTTAGTAGGGGAGAATACTATTTACCATATTTATATGTACAACACATTATGCAAGGGGTTTTAGATTTTTTGCGATTTTTTTTTTTACATTTATATTTCTAAGTTTAAGAAGTTCTTTCATACTAACTACACATTTACACACAAAAAATGTTTACTTTTTTAAAAAGAGATAAATCTATTTAGTAATTATAATTTAAAACAACATTTAATAATTACTTTTTTTTATAATATCGCGTGAACTGTACTCGATATAATGTATATTGCACCACTGAACAAGAGAAATGATGATTTTATTTTTATTTTACGGACATTTTTTTTTCTTTAGGATTTTTAATAAGAGATCGACTCTTTACAAAACAATTAACTATTCATTATAAGACATCGGTTGGGCCAGGTTCACATTTAACTTCACATTCACTTTCACCAATCAATTGGTCTACTTGACCGCTGGGGCATCACACTTCATCGTAACTTCAACGTTTCTGTAGAAACGGTCGCAGGAGGAACATATTAAGTTAATAGGGGAGCATCTTCATTAGGGTGCCTAAGAACTTTGTTCATTTGCACTGGCCTGGATGCAAGAGAGATTCAACAGGATCCTGATTCCTTAACTCTTTGACACCGTAAATATTTTCCACGTTTGGACGGAATTTACAGCTTTATATCTGGATAGAATCAACGATGGGAGCGTCGTTGCGAGGTAAAAGAGTTAAGTCTCATTTCTATCATGGACGCAAACAAATTAACTTTCACATTTCCCATTTCTTATCGTGCATGTTAACACCGGAAACAGATTGGATCACGTGACTTAATTTAAAGTCAACTAGATTTACATATTCATAGAAAGTCTTTTCATTTTCATTTCTTATTAAAAATATCTAAATACTAAATATGAGTATTAGCTTTAAACCAGCGTTATAGAGATTGAATGTTCATGCCATGCCCTAAGGGCAGTATCTTTAGATTACTTTGTGAATGAACCAACTTGAACTGAAATATTACGAGAATTTAAGAGGAAACCATTACAGAATTCTTAAATCCAATTTCCAAAGTAATCGGATCTAGTTCCCAAAGTCTTTACAAAATCAAATGAGAACATTTTCTGTTCATTAAACACTGTACATTCTTTTGAATGGACTTCAAAACAAGTCGAGCAAACAGGCAGACATCACGTGACCACACGCCAGGTTTAGACAATTTTTTTTAAAGCGGTCAATGTTTGAATGAAAGCGAATTTTTATTTTTTGTTCTATGCGTCTTGTCCCTGTGATAACTATTTGAGTCTCTGGCTTAGAATTTCAAAGGGAGAAGACTTTTTTTTAAGATCTTTTTATTGGAAGACATTTTGGAATTTTAAAAAAATATTTTTCTAAAACCAAGATTTTTTTTAAATGTTCATATTTAGTACAAGAAAAAAATCGAATTATCCAGATTTAGCATACTTTACAAAAGCGACTCAGTGTAGAAAGTGTATTGAGTCACCTAGACTAAGATTAACCGCCTCCAGACCAGAGGAGAAACTATCTTATTGATCTTTCTACAGTTGTCTCTAGACTCTAGGGTCTTATCATTGAACCAATTTAACATTTTAATGTTAACAATTTAACAATTGTATTTGTATTGCCACGAAGCACACGTGTTACAAAGGCAGTTAAAGTTACGGGTAAGAGCTTATAATACACAAAATTAAGTTGAATATAAATGAAAAGTATTTATAATGAAATTGGCAATATAAATTATAATAATAACAATAATAACGAACAATATCGCAACTATCAGATCACGCGAAACACAATCAGTGAAAAGGTTGTCTATCACCAAATTACAACCCAAGGCATAAACACTGCAACACACAATATGGAAATAATGATGTCAATAATTGTATTGTCTTTTGTATTGTCTTTTGTATTGTCTTTTGTGTTGTCTTTTGTATTGTCTTTTGTATTGTTTTTGGTGTTGTCTTTTGTCTTTTGTATTTTCTTTTGTATTGTCTTTTGTGTTGTCTTTTGTGTTGTCTTTTGTATTGTCTTTTGTGTTGTCTTTTGTATTGTCTATTGTATTGTCTTTTGTGTTGTCTTTTGTGTTGTCTTTTGTATTGTCTATTGTATTGTCTTTTGTGTTGTCTTTTGTGTTGTCTTTTGTATTGTCTTTTGTTTTGTCTTTTGTATTGTCTTTTGTATTGTCTGCATTTTATTGCTACTTTAACTGTTTTCAACTTCTGTCTCTCCCCTCTCTCTACTTCCCCCTCTCTCTCTCCGTCTCTCTCTTTCTCTTTCCCTTTCTGTCTCTTTCTCCCTCTCTCTACATATTTAAACATTTGATGACAAAAGAATGTGGTTTCCTTCATGTGAACTAGTATAACAAAAAGTCTATGTACTGACAGAATCTCGACTTCAGAATGTTTCCTATTCAGCAAAAGTAGCAGCGTGTTTGCTGTGCGGTCTGGGAGATATAGGCAATGATATTGACGTCACAGACCTATATAAAATTGTTTTCTAGCAGCAGCTTTGCAAGCTAATACTGTCACATTGATCCAGGTGAATATAAGCATTTGTATGTGAATGTATTTCTTTAGTCTAGAAACAAACAACAGCTATCACATGAGGTGAAATTGTGTGCAGCGTTAAGTCATAGGGCAAGCAGAAGTAGTGCTATTATTAGAAAGCATAAAGAAGTAGAGATAGCATTAGAGAACACAGACTGTAAACAAAAAAAATGATGACGTGATCAAATGGCTAAGAAAAGATTGTGGTAGGAAATTATATTTAAATTTATTCTCCAACTCAGCATTTCCTGATTCTTCAATATTTAAATCCAAATAATTTTTATGATTCGCACTGCAACGAGATCGTCGTTCTCATTTCTTGACTTCAGTTAACCTCATGGATCTGGCCGGACTGATTGACTTCAGTAAACCTCATGGATCTGGCCGGACTGATTGACTTCAGTAAACCTCATGGATCTGGCCGGACTGATTGGCATATCGTCTATTGACATTTTGAGTCTATGTTACGCACTGAAGAATTATCCAAGTGATAAATGCAAGAAATAACTTTTTTTTTTAAATTTTGATATTCTGTTGTGAAAATTTCTTACAACCTTTGTTTGATCGATATGTCTAGTTACTCATTTGTTGTATAGACAGACAGGTGGGCAGAGCAGATGAATGATGTGATGCAGGCTTATGAGAACAATTTAAAAACAAGAAAAATATACACAATACTTTCAAAAAAACACACACACACATCATTGTAAACTTAATTTGTATAATTGTATCAATTAGTTAGGATTATACATGTAATTAAATTTGTAATATATCAAGACTGGACCAAAAACAATAAATCTGTTAGATCAGATATTTTTACCAAATGTTTTTGTTCAGCGCTATTTTATATTTTTTACTTTCTTGATGCGATTTGATCCTATTACTTATCTGAACCAGTTAGGAAAATTAGATGCAGGGAGAAAAGAAGACATCTGAGTGAATGTTTCTGTAATCGCTTTAAACAAAAAAAGGGGGAACGATCCAAATTCGAACTCATTATTCAAGTCTCCTCAAGATGACATACTAGCAACTCTGCTAGTGTGGTGTTTATGAAGATAGAAGATTGTAAATTTTTTTTTCTTGTTTGTTTGAAACTTACTTTAAAGAGGCGACCTATACCACCACTTCAGCAAAGTAAGACTTCTTTTCTATGTACGAGATACCAACAAAAAAATTAATTACCGATAGTAACTAGTTGGTATAATTGTCTTTTTTGTTTTTGTGTTTTCATGCCAAAGAAATCATTGTGCGAAATTTCAACCTGATTCGACAATGATTGTTGGAGAAATAACGTGAACAAACTTTATACCAGACAGACAGACAGACAATCCTTATTTAATTTCAAACAAAGCTTATTATAAGTGTAGTTGTATCAGTTTAGATTAGTCATTTAGTGTTGTTGTTTTTAGAATAACATTAATAAATATGTGCCAATAGAAATATTTTATTACAATGTTTGTCTGTCTGTCTTGTCTGTCTGTCTTATCCATCTGTCTGTCTGTCTTGTCTTTCTGTCTGTCTGTCTGTATTGCCTGTCTGTCTTGCCTGTTTGTCTTGTCTGTCTGTCTTGTCTGTCTTGTCTGTCTTGTCTGTCTTG
>JADKLZ010005243.1:17841575-17854347 GCA_021533235.1 Biomphalaria straminea
TGTCTGTCTTGTCTGTCTGTCTTGTCTGTCTTGTCTGTCTTGTCTGTATTGTCTGTCTTGTCTGTATTGTCTGTCTTGTCTGTCTGTCTGTATTGTCTCTCTTGTCTGTCTGTCTTATCCGTCTGTCTTGTCTGTCTGTCTTGTCTGTCTTTCTTGTCTGTCTGTCTTGTTTGTCTGTCTTGTCTGTCTGTCTGTCTATCTATCTGTCTGGAAAAGTTTGTTATTTCTCCAACACACAATCTCTTATCAAACTGAAATGGTTCTATAACATTAAGAGGTAAGAAGAATAACTCCTATCAATGAAATTAAAACAATGGTTCAGTGGTACCGGACCCTGGTTTATGATGGCTTTCACATGTTCACATTAAGTAAACTAAACCCTTTCAGATCTTACGAGCTGTGGGGCTAGAGCTTACAATTGGTTGCCTGAGTTAGCCAGGAACACTAATGACTTGGCAAACTTAAGTATTTGATTCACACGTTTGTCTAGATTGACCTAGGTACACGCGTTGAACGTAATCATCTTTTTGGAAGTAACGTCTTTATTTTACAAGATAGGAAGATTATAGTTAACCCCTCCTCCCTTTTTAACGGGTTTGTTTAAAATATGCATATACGTATTATGCTCTGAGGATGCCTTTAGGAATGGCGAGCAGAGGGGACCGGCCTAGGATCCCGCACCAGAAAGACCTAGCAATAGGTAACACTTGTTTGGAGCCATCCTGCAAATATGCCCGGCCCTTGCCGCCTATTCTAAACATGGAATTATTACTCATTAGTGTTGAAGCCTCCAATCATTTATACCGGCAATCACCACCACAATACTAGGAGACAACGGGTTAGAGTTACATAAGTCTTGCGTATGACACTTGGTCAGTACCCCAACACTGCCAAGGACGCCTCTGCAACGCCATTGTTATTACTTACCACATTGGTCAGATTGTGGACGTTTGCCTGCTTCCTGTTTCTCTGGGAAAATTTTATCATAAATATTGATGAGGTTTTTGTCACCTGGAAACACGAAAACAAAATTGTATAAATCATAAGTCAGGCAGTAATAAACTATTGAAATATTATAAGGAGATTCAGTCATAACGTAAGCCTCAGAAACAGAGAGAGAGAGAGAGAGAGAGAGAGAGAGAGAGAGAGAGAGAGAGAAATAAAAAATAAAAAAGGAAGAGAGATAAAGAGATTCGGAGAATATGTGAGAGGGATTTTAAAAAGGAGAAAAAGAGAGATTATAAGAGTGAAAGATTGAGAGATTTGAAAGATTAAGAGATTTGAAAGATTAAGAGATTTGAAAGATTAGGAGATTTGAAAGATTAAGAGATTTGAAAGATTAAGAGATTTGAAAGATTAAGAGATTTGAAAGATTAAGAGACAGAATGAAAGATACAGAGAAAACGTGAACAGAGATTAAGAGAATGAGAAGAAGAAAGGAACAGAGAAATAAAATAGAAAGAAAGTCTAGGAGAGAGTGCATAGAATTGTGTGAGAGTGAGATGGTGACGAAGAGAGTAAAAGAGAAAGGAGGGAAAAAAAAGAAAGAAAGCGAGAAAGAGACAAGTTCATGCTTGAAAGAAAAAAACAAAAAAAAAGGGAACAAGAGAGAGAGAGAGAAGGAAGAATGATAGAATAAAGGAGTGTGTGCAGGATAGAACACTGTTGAAAGGAGTGCAAGAGTGACAGTGTGTGTGTGGGGGCGGTAAAAGAGAGAGAGAGGGCGAGAGAAAATGATTAAGAAAAAATAATGAGAGACTACTTTAGAATTGTTACATGGTATCTAGATCATTAATTAAAAATGACAACAGACAAATGTATTAATCCCAAATCATAAACCTATTTAGAAATTAAAACTAAATATATTCTACTTTTGTTTTTAATTAAAACAGTGCATCCCACAGATGGGGTAACCCGACTTCTCGTGCATTCTTTCCACAAGTTCACCGAGACTGGACTTCATATTCATGAAATGTCTCCTTGTGGAGAAGTGATATCTCGCAATGTCTGTGTTACTTTGTGATGATGTGTTCACAACATTGATGTGGTGTGATGATGTGTTCACAACATTGATGTGGTGTGCTGATGTGTTCACAACATTGATGTGGTGTGCTGATCTTTGGCGGACTTTCAGATACTTTAAAAATCTATCCCGTTTGCATTTGTTATGATGTATCCATTCACATGTGATACAAACCACGTGGTAATGAACTCTTTAAAAAGAGCGTCTGCTGACATAGATGCAGGGGCGTAGCTAGGGATTCGGGGGCCCTGGGGGATCGACCTCTTTGGGGGCCCCTTACATTTTGACATTCGACATATGACATGACAATGATAATGTACGCAAAAAATATATAAGCCTAAGATTAAATTGATTCAGTATATCAGTAAATTTAAAAAAAAATAAATCATTAAGACTCTTTTTATGAATAATACCGTTGTTTATTAGCTAAATAATGCACACGTGGCTAATCTCAATTCATATCGCTTCACGTCGTGCATTGTATGGAGCAAAGACATCTATAACATCTTCTACATCGATACTTTCTAGTATTTGTGACTTCACTAACATTAAAGCCATGATAAGCCTATCTTGCGTCATTGTGCTCCTGGAATAGTTTTTGATGAACTTGAGCTTTGAAAATGACGCAATGGAAGTGGCCTGAGTTAGCGGTATTCGGAGGAGGTTGCAAGGTTTGAGCACACGTTATTACCATATGAAGCCTGTTTCCGCAATATGTCTATTGTGGATCGTATTACTGGTTTGTTGATCAAAACTGCTCGTACATCAATGACATCATTGAACAAGCGATTCGCCATTTACTTCTTCAAACAAACAGGAAAAAGTAACACAGTTTGTCATAAGCGTGTCATGATCCAACAGATGTCTTGGTTCAAGAAGAAACCCAAAGGTATCCATTTTTTTTTCTAGCCTTTGTAATCTGTAATCCTCAAATGAAATCTGTCCAGCACTTCTGTTGCAAGACATTTGATTTGCAGATCTATTGACAGTCTTACATTAGAACTCAACTTCCCATAAAGTTTTTTTCTTTATTCTGGTTGTTTTGAGTACAGGGAATCCATAGTATTCACTACCTTCTTTTGCTTTTTCGTTGGATTGGGTGATCTGCTTCGTCCGTTTCTCATCATTTTGCAGAAAGAATGAATGGGTTTCAATATATTTATTGTTTATGTTTTGTGCGAAAGCGAAAGGATTCAGGATATACTGAGGTGGGAAGGATCCATATCTTGCTATGCTTGAGTATAGAAATACTCCGATAAGGATCACAAGTGCTGATGAGTAGAAGACTCAGGGACATTATTCAAACTGATCCAAAACTATTGAAACCATCAATAACTGAAAATGCAGAGACATTACTCAACGAACGACAGATGAAAAGCAAAGCGAAATATGATGCAAAAGCAAGACTGCCTAAAGATTACTCTGTCGGAGAGAAAGTGAGAGTTCCTCTAGGACAAACATGGCAGAAAGCAGTTGTCATAAAAAAAACATTCCTCACCCAGATATTACATCATAAACAAACGATGGGAAAACATACAGAAGAAATCAAAGCTTTTGAACAAGAGTTTCGATGAAGATATCTCTGGGTACTATGATACCGATGAACTGTTAGAACAAACGAAACAGACAGTTATAGACCAACGTCTAGAGAACCTCTTGTGCCAGTCAAGACAACCAGAAGTGGTCGAATGGTTAAAGTTCCTAGTAGATATCAGTCTTAAGAACTTTAAAAGGAAGGATATGATAATAAATTAATAAAAGGAAGGATCTCTGGGATTAATTTGGAAAAATAATTGAACAAATTGATGTACAGTTCCAAAAAGGTAACAATTATTGGATCTATCTCAGCAGAATGAAAAGCTGCCAGGTTGAGAGAGTGATTATCAAACTTCAGAAATATTGCTTTTGGATTTATGCCTAACAGACTTATCCACAGGCCAGACAGACGGCCACTCTTTGTGGCTGCGTTATCATAGGTTTAACGAATGCATCACGCTGTTTTGTAGCCCCCACCCTGGTCAACCCGAATAATCGGCAATTCTAGCATTATTAAGAATAACTATTGGATTTTTTATACTGGAATTCGTTGTATATCATATATTATTATTATTATTATTATTATATAGTATTATTCGTGGCCAGTAGCGGCCTTAGGGAGTGGCAAGTGGGGCAGCCGCTCTAGGCCCCGCGCTTGATGGGGGCCCCGCGATGGGAGATTTTAATGTCACAAACTTGATCACCACACATTTTCCTAATAAAATCCGATTGGATGTCGATGTTAATATACGAAAAAAAAATATTTTGATTGGTTGCTTCCGCCTTTTTTTATAATTTTTCCCAATAGGCTGTGGCCATGGGAGTAATTTTTAAACTTTTTTTAATTTGAAAGAATTTTCTTTATACAGAACAATTTCAATACAGTATATATAGCACTTAGAGCTGCCAATAGTACGCCAACAATGCCTACGCAATGTTCTATGTTTTGTAACAAAATAAGGAAGGCCCACAGCGTTAAGCCGTCATACTGTCTTGTTATTGTTACAGCGTTAGAGACGGATTAGCCGATCAGCGTGATGTGGTAAGGTATATATAGTTTATCCCTGCGGCTCAGGGCCCCGCACATGACACTCGTCCAGGGCCCCGCGCACTGCTAGGGACGCCCTGTTCGTGGCAACAAAGAGAGCAATATTCTTAGTTTTTGCTGCAAGCACATGTTTGATCTATTTTGAAAGGAAATTAAATCGGCAACAAATCTATTAAAGATTTGCATTTTAAAATGTAAAACTAACTTTACATTTTCTGTGTCGGAAAACTATTTAAAAAATGTCAACATAATCACCGTACCGATAGACCTAGATCTAGATTTAGTCTTTGTTATAAATTTAATCCATAAATGTTGAAAAATAGACACCTGTTAACACTATTTGCAAATCAAATAAATTAATTTATGTATTTACAAACAAATTTCGGAAAGCCGTTTGGGGGCCCCCCTAAGTGGGGGCCCGGGGGGATTTTCAAAAGCTCCCCCTCCCTCCCTCCCTTAGCTACGCCACTGCATAGATGTGATACATGTGACTACAAATGTTAAGTTCATAAGTCACGTCTGGGACTAGGACTTACGTAACGAGATCAGCACGTGTAAACAGGGGACGTCACTGGATTTAAGTGCGAACAGTTCTGTTTGTTGAGAAAGCTAATGATATCAACCATCTGGTTGACTACATTAACTTCAAGCAAGTTAGACAACTGTCACATATTACTTACACAGTAATGATCCCCCGCTTCTATAAAGGGAAGACAAATTTCGAAATGCCAATGTCTTCCCAAACTTGTTCAAAAAAAACTCGGTTCTTCTCTCCCTTGAATTTAAAAAAAAGTCTTCCTTCAGTTCGTTGTTAATTGATAGGGAAGACATGACTTCCTGAAGATCAAGGGCAGACTAATGAAGTTGATATCCAGGACTTTCTTTCGTTTTCAACCTTCAGTGCAGGATAGTGGAATAATCAATGAATACTCGCAACACTGGCATTCTTGTATGGACACCAGCAAAGAGTGGTGGAAGTTCTTTCAAACGAACTGTCACAGTAACCCCACGACGCAAGCCTAGCTATCGACGATGATGATGATATACTAGGCACTCAATTATAATTTACGTGGATCATGTAAGTCTTATTCCTTTATTTACTTGATGAATAAAGTTTATTTAACAACTCTAATGTTATGAAAGCTGAATAGGATTTGAAAGAGACGAGGATATGGAGAGGGAAGGCGAAATGCTACGAAGTTACACAAAGTCGTAAAGTACTCAATAGTAACGAGTGGAGTCGAAAGTTCCACAAACATAGATAGTTCCCTGGACCTAGATAGTCACCTGGACTTACATAGTTCCCTGGACTTAGATTGTTCCCTATACTTAGATATTTCCCTGAACTTAGTTCCCTGAACTTATATAGTTCTCTGGACTTGGATAGTTCCCTATACTTAGAACGTTTCCTGGACTTGGATAGTTCCTTAGACTTAGATGGTTCCCTGAACTTAGATTGTTCCCTAGACACAGCACAGATGCTGTTGTTCAGGTTGAGGCTACTTTAAAATTCCGAGTTATGTCGGTGTTAAAAAGGGAGGGAAGGAAAAGAGGTTTGATATAAACCAGTTGTCTTTCCTTGGCTATCATCAAGCACGTAGGTCGTACTGGCAGATAAAGTCAAGCACAAGACTCAGTATCTAGATGGCTAAGCTAGTGAATCAAATCCATTTTTTTCTAAGCTTATTTCAACTCACTCCAGGGGTGTAGCTAGGAATTTCCCATCGTTCGGGTGCACTTGCACCCCCCTGGATTTCTTTTTTTTTTTAGGAAACCTCAGATTTTTTTAGCTTTGGACATCAGTTGTCGAGTAATTAGTAATTTTTCGCACCTTCAAATCAATTAACTTCTAAGTAGCAGCTGAATATGTAGTGCTTCCACTGATTAATGCAGTAGTAGATTAGCCCAGGTGTATGGAATGGATGGCTAACCATGTACGTGCGTGCCTCTCAATTGTGAGTAGCCACATCGTAGCCAATATTAATCTTCTATTAAAAAGAGATTAAAAGGTAAAATAAATGTATGTAAATCGTATCCTGACAAACATATTTTAATATTTTCAGTTCCTATATAAAAATGTTTATCCTCCTGCCGGAGACTCATAAAGCTGGCCTCGCGTTGGGTTAGCAAGACACTTTTATAGCGTCTGTTTTATCCAAAGTTTTATCACGATGTGACTGTTTGGCCTTGACCTTCTCCTAGCGCTTCACTGGGTCGTGCCCACGATTTATTCAGCTTGTCGATCTGGAAATGGTAATTGCATTTCCTTTTCATTGACATTACTATCAATTGCGGGCCTGGTGCGCACCGACTTGATGAATGGTCTAAACAGAGGTATTAGCGGGACCAGAAATAGATCCGACTTGGATATCACTTGAACGGAATATGGAGAGATAGTGTTCAGTAATGTCTGTTTCATGTTTAGGAAATATCGCGTTCATCTATAGTTTTGTCAAGAAGTGGTTGACAAAGTACAGATAAAATGTGGAAACAACAAATAGAGTCGATGTGAAAAACAAAATAAATATTTCAAAACATTTTCTGCCTTTTTAAGCAGTGAAGGAACACAAGAACAGATGCAGCACAACACCATGTGAAAACAAGGTGACGATGGAACTCTTTCTTTCCTTTAGACTATCCTAATGACAATATTGTTCTGTTAGAGGTCCATTTGCGAGCAGCTTAACCCACAGAGGTAGCCTACGAATTGGGAGTGTCCACTTTTTGTCTACTTATTTCCCTTACCGGAAAACAAAAAAAATATTCTTAGATTCCAAAACTTTTATTTATCTGCTTAACAACATCTCTTTGTCTATTTAACCTTCACTTTTATCTCTCATTAAGTAGTTTGACCATTGGGGCACCACACGTGATCTGTGTATATTCTCTCTCCATTCCACTCTTTACTATGTCAGGATCAGCCCGTCTGTTTCATATTTTCTTCCCATCACTTCCTTTATCAGCCTCTCTTAAAATAAATACGACTTTGTCGTCTGCTGTGGCTAAACTCTTAACCAAAAGTATGGAGAATATAAAATAAATTATGATTGACGTTAGTAGCTAATTCAACATAGATTTAAAAGCCTTGGGTTTAAAACATGTTTTTCCTTCTGCCTGTCCATTGAACACACAATGTCCACCGTAGTGTTTTAAAGATGTGTAATACATTCACCGCCCTCTCGTGTCTGCTATTCTTTTGGAATGTTTTCTGGTTGCAATTTAGTTTAATGCTCTGGTAAATAGGACGTTACGTTGATAATAACTGTTTAGAAAGAGCGCACTGTAAGAGTTAAAGCTTCTGTCTTGAAGCTCATTGAGATATTTTTTGTATCGTTACCAACGTTCTTGAGGTTATTGTAGAACTCATGCATTTTAAATAACAAAGGGCAGTAGTAAAATTGAATAGTGTACTTTGGGCAATTAAGACATTTCCTAGTATAAATAAACTCTCTCTTTCTCTCTCTCTCTCTCTCTGTCTCTAACTCTGTCTCTCTCACTGTCTATAACTCTCTCTGTCTCTCTCTCTGTCTCTCTCTGTCTCTCTCTCTCTGTCTCTTTCTCTCTGTCTCTCTCTGTCTCATTCTCTCTCTCATTTTCTGTCTCTCTCTCTCTCTTTCTCTCTCTCTCCTCAGCATTACTACATTAAAAGTTCTCCCTCAGACCTTGCGATCTATAGATAGATGATGTAAAGGTCATATGTTTCAGTGGCCCACGGTTAACGTGGGTGTCATGTGGCCAGCACAATGATCAACCGCCTTTACTTTCCCCAAATCAATGTCATGTACACTTTAGAGCTGGGTGGACTCAGAGGCGCCACAAGATCCCGAAATTAAAAATTCTATTCTTCACCTGCTTTCGAAACTAGGACCCCGGTCCGGAAGACAAGAGCTTTACCGCTCAGCCACCGCACCTCCGATTGTTACATGACTACTATTCTGATACCTATACAGTTGTGTGATAAAACAATTTTAAAATAGCTCACTACATGAATGAATCTCTATACACCACACTGTATCTCTATAGAATCAATTAATGTCTCTGTAAAATATTTAGAATGGCAAATAAACAGCAAAAGGGAAAAGGCCAAACATGTTTCCATTTATGTTATTACTTCAAGCCCCTTATCTCCATTGTCACTAGTCTTGTACCTCCCCACCTCTCGTCAGGAAGGTGGAACAGGTTTAAAGGCGCCAGAATAGATCAAGTACACTTCAAACTAGTGTTCTCTTGTTCTCTGCTGATAAGAAAACTTTGAATGCAATGCTGCGAATGAAATTAAAGCAAAGAAGAGAAACATCCGTTGCAAATCATAAATGTCTTATAAACATAACATTTTGTTGTTGTTTACTGACAGCGAATGTTCCCACTAGATTATGGATAAAGACATTTATTACTTCTTAGATTCAAGCGTTGAGCATTTCAAAAGAGTGGCGGAATTGAAATGTGTTTGTATTTTTACTGAAGTCTATGGATGTCTAGGCTTATAATGTAGATAAATGATGCACAAAATACAACCCGCGGGCCACAAGCGGCCTGTGATGCAGGTCTGTTCGGCCGTCAGATGTTCTATCCACAATGCTTTAAATGGGAATGTGTTATTATGGCCACCGTCAGTCGCGAAGCGACTATGGATCATCTCATTTCCATGAGATGAATGCCTGGGCATAAGCTGTGGTCGGAACGATGTCGCCCACACATCAGTTCCCCCCTCTCCACGCAGCTGATGTATCCAAAGGAACGGCAGTGTCGATACAGTTTGAGGGTCAGCAAGCGTCGCAGGTTCTGCCAGAGTGTAGCACTGGGTGCTGCAAACTGCCTTAGGGTCGCCAGCTCCTGATTTTTCCTCAGGGTTGACTCCCGAAGCCTTTCCCTTGATTGGGTATAGCTGCAAGGCAGCAGAGGTTTGAATTCAGAGTTTTCCTTCTCCTAGGTGGGTAGCCAGCCATGGCTAACGAGCCCCTCCTGCCCGAAGCTTACTGGTTAAGGCGCCAGTTACTCGCCTGTGCCCCTTCTCCTGTTAGTAAGAACAGTTCCGCCGGACTCAATATCTGAGCCACACGTGAAGGCCGGGAGTTGGACTGGTTGTCAGAGGCTATTTGAGACGCATGCCATTAGGAAGCATTTTATAGGTAGTGGAGTGCTTACATCCATGGGAATGTGTACTATAGATCTATAAGATAACAAATAACCGACCCGTGTTCTTGACATTTTTAGTTGACCTCTTTGGTAACAACGTGAGTCGTAGCTTGCTGGTCAACATTTGAGCGTGGATGAAATGGGGATGCTGAACAAATACTCGGCTTTAAGTAAAAACAGTAAAAAAAAAAAAAAGTGGCTAGATTTCTAATTGTGTACAATATACAGAAAATATTTCTATTTTAATGGAGTATTTGCATTGCCGCCTGTCAGTTAGAAGTTGGTTTCGATAAACCAACTTGGAACATACAATTAGTTTCGTAATGATATGGCCCGTGACAAGAGTGTGGGGAATGTATTTGGCCCGCGGGCTGCAGAAGGTTGGGCATCACTGATCTAGATAAACGTGTGCAGAGCCTTTTTTTTTAGAACTAATTTTACTGTTATGTGTTTAACACGAAGTCTTTTATCAATTTTTCGATTTAGTTCTAAATAGATGTTACCAATATTGATGGTGCCGTGCTGTACATAAGTTTTGTGCTTTGTACTGTACAGTTATATTGTCTATGATACGGTCAACTTCACATCACGGCTGCCGGATGTGAAGAACCTGGACAGGGGTCAAGCTGTCAATTGAAAAACCGGGTAGTTCTTGAAAATATTTTTTTTTTAAAGAAAAAAGAATCTAAAAGAATTTTCTACTGAAATGTAAAAACGCAATAGTCGACAAGTTATTTTTAAAGACTACAATAAGTTATTGTCTAATATGTTTCATTGTTTTAGGACACAATATGGCATTTACGAAAGAAATCACACATTTTAGTTCTTAATCACTCAGCCCATTATGTGTATTTCTGGCTATGCGACGAAGTGTTATCAGTTGACTATTTATTTTCTCAATGCGATGTGTGTGCCGAAACCACTCACAAAGTTAATTTACGACCATCACTAACAATCTTCTGAGTTATCAGATCTGTAACACGACTAGACTAATACAACCTGGACGAGAGTCATTGGTCCTTAACCAGCCTGATTTTAAGATCTTTATTGCCAGGTCTGGCTAATCAATGATCAGGTCAGACAATTAACTACTGGGATACTACAGGGATACTCATTAGACTACAAAGTGTTTGTGGAAAACAGCACTTCATGGAAATGTTAGCACTTGTGTGTGTGTGTGTGTTCAAGGAGCTATGGCTGACAAATGAATATTGACAGAATTACAGGGAACACCACTGATCCCCGCCATTAGAGAGAGAGAGAGAGAGAGAGAGAGAAAAAAAGGGCTTTCTTGTTTTCTGCTTTTAGGATAAAAATAACTCTTTTGTCGTTGTCTCTGTCTAATCTAAAGGGACTGAACTGAGAGTGCTCAGCATTGTTGCCCCCAATGTAGGGAGAGCTCAATTCATTTGTTATAGTGAGAAAAACTTATTGGCAACTCAACATCCATAAACATTGCAAGTTTAGGTTTAAATTTAGGTTTGCATGTTTTAGTTTGCACTTTTTCTTGGAATTTATCTTCCGGGGGTGGAAACTCACAAATAGTAATTCATTCACAGAAACAACACACAGCACGCGTACAAACATAAACACACACGCATTCTGTAACACATATTTTAAAAGTAAAGTTTCCCTTTCAGACCGTATGGTCTACTATAGTGTGGCCAACACAACGACCAACCGCCATTACTTTTTTCCCAACCAATGTCAAGTACCCATTAGAGATGGGTGGACTCAGAGGCGCCCAAAGATCCCGATATTAACTATCCCAGTCTTCACCAGGATTCGAAACCGGGACACCCGGTCAGGAAGCTTTACTGCTTAGCCACCGTGCCTCCTCCAAACACACACATAAGGATGAATGGTAAACTTACAGCTTGAGGCCTCGTCTGAGCCGTCCTTGCAGTGTTTGACCTTATCACAGAACAAGGTGAAGTTAATGCACGTGCCGTCAGAGGCACACGGGTAGGTGTCCGGCGGACATTTGGTCTTGAAAACTGTGCTGTTGACCACTTTGGACGATGTGGACACTGTGGATAGTAAAGATATGAATTAAATGTGGATACTGATAATGACGTTAATATATTTAGCTACTCTGGATAAGGTCACGACAATGAGATTCTTTCGATGCTGTAAATATGATTTGGACAAAGGGAATTCTTGTGCATATTGTAAACATTTGAGTAGCCGTTATGGCGAGAGATTTTGGTGATAATTTATGAAGTACAAATCTTTTTATATTAAATATTGCTTTTTTTTTTATTACATCGTGACTATACTATACTATAGTATAAATTATAAATGGCACACATTACACCCCCCCTTTCCCAACGTCTTACCACCGTACATTTTTTAAATATAATTTTTACTATTTCATGAACCCTTATTTTAAGTATGGATACTGCCCGGTCGTGGGGTATGGGCTTGGGACATGTCTCACTGATCACGGGTTCGAATCTTGCGGGCCGCAATTTCCGTCACACAAGCACTATATATAAAAATGAACATATTAAATGTGATTAAAGCATTTAGCGTTAAAACGGCTGCACCAAAACGTCCTGTTTCGAAGTAAAATAAGTCAGAAAATATTTATGGGTAGCAGATGTCTCTATGAATGACAGATAACACAGGCGTCATGTGGCCAGCACAACGATAAACTAATTTCAGGTGCCCATAAGAGGACTATTCACATGCTCTAAACTCTAAATCTATTCAAGTTTAAATCTTTTCTTCATAGGATTCGATTCCTCGTTTCGGAACCTAAGCGCTTCCCACTTTGCCACCACCACTTTAACACACACACACATAGATAAATAAATAATGCAAGCTGTTGATTACATTAAGATCTCTCTAATGAAGTATGACTGACTCTCTTAATTGATCTGGATACATAAAACACGATTTAAATTAAAACATTCGACATTTGTTGATCATAAAACTGAAATTAAAACATTTGTTTTCTTATTTCACTCTCAGAAAGTCTGCTCCTAGAGATCACGAGCATACATTAGATGGGTGGCATTATGATT
>JADKLZ010005243.1:17854747-17870009 GCA_021533235.1 Biomphalaria straminea
TTGCTCCTATAGATCACTGGCATACATTAGATGGGTGGCATTATGATGATAAGATATAGAATGAGTAACTGGGACCATGATAGAATATGGCTGTAACAATTTGATTGATCTATTCTAAAACAAGAACAGAATCACAGGACAGACCCGTTTATATGTATTTATTTTAGTTACAATACATATTGAGTAGCTGAGGTACTTTCTTTTTAGATCATTTATATATCTATAGTGTATAGATTTTTTAACATTGCGGATATATCATATACGTACCGCACAATGTGAAGATGTGTATTAAACAGAAATGGACTTACGGTAGTGCTAGAAATGGCCAAGAAAGTTAGATTTCTGGTTTCATTATGTATTATGGAGAAGCTAGTTTTGGAGAGGATGAGGGGGTGTGTATGGGGGGGGGAATCCTTCAGACCCACCAGTTAATACGTTTCAAGCTGTAGTGTCAATAGTTTTGTGAATTTAAAAAAAATGTTATATTCTGTGTTATATATGTTCTATACATGAATTATTTCTACTCGAGGAATTCAACTCTTTATACAGTTTATATCTTGTCACATAAAAAAATATCTCCGGCAAACTTCGGGCATTAAGTCATCAGACAATGTGAAGACAAAAACCCAGACATATTAAGTTAACCGTGTGATTGTCAAAAGAGTTGAGCCGAAGGTTCTTCGAGCTATAGGCGTGTAAGCCTGCTTGAACAAACCATTCTGTCTGGAAGAGGTCCTAGTCAATGCCTATGTAAAGCATTGCTATTTATATTCATATTTTTGATATTTCTGGCACTCCGGGCAAAAGGACTAGAATGCATGGTCGAAGTCCGAGTACACCGAGAAAATCCGCCATTTTCCTATGTTGTACCAAGCTAACCGAGCAGGACTCGTCATTAGTGTAACGGTCCCTTGAGGAACGGCGCATGGATTATCGACAGGGACGTGGAAGCTCTCTTTCAACTCCGCACCGTGCAATGGGAGAGCTCTGGCATTCCCTTAGACACTCCCACAGGAGTTTTGTTTTGCGATTCATTTAACCTAGCTACTTCTCTAGTGATCGTTTCCATCCGAGTGCCACGTTTAGGCAGAACACACGGGGACATATTAACCACCCGAATTCATTGTTGCAAGCACTAAGTAATGTCTTGCTTTGAATGACAGCACCAGTCAACACAGGTCGGTGCTACAAAAGTCCTAGTTCATGCTTCTTCGTTTACCCATCCGTCTTTCTTTGTTCCCTTTTGAAAATCGATACTATTATCCTTAGTCGTATAAAATAACCGTCATTTTTAGATGGGATAATCACAGTCATTTAGGGATGGTGTTTCCTTCACAGGCGAAGTTTTGTAATGAAATGTTTTACTTGAGCACCAGCGGCCACGAACACAATTTTTTGAAAAAAAAATTACTTTGCTCTTTAGTGTCACACATACACTCAAGGCACACACACACACACATTCAAGTGAGGTCAAAGAGAGGGAGAGGAAGAGACTAACAGAAACAATGATTTACTGTCACATAAACAACTTATTTATTTGTTACTTTGCACAGGTCAAGGTCGATCCTCTCGGCTGACAAAGGAATAGTTATTTATAGTTATTCCAGGAAACTGAGCTCTGGTCACACGTGTGCTGTATGCATTGATTTGGTTGGTTGAGAGAATGAATTCAAAACGAGTCTGCCGACAACTTCCTCCCAGAGAACTGAAATTAATTCAGTCGGAGCCTAACTTTTGTAGAGTAGAGTCAATGTATTATTTGAGCTTGTAAACAGATGCGTTTCTAATTGCTCTGTATATTTTAAGAAAGATGCCTAAGTTCTACATTCTATTTCATTGAATTATATCTTGTACATAAGCTTAAGTTAAATTTGAATTAAAGTTTCCAGTGTTGTATTTCAACAAAGAACTATTCATTTTGATTCCTAGATCGTCTCTGTTTATTATTGTATTAATTCAAGATAGAGTCCCCGGCAGCACAAGACTATTCTCCTATCAGACTACAACTTCTTATTGCATCTTGAGATAAAGTTGATGACATCATCATTCATCAGGAGAGCTTGTGACATTTACATTTCAACGTCACAGTTTGATTGGCAGGAAACTCAAATGTCCTTGATTCAACTGTCCCCGCCCCACTAGTTTTCAAAAATAATCCTTAAAAAAAAATGTGTAAAAGGAAATATAAAAATACTTAAACAAAAACATAGCTTCTATTGGAGCCCAACCTTCAATTTTAGGAAGCGAAAAAATAAAACTACTTAAAACAACAGCAAAGAAAGAACCGTACTTCTAATGCCATGTCTCTCATTTGTACATTATCTCCTTTTGCTATATATTTATACAAAATTAATTAGTTACCGCTACTTAATTAACAGGGGCGCCGGTATTTTGAAGGCGCCTCTCAGTTGACCCAACTCTAATGGGTACCTGACTTTTAGGAAAGCAAAGGCGGTTGGTCGTTGTGCTGGCCACATGACATCCTGCTCGTTTACAGTAGGCCGAAAATACAGAGGACTTTAACATCATTTGCATTATACATCGTAACATCTGAAATTAGGAACTTTACTTTTTCTAAATTAACTGTTTAATGTTTTGTTTAAATAGATTTATGTATTGTATTCAACAATGAATAATTGTAAAGGTTTCCACTTGATTCGAGAATGGGAAATGGAAACAAATAGCGTACACAAGATTAGTGCCAGACAGACAAATGAGTTTATATATAAGCTTTGTAATAAACATTTCACTGTGAACCTTTTCTACCGCCCCCCCCCCCACTTTTCTATCTCTTTAATCTCTTTTTTTTATGCAACCACACTACATTCAAGATCGTCACTGACCTTAACAATATCAAGTTCATATGTCAAAGATAAGATCATCGCATTTCCTCAGATGTATATTTCGTGAAAAAAATATTATTCTAAGTAAATTGGAGTATCTAGAGACTAGAGTAGAGAGACAGGTGCTTTCAATTATGGCCATTAACTGCGTATTAAGATGGACACGTTGTATAGGATAGCAGGTATATGTAGGCCTTGACATTCGTGTTGTAAGTTGATGGCCTGACAGAGTTAAAACAAACCCAGAGGTTGCTCCTGTCAGAGTGTCTGGAGCAGCGCTCTAAGCGTTTTCTTGCGTTCTAAACTTATGGATATATCATTCTGCCGACTATAACGCATTTTTTTTACATAATAAGACAAGTAGTTATGACAAAATAGGTTATAGTAAAAGGGTTAAGACGGGCCAATGGCGTGTCCAATTGAGTTTGAGATAGGAGGCAGCAAAGGCCAGTACTACTCGAGGTAATTACAGCGAATGTACTTAGTTGTCCTAAGATTCTCTTTGAGTTCGCAGGTCGAAAGGGGTTCAGCTCATTACAAAGAAGCTACTAAACCTCAGATACTCCTCATCACAACAAATAATTTAGTTTGCACACAATGGGGGAAAAACGTATTGCGATTCACCGACAACATATTTATATAGACATCTTACAAATGTTTTATTTTATAAGGACATATTTGTAAAACTCGAGCTACCAGTCAGCTCATTCATGATGTGACTATTGGTTATTAGGTCAAAGGGCATTTACCTGACATCCCCTCCCCTCGCCCTTTTCCTAATGTCTTCTGTCTATCATTTAATCTTTGTCCACAGGGAGAGACATGTCTACGAGAAATATATTTAACAGAGCAGACACAGCAAATATTGATTGATGTTCAGATATGCATAATTCTTCCAAGACTAAACATTTCCTTTGCTCTATAAGAAATTGTCATAGACTGGCTATAGAGTCTAGTCTGAGATTGATTGCCGACAAAGGCTATAGAGCCCAGTCTGAGATTGATTGCTGACCATGGCTAAAGAGCCTAGTCTGAGATTGATTGCTGATCATGGCTAAAGAGCCTAGTCTGAGATTAATTGCTGACCAAGGCTATACAGCCCAGTCTGATATTGATTGCCGACCAAGGCTATGGAGCCCAGTCTACCCAAAGGCCAAACATGAATTTATTTCTAATAGCTATCTTAGATTCTACACATTGGCGTAGCTAGGAATTAGCCATCATTTAGGGGCCCCGGGACATGATCTCTTGGGGGGGGGGGCACTGCATTTGCGAAATATTTAATATTTAATACAAAAAAGCCCCGCTCAAGTGGGTGCCTGGGGGAACTATCAGTTTCCTTCCTTTGAACACCCTTGCTTCGCAACAAGCTACACATAAGAATATATTATATCTGAAATTGGTTACCTACTCAGGTATTTCAAGGAAAACTAAAATGAAAAGGTTGACCGAGATAAAGACAATCATACAGAGAGACAGAGAGATAAACCAAAACAAATGAAGACAGACTTCCATTACCTTTAGTGACTGTCTCATATTCATCAGCACAGAATCCTGAACTCTCTCTGACGACGTACCACACCAAGAAGGCACTTAATAAGAGCTGCATTACGAGCGCTACCCTAGCTCCTTCAAGTTAATCCCACTGAAGTGATTTCTTCTTGAACTTCGACTTGAGATGAGTTCAGAAGAATGTTTGCTGTTGATATGTTTACTGTTTACTTGTAATTTAAGAGAAATTGGCTATCCTTAGGCCCACTATCCTGTACACAATTTCTGAGTATGTTGAATAACACGATATGAAATTTTTGAACATTAAATTGATGGTTTCCCGAAAAAGTAAGGACATTTTTGTATAGCTATAGAACTATAAAGTATCAATGTGTTTGTTAATTTAGTGTCAATGTGTATGTCTATTTAGTGTCAATGTGTATGTCTATTTTGTGCCAAAGTGTATGTCTATGAAGTTTGCAAGTTAGTGTCCGACTCCGGCCTGATATTTTACAACACGGCTAAAATCATGCTCCGTCAGGAAATCAGAAATAAGTATTCAATGCAGCCCTATTAGATAGATAGATAGATAGATAGATAGATAGATAGATAGATAGATAGAACGGTTGACAAATATAATAAAAATGTATCTGTTCCTTATTTCCAACCAAGTCAAAACGACTTCTTTTTTAAAAGGATTTGCGCTAGTCTTTGACAAGGGCTGATTGACTTATCGTACCACCCCACCAACACACACACACACACACACCTGCCTACGTATTAACAGCACTACTCATTATAAAAAAAAACCTGCGTCACTTCCTGCTTTGATCCAATGATATGCTGTTGCTATTTCGGTCAGAGGAATACTCGCGTTTGTTAACCTCCAAGGCCCATGTGAAAAAGTTCAGAAAGAAGGTGTGCCCAAAAGGCTCTCTTACTCTCTTACATTTCTCAGACGTTTTACAACAAACCGCCGGTACATTCTATTAAAAGACATGTAGCACGATGTGAAGTAGAAACCCTTGTCGCTAGTTCTGTCGATGTTTTTCCGTACTGCTTTAAGAGCTCAATTTTCTTTCAATTAAAACTTGAAAACAAATTTTTGAAGTTGTCTAAAAGAAAAAAAACGTGACCTTTCATTAACCCCAAATCAGCTACCACGTACCTGGTGACCTGTACACGTTAAAGTCAAGGTCAGTGGGTGATGACATCTAGACGTCAACTCATAAGAAAAAAAGTCAAAAATTGTTGTTTGTATACATTGACAAAGAGTGGACAAGTTCGACATTTTGGCTTCAATTTCTGAATCTCTTAAAACTGTGTATAAAACAACGTGGGTATTGTCTGTGTCATGCTGGTAGCTACAGAGATGGCGTCCTATTGTCTGTGTCATGCTGGTAGCTACAGAGATGGCGTCTGATAATTCAGTCATTCAGTCACAGAAATAGTATTTTTTATATAGTCATAACATTAATTTTTTATAGATTTTTGTTCTTATTTTTAATACGTATTCTAGTGAATTGGGTTCTGATAACTGTTTTAAAAACGTCAGATATAGAGTTATTTAAGCTGAAATAAGTGTCGATTGTTATTCGGAAGTGCAGATCATGTTAAACGCGTTTAATGAAATAATAAACAATTCCTAGTAGAGTCCTAGTTACACTATTGTATATTGACGACTTGTACATAGAAAAATTAAAAAAAACAATTTATAATTGTTTAATAGGTTTTAATGTTTTGAAATAGTTAATACTAAAGAAATATTTTTTAAAGACTAAACACAATTAATTGTAATAGTCAGTAACAGTTTCTGACAATCAAAATGACGATCTCTTGAAATATTTAGTATGTAGGTGCAGGGCCGGTCTTAGGCCACTGCCACCTATGCGGTGGCAGTGGGCCCCGAACTTTCATAGGCCCCGCTCGAATTCTAGGTGTAATTATTAAATGATAAAATATATACGAAAAATTCATTTAAATCTGAATTTATTAAAATTTCCTGAAAACTAGACGAAATTGTCATTTGAGGGTGTCATTCATTTCGGAAAACGCTAATCCTACGCGAGATAAAAGAAAAAATTATTGTCGGCTTTCATCTTCTTTTTTTCAAGTAATGTCTGTATTATAAAAGATAAGATGTTATTAAATTGTAATAATTTGGCAAATGTAAACCTTAATCGAAGTTCCAATACTTTATTTACTTTTATAGTCACTGGCATACAAATATTCCTTAGGTAGCAAGGTTCGTATAATATAGAAGTCTATGTTTCGTAAAATAAAATTAATCTGATCGCAATTTCGTACTTAGTAAAGAATGAATACATTTCAAAGTCGAATTTATTTTCTAATAAAAAAAAATCCGTATTCCCACCGAGACTAGGCCCCGCGCAATCAGTTTCGCATAGGGCCCCGTAATCGTTAGGACCGGCCCTGTGTAGGTGGACTGATAATTATTGGTCCATCCTCACATAACTTAATTTAAATTAAATATTTACTATATTGTTCAGAAAGGAATTCGAAAATATTCATAATTACTACCGTCAACCATTGGCCATTCTAATTAATATCAGCTGAGTTCACCTCTATGTTGGTTTCTGAAGGATCCTGGAGTCTGCTGCTTGAGGATCACTTGAAAATATTTTTAGTTTGGAGATTTCATGAAATTGTGAGAATACTTACAGGATGTTCAGACATGTGTGGGTTAGATTTCATTTCCTTGTTAGTTTCCAGTTGACATTAAAGTTTGTCTTAGTTGGCAATAAGTTCTGCGATCTCTTTCAACTTCTCGTATAGTCTCAAGTATGTCCTGTCTACTTTCTTTACATCTTACATCATTTGTTTGCGTTCATAAAGAATTCTTTCCCTACATTCGGATGAGGTTATTCCTCATTTACTTTTACCCTCAAGTTCCAGACGTGTAGGGTTAATCTTTTTTCCCCCTTACCTTTTACGTAGCCAAGTAGTTAAGTCTCTTACTTCTGACCATTCGAATTAACGCGAAGAAGTGTTCTCAATCAACCTACATCTAGAATATGGTTTCATTTCCATTCCGTTCATTCGTTTCTAAGTTTAATTTCCTTTTCACTGACACAATTTCTTGTAATTCATTTCTCTTCACTTTCAAATCTTGTTATCTTCTTGTAATTGCTCGTTTACTTTTGATGAATGTATACATGTCCCCTAGCCAATGAAAGTAGAAAGCAGAGGAAGGATTGCCAATAAATACATAAATAATAAACCAATTTATTTGTCTATTTAAATTAAATAAACAGATTCTTGTGGCACTTTTCATGTTCAGTCCCTAGCATGCCAGCTGAAGCATTGTTAGGACTTAAATAATTGATTAAATTAAATATGATTGAGGTGTTTTATGTACTTTGCACTGTCATCAATGTAGTTACTATTTAAAGCCTTGCCCTCAGTCCTGACATCCTGCAAGCGATGTGGACTAGGACGTATAAGTCTTCATTTCTAAAGCAAGACCTGAGTTAAAAAGTCATCTGTCCTGAGTTAAAATGTCATCTGTCCTGAGTTAATAAGTCATCTGTCCTAGAGTTCACATTACTTGGTTTGGCATGAACAGAGTATCGGGAAATTGTCCTAAAGGCAATGAGGGTTACACATTTTCAGAAATCGTCCGGATATCTGCCTGATCATATACAGTTCTGAATCTACAGTGCATCTCTAATAAATATAAAACAATTTTTTTATTTTTATATAAGTCCTATACGTGTGTACGACTATACTGGTCCTTTGCTGTATAAAACCCATAGTCATAGTAACTAATTGTCGGGAAATAAGATTTTACAAGTGAATTCAATATCCATAAACTACATTCCCTGATGTCTAGACTTGTATTAGGTACGATTAGATTTTGTGTGATTCGCTGTAGTTTCCATACCAGTAATATGGAAGGAAGAGTGTCTGGGCCTTAGCTAGCTCTTCCGTTTTATCTTGAAAGGCAATGAAAATTACTGCGTCCTCTGGTATTGTTTTAATAATGGTAAAATGTACTTAAGACTCAGGTCTACCAAGTACATTTACGTCACACGTCAATAATTTATCACATGGACTATTTTTTTTCTGGGATAACTATTGCAAAAATAATCATATTATTGTTATAGAACTGACCATTATAAAAATGGATTCATAAATGAAAATTTTTAAATGTGTCTTCAGTCAATCGTTACCAGGACACAAAGATTCAGTCGTGTTACTCAGAAGGGAAGAGAGGGATTCAGAGAGACGTAATGAACAGATTTTTTTTTTAATCACAAGCGATGTTCAGTTTTTTGAAAACGAAATTTTTGAATCACTTATAAAGTTGTACTTACAATTCATACGAGTGCTTTATCTAGTGAATATTGGAAGTTAATTGTTAGCACACAAAAATACTCATTTGAATGCATGATTTTTTTTTAAGATCCATTGTTAATGTAATGTTCTACAGCATCATAGAAAAAGAAGAGAAGGAGATATGGTCAAATGCAGGAGGGAGGGCGATATAAGGTAACCTAAAGAAAACACTCAGGAAAATAAAGAGAGGGTTATTTGTGAGAGATATCAATAAAAGACTAACCAAACAAAGACATTGACGCCATATACATAAGCGATGCTAACTAAATGTAAGATACATTCATATATTACTTATCAGTAGATCCTATATTCTGCACAAAACGAGTACACGAAACAGCTAGATATTTCTAGTTATTTGTCATAGACTGGAATAACTGTGATGACGTAACACTTGACTATATAAACATTTCTATTCTCCCAGATCAAACAAAGAGATTGACGAATTGAAAAAAAAAAGATCACTAAAGACAACAAGTAGATACGAAATAAAAGAAGAAAAGATACAACGCCAATATAATCAGGTCTTATAGCTTTTATAGCTTTTTTTGTATATAGCTAAACTGACATGCTTATAGCAAGCTCAGAGCGCTATTGTCCAATCTCATTTGTGGACCAGTGGGGGGAGGGGGTATCGGCGAACAGGTTTTCCGTGCTCCCCTTTGAGCGCTCATTAAACACTACTCTGCTCCAGTCGGGTGTCGAACCTTAAGCCCCCTTTATAGGTAACCAAGACAAGCCAAGTTCAAGCGTACTTAGCCTCTCGACCACACTTCCCATATGTGCTAAATGTGTGCATAAGGTCGAAAGTTAATGAAAAACGCAGAATAATAAACTGGGTTTATACTGGGTATTTTACCCAGTCTTTTAAAAAAGAAAATACCTCATTTAGACAACTTATAGAGCGATTATTTTGCACTAAATATCTGATGAATGTTAAATTTAGAAAAAAATAAAAATAAATGTGTGCACCACCGATCTAGATTTTGGAAAAATGATCTCAATGGAAACTAACAGGAAATGGCTTTATATCATAGATTGCCGTAAATTGATTGATAATATAGATACTTTAACGTTCTATTTATAATACGCAAAATGGTATTGGATTATTTTTAAACTTTTAAAACTAAAGATCATAACATTTCTAAGACAGAACAGATCGATGTTTCTAGAATCGGGGCGACTTCCCTTAACGCTTGAAAAAGAATTACGTACATATCTTTCTCTCTCTCTCTCTCTCTCTGTCTGTCTCTCTCTCTATATATATAGTGTTATGATCATTATTGGAACAAAATTTGTTTCCGTTTTCCAGTCTAGATATAATATATATAATATATATAGTTCTGTGATCTAGACTTAGACTTAGAAAACGGTGGCATTATATTCCTGAATTGAACTCTTAAATGACCATGGCCTACATGCGGAAATACCCTACTATGTGTTCAAGATCAATATTTTCTAGTTGTCTAGCTAAATTTGAAATAAATTTCTTTTTTATACTGTAAACATTAACAATATAGATAGTATGGTTTTCTCAGTGTGGTCAACCAGATAGTGATTCTTTTCCCATCGATATAAATCAGCTGTCAGATTTCCAGGGTTTGTGCCATTCTCCTGATTGCCAGATATTGTTGCGAATTGTATAGAGTGCGCATCAGTCTGATTTTGGTGCCGAGGGCTAAGCCTTTGTCTTTCCATATTGGTCATGGCCACATTTCTATATGCTTGCGAGTCTTGGACCCTGACTGCAGAGCTAGAGAGGAGGATCCTAGCAATGGAAATGAGATGCTACAGAAGAATCCTAGGCATCACATTTAAAGACCGCATCACAAACCAGGAGATTAGAGACAGGGTTACTGCAGCGATCGTACCCCATGATGACCTGATAACTACTGTGAAAAAAACGCAAGCTAAAAATCTATAGCCATATAAACAAGATCTTCGAGTCTCGCAAAGACCTTCCTCCAGGGAACAGTACCAGGAAAAAGAAGAAGAAGCAGAGAAAGCGATGGGAAGACAACATTAAAGAATGGACTGGCCTACCACTGAAAGAAGTTCTAATAAGTGCAAAGGATAGAGAGGAATGGAAAAAGATGGTCTTCAGGTCTTGCTTGGTGCCCCAACGGTCCACCAGACTAAGAAACAGGTAACAGGTAACAGGTCAGATTTCAGGTAAATCGTCAGAGCTGTTTTTAAGAACCGTCCACCCAGGCTCCATGAATGTGTGGCTTGGATAGAGGTGTTGTAAACATTTTAAAATTATATTGTACTTGCCAGATTATATTGGTTGTAAGGAAGCATTGTTGAGATGAACAGTTTATGTCCCCCCTTTTTTAGCGGCCCCCGAAAGGGGAAAAGACGCTATTAGTTTTGTGTGGCCTGTCTGTCCGTCTGTCTGTCTGTCTGTCTGTCTGTCTGTCTGTCTGTCCGTCCGTCCGTCCGTCCCGTTTAGTGCTCAGAAAGTAGAAGAGAAAATGAAAATCTGACATCACGATAATATAGAGCATTCAAAGTTCTGATGCAACGGCTACTTTTTTTTTTCTAAAAGCTCAAAATCTAATTTTTAAAAATATTTTATGCAAACAGTATTTAAAGAGAAAAACCTAATTAGTATGCAATATAAATGAAACCTACTTTAAGACAATTAATAATCTAATATACTGCATAAGATTTCAAATTTTCATTTGTTCCAACATACGAGTAACATACCAGTATTTACTCGTAAATTAATCAACTCATAAAAGAGGTGTGGCAGTTGCCTTGAACATCGGCTTTACAAGGCTAACGTTGAGAGATCAAAGCACGGAAGATGTATATTTTGACCGCTGGGGCACTAAATAAGATCTGTTGTTTATTTTAAATGAACTTTTAGCAGCGACAAAGAGAGTTTGTGTAATACACAAACTCAGAGGCGGCCCCTGTTAAGAGATCAAAGCACGGAAGATGTATATTTCTGTCGTTTATCTTTGATATAATTTTTTTAAATGAACTTTCAGCAGCGATAAAGAGAGTTTGTGTGATACACAAACTCAGAGGCGGCCCCCGTTGAGAGATCAAAGCACGGAAGATGTATATTTCTGTCGTGTATCTTTGATATATTTTTTTTAAAATGAACTTTTAGCAGCGATAAAGAGAGTTTGTGTGATACACAAACTCAGAGGCGGCCCCCGTTGAGAGATCAAAGCACGGAAGATGTATATTTCTGTCGTGTATCTTTGATATATTTTTTTAATGAACTTTTAGCAGCGACAAAGAGAGTTTGTGTGATACACAAACTCAGAGGCGGCCCCCGTTGAAAGATCAAAGCACGGAAGATGTATATTTCTGTCGTGTATCTTTGATATATTTTTTTAATGAACTTTTAGCAGCGACAAAGAGAGTTTGTGTGATACACAAACTCAGAGGCGGCCCCCGTTGAGAGATCAAAGCACGGAAAATATATATTTCTGTCGTTTATCTTTGATATACTTTTTTTTAAATGAACTTTTAGTAGCGACAAACTCAGAGGCGGCCCCCGTTGAGAGATCAAAGCACGGAAGATGTATATTTCTGTCGTTTATCTTTGATATACTTTTTTTTAAAATGAACTTTTAGCAGCGAGAGATCAAAGCGGATCTGACAGGGATCCGACTCCGACGGGGGCCGCCTCTGAGTTTGTGTATCACACAAACTCTCTTTGTAATCTTGTTGGATATTAAGTTTCAGAATTCTTTCACTTAGTTGAAAGTATAGAATAGAAAGTGAATAGTTGGCATTAGTTGCTGAGTAAGTCTAATCACCATCTAATGTTACTGACTATGTGCTCTATACCATACAAATAGCAAACATACATGGTCTGCATCTATGAAGCAAATATAGGATGACAAGTGGTAGAGCTCGGAACAATATTCCACTAATTGTCAGGATATGATGAGTTGGCATGGTGCCAGGTATTTCTTAACAAGGTCAAAGGTATTTCAACTAGTATACTCGAATATCTGTTAGAGAAGAGAAAAAATAAGAATCCCGGGTCAATTCATCCCCCTTTTTTTTTCTTCACGGTCACTTTAGACATGATCATTTCATCCTCTGATAGTTTTATTCAACAGAATTAATTGTAAAATGATATGAAATGATAGGTAGACTATTGGAGACGATATGTACAAAAAACGATCCATTTATTCGCATATCATATATAATGTTTGGAATTCTCTTGGTTCCAGAGGATGGGTAAAAAAGTCGTTCATTCCTTACGCGGTCAGACTATATCAATGCCACTCGTTGATCAGAGAATAAAAAAGGATCAAGATGCCTGCATACAGTAGTTCAATGAACTCTTTAGTTTTTGTCTGTTCTATTTATGTGCATTTTTTTCTGTTGTGTTGTCTTTATATGAGAAAAGAGTCCTTGTGTTGACAACAAATATCCATAAGGATCAATAAATCAGACTTAGTCTTAGTATTAAGTTAGCGATTATTGGAAATAAATTAAATGATATCTCAAGATTAAAAATGACTCGCACATATTTAAGAAAGAGAGTTTGATAACTAAAGAGTGAACGATCAACGTAAGGAGGAGAGAAGTCATCAGAGACATGATTGTCATTCTTCTAATCGTTCTTATCTTCCCAAAGATTGCCACTACTTCCATCACAACTTGGTCTTTGATGATAGCGCAGTATATGTGGCACAGTCATTAGAAATCAATAAGAAGCAATGTTTCTGAAAACTTACTGTCGTGAATTTGCTTGTTTGAATTCCCCCCCCCCCCCCTTTTGTGTTTGTTTACATTTGTTAGCCTGTGTACTGATAGTATTTCGTATTTCGTGTTGTGATTACTACTATGTGTGTAGTTGGTTGTCATTCAGTGAATTAAAGCTTTGAATATAACATAATTTGTTATTATTAAGTACAACACTTACCCAGCTTTATATATATATATCTAGGATTTTACTATTGGTTGACATGTTTATTAATTTGAAATGAAATGAATGCTTGTAGTCGAAGCCAGCACATGTACACAATGATGGGAGCACAATTTGGGATTGGGGATGAATAACAATGGAATTAAATAACCATGGATGAAATGAGCGGGGATAAAATGGCCGGAGATGAAGTACTGGTGATGAAGTGACCGGGGATGAAGTGACCGGGGATGAAGTGACCGGTGATGAAGTGACCGGGGATGAAGTGACCGGTGATGAAGTGACCAGTGATGAAGTGACCGGGGATGAGGTGGCCAGGGATGTGGTGGCCGGATACCAAGTAAAAGGTCTCTATTTATCAACATAAGGTCTAAATGAATACAACAATGTTATAAACACAAGACTTTGGTTCAGATAAATCCTAATAAATTTAAACCATAGACATCTAAAAAAATTGGTCAACAAGATTTTTATGAGCACATTTTATTATACTGTCACAATCGATAGTAAAATGAGAATGATCGTTAAGAATTCTGAGCATTCGCTTTTCGGTCAAAAGAATAAAATTTTGAAGAATATAATTATAACACAAATCTCATACTCACGACTCGTTCCTAACAGGAAACTACAATACATTAAAGTTTTATATTTGTTTTTATTAATTCCAGAAAAATCGGGAAAAATTTACATCAAATAACATCAAGTCTAATTGTTAATTTTTTTTTTCAGGTGATGAAATTAATTTTTTTGTAAGTCAATTCTAAATCATTTCCTTTCTTTAGTCATTTACAAGAATGTAAGAATAGACTTCGACCATGGCTCGTAGGAAAATACTTCTACACAGTGTACTAACATTGAGTTTAACGTGTAGTGTAGTAATGCAATAGTCATAACTTTAAGCATATAATTAGTATAACAATGTAGTGATATTATTGAGAGAGAGATAAAGACAGACAGACAGACAGACATACAAACAGAGAGTATCATTCTAATTAATGAAACAAGCGTTGTGAAATGAAAGTGGACTCAGCTTTACAGAAGGCGATAATGTGAGTGAGCGGAATTGAGCCTATCCCATAATTTTTTTTTACAATAAATCTAGACCTGAGAAGCCTTATGTTTTTAAAACATATAGATCACATATATTAGTGTTCTATCTGTTTGAAATGGGCTACAGTTAGGTTTGCTTTTGCTGGGGGTTGTCAACTTTATAACATCATAACATCACTTTATAACATCATAACATCACTTTATAACATCATAACATCACTTTATAACATCATAACATTCTAAGTGCACAATAACTTCATAAAGTTAAACTCCCTCTGGCGCCCATATCCACGCACACATACAGCCACAACTACATCACACACCCGCACAGACACACGCAAGCACTCAAACATATCAACTGTTGCATATGTCAAAGTTGAGCTCAAAAATAAAGGGCTGTTACACTGGAACGAAATCATAATTTACCACTTATGCGACATTTGAATTTTATTCATTTCCCGGGTATTATTATCACATTGTCTGCTCGATTGAAGTAGTTGTTTCCCTTGAACAACGTCATCAAAATACAAATTTAGGAAAGTCTCAGGACATAAATTTTTTTTTGTAAGACAAAAATACTTAACAGTCGATGTACATGTTCTACATCTTATGAAAATAC
>JADKLZ010005243.1:17877323-17890642 GCA_021533235.1 Biomphalaria straminea
TAGAGTAGTACTAGCTTAGTACTGGCTTAGAGTAGTACTAGGTTAGGTCTTAACAGATTATGAGGACTTAGATATTGAAGTGAATGAAATGACAAGGATAGACTTGGGTGACCTTTTAAAAAAAGATTGAAAATAATCCCCAGTTTATCGGGATAAATCATTGCGCTCTGGCTACATACACTGATAGCATACCTCAGCCACAACAAGACATAATTATATCTAGGACATGGAAACATTTAGGGAAACTTCACCATTATTAAAAGTATACTTATTATCACTTTATTTTTTTTTTACTGCATATCATGTCTTCGTTCAGTCAATGTTCCATCATATGGTCTGAGGTTTGAACCACTATAGTCCATACATAGGTGTGAATGTTACAGAATACAGTTGTTAAATAGCTCGCGTAGATTCTGAATATAAATATAAATATCCGTAGCCTCTATTTTAATTCAAACTTTAGCTAAGTGTTTAACTCTTTCTCTCCGTAATTATTTCCCACGTTCCGATGGAACTAATCATTTTGTTCATTTGTGTTTCTCTACCCTGTTATGATTGAATTTCATTAACTTTTCGTATATTATAAGAAAATTTTATATTAGGAATATACTTATAGAACAATGCTTGCTTTTTTTATATAACACAAATAAGGGTTTATAAAACCAAGAAGTAATTTAATTTAATTGGGCCAAATCAGCATTGCTGTCGTTAGTTAAGAGAGAAAGAGTTAACTAGATAGTCTCAATGGCAGGATACCTGAGGGTGGTGGGCACTACATGGACACTACATGGGCACTATGTCACGAGTGAAGAAAAAAAAAGTGCCGGGCAATACTTTGTTGGCCATATAGCGTTCATGAGTGTTGAGTACATGGCAGATCCGCTCTTACCAGGAAAAAAAAGCTGAATATCGTCCACCTACGTCAGATTCTCATGATAAGGTGTCAGCATATCGTCCACCTACGTCAGATTCTCATGATAAGGTGTCAGCATATCGTCCACCTACGTCAGATTCTCAAGATAAGGTGTCAGCATAACGTAGCCAAGGAGGAGGTCTTTGAGAGCAGAGTGTCGCAACATCCACAAGAAGGGCAAGCATACAGTAGAAGACTTGTAAAACTCCAGAAGTAGGAAGTAGACCCAAAACACTACAGCGTCTGGTGATTAGTAATGCCTTATCTCTATTTGGGAGGTGCAGTGGAGCGGTAAAGCACTTGGCTTCCGAACCGAAGTCTTGGATTCGAATCCTGGTGAAATCTGGAATTTTTATTTTCGGGATCTTTGAGCGCTTCTGACAATAGCTGGGGAAAAGTAAATGCGGTTGGTCGTTGTGTTGGCTACTTGACACCCTCGTTAACCGTGGGCCACAGAAACAGATGACATTTACAGCATTTGCATTCTGCACTGTACATTGCAAGGTCTTAAAGGCGAATTTATTATTTTTCATCTGAATATCAAACGTAAATAAACATTTGACTTACAGACAATGTGCAAGTTAAAATCTTGTTTTTGGATTTCTATCTTACAATGTATGTATCGTAACTACTGCGTTAATTATATCAAAGTCAGGGGCAGAGAACGAAAAGAAAACTTAAATAGACTTCGGTGGACATCGGCTTTGTCTTCATTAGATGAAGCAAAATAAGCAGGTCGAAACTGGGTTTGCCTAGTCATGTGAAATATAGCACTCGTCCTTGGTAGGGAAGCGAAGCCGAAGCCTCATTCTACTACGTTTATTTGTAACTATAAAATCATTGAAGCAGTATATATATAGTGCGTCCATCGTGGTTCGATGATGACCACTTTGTCATCCAGGGGCCTGAGGGCTTTGCACTGGGGTTTTATGCCTCCTCATGTGGCTGGTGAGACCTATGTGAGCCCGGAATGTTCGGCGCACTCTGGGCAGGTAATTCCAGCTGGAGCTAGTGTCGTTTGCCTTGCTTTCCTTCTCTGGCGTTTTTCTTTCGCCAGCGTTGTTCTTTTTTCCTCAGCAACCTGTGCGCCGGATCTCACAGCGCGGCGCCATGATACTCTGTCATGTGCCTCTGTCTCCCAGGTGCCTGGGTCAATGTTGAACTCCTTTAGAGAAGCTTTGATGGTGTCCTTGAAGCGCTTTCTTTGACCACCTTGCGAGCGCTTTCCTTCTCTTAATTGGCCATACATGAGACGTTTTGGGATGCGGTGGTCCTCCATTCTGCATACGTGTCCTGCCCATCGCAGCTGGGACTGCATCAGGATTGTGTGGATGCTTTGCAGACCCGCTCTTTGAAGGACTTCAGTATCTGGCATTCTGTCTTGCCATTTGACATTTAGTATTTTTCTCAGACATTTCATGTGAAAGTGATTTAGTTTCTTGGCATGTGTTCTGTATACTGTCCATGTTTCTGAAGCATAGAGCAATGTAGGTAGGATGACGGCTCGGTAGGCCCATAGCTTTGTGTTTGTGGTGATACCACGTCTGTTCCAAACATTGTTTGATAGTCTGCCATATGATGCACTGGCCTTGGCGATGCGAAGGTCGATTTCATTATCGATATTTCCATTTCTGGAGAGTGTGCTGCCAAGATATGTGAATTTGTCCACTGCATTTATATCATGTCCCTTTATAGTGATGCTTGGATCCGAGTAGGCTTTCCCAGGAGCAGGTAAATATAAGACTTCAGTCTTATTTGTGTTAATGGTAAGGCCAAAGTCTGAGCATGCTCTTGAGAAGTCACTCTGTAGATTGTCTTCAGAGCAGGCATTTAGGGCGCAGTCGTCAGCAAATAGCAAATCTCTGATTACTGCTGAATTTGTTTTTGATTTTGCTTTGAGCCGTCTCGGGTTGAATAGGCCACCATCAAATCTGTATGTTATATTTATTCCTTTGTTTTCTCTGTCCGTGAAAGCATCTGTCAGCATAGCGGAGAACATGATACTGAACAGTGTAGGTGCCAGCACACAGCCTTGTTTTACCCCGTTTGATACTTCGAAGGGCTCTGATGGTTCACCCCTTTCTTGGACACGGGCCTTCATGCCATCGTGAAATAGTCTCACCATGGTAATGAATTTTCGTGGAAAGCCATACTTTGACATAATCTTCCAGAGACCTTCCCTGCTAACAGTGTCGAATGCCTTCGTTAGGTCGACATATATTGAGAAAAGGTCAGCATTTTGTTCTAGGCATTTTTCCTGGAGCTGCCTTGCCGCAAAGATCATGTCAATGGTTCCACGCTCTTTTCTGAAGCCGCACTGGCTTGAAGCAGTAGTTCTCTAAGGTCAAAAATGTAATGCTTGTTCCTGCACTACAACAAATCAAAACTTTTACATGTTATTAGTTCTTCGTTTATTCTATCACTTTCTTTATCGCCTAACACTTTGTCACCATCAATTTCACCTGCCAGGCACCTGCCCCATCTTTTTCCCGCCCTCCCATTTTGACAAAACAGAAACTCTCCTAGTCAACCCCTCCCCCATCAGCAGTTCAAGGATGATAGATGAGGTATCTAAGATGTGAATAATTGCTCCGGGGGTGAGCCTACGCCAGAAACTAATAGGCTACAGTGCTTAATGATAGCGCTAAGTGGCGGAGTCCATGGGAATTATCGTCCCTCTACATCTGAGTTCAGACAATGTACAGGCATGAATGAATGGAGCATGCACTTAGCCATAGCATAGGGTGCACTTTGTGCTCAGGAATTCAGTTCAAATCCCTGGTACAGTTTGTTTCTTAAGCTTAATTTAAACCCTCTGCCCTGATATAGGACGGACCAGAAATTGCTAAGAAATTAAATTAAATTTATTATGAAATATGGCCAAAGAATAATGATAATCTTGTATTTAATCATCTTAATTTTTTTAAAACTTAACTTATATCTGAAAAACAATTGTGCCTATCAAAGGTAACAGCTAAACCCATAGTCGGGTGTTATAGGAAATGTGTTTTCTTAGTTTGTGAAATTGACAGAGTCCTTCAGAAATTGAAGATCATTACCTCGAAGTCCAAACCTTCAAGGATGACAGCGGGCGGGGCTAGAGCTCAAGACAGTTGTAACGACTGTCCAAATTGAAGACCACACTGACCAGACATCAATCCAAGTAAAGAACAAAATGTCTTAAATCTGTTTGTGTGATAACACAAATTCTCTTTGTAATCTTTGTTTTTTTTTACAATACGTATATCAACTCACTCTGCTTGTTTTTTTATTTTGCTTGTTTTTTTTACTTTATTTTTTATCCCAATCTATAGCTACTATTTCAAATGTTACATTAACTATGATTAGCACCCCTCTCTTTGGAGGAGTTAGCCAAAAGAGGGTGACTTTTGAAATACTTCCGCGTCAAATCTCAATGGGGAATACAAAAATGGAAGCGATTATACGTCCAACAGCGCGAGTTTAGCGACGTCGTCACAAGCAGGTTGAGACGTCTAGACATGAATGGCTGTCACGTGATAGCGAGTCGTCTGTTTCTACCCATCATTCCAGCCAGTCAGCTCCCATAAACAATGTGCTTAGATAATTAGGGATCTGGGAGACTTTCATTATGGATACAACAGAACTTAGCAACTCTTTGCTTATTATATATACGAGTGAGGCATAGCATATCCTGTAATGATATGTATAGAACAGTGTTCTTCAACGGGGGCGATATCGCCCCCTTGGGGGCGTTTTCGAGATTTTGGGGGGCGCTGCGAGCCAAAGGGGCGGTAGGGGGGCGCTGGGCACAAAAAGGGGCGGTAAGGGGGCGATGAGTATAAAGGGGAAAGAATAAACTAAAGGTGCACTGAAACAAAACAAATAAAACAATTCTTGAAAATTAAAGCTAGCAAACTAAATATACACAAAGTATAGGCCTAACTAGCTTGCTTCTGATTTAACTTTAGAATCTAAGTTTGGGAATCCTTTTTTCTATTTTAAAATTCTTACTCTTCTGCTGAAATGGAAGGGTATCTAGTTTACTTAGATCTTGAGCGCATAAACGTTCATGATTTGTTAAACAAAGTGGATAATGCGTCTTTTAGATTCAATTCTCTTATAACAACATATGTTAATATTTGATATGTAAATGTTAATTAAGAAAAACGTTAAAGCTAACATTCGAATAGAATAATTTAATCTTTTTTGTCAACAAAAACATTGACAGAGTGTTATGAAATTGAATATTGCAAAGAGTTTTAGTGAATTGCCACTAGATAAAAAAATAAATCAATAATGAAAAAGATGTTAGATGTTAGGCTCTTAGATTGTTGTCAGAGGCGGCCTTACCAGTGCGTGGGGCTCTAGGCGAATGTCAAATGCTGGGCCCTGCGCTGGAAGGGTAGACTAGATATTGTGGATATATCGTAACATGTCAAGCTAACAGGATCGTCCGCCACTCACACTGAAGTCCTTTTTAAATACTAAACATATCACCTTACGTAAGTACTGTAAAATTGATCTTTAAACTACATAAACTGAAAATTTTCTCCAGCTTAACTTCTGAATCTAATAACTCCCCAAAATGCTATGTAAACGGCATCTTTGTGGCTAACATCAATCGTGCAATCAAGGATGATGGGAAAATAAACCATCAGGTCCATAATCTCGTTTTAAATCCTATATCTGAGGTACTGGACATGAGCCTCGGCGTTTTAATTCGTCGAAGTTCTTATATGGTTAGGTCAATTTTGTCAAGCATCTTAACCAAGCCTCAAAACTGGTTGTTGTTTGGTACATAAAGATTCTCTGTTTTTTTTTTTTTTTTTTTTTTTGTCATTTTCTTATGCCTAGGTGAACTGTTTAATAGTGATAGCCGCTTAGAATGTGCAGGTCATAAGATGATGTCTTAATCGAAATTAAACAGTATTTCGAAAATACAAATGTCATGTTAAGAATGCCCAGTAATATTGAGCTACATGTTGTAGTTTATGAGAACTTTTCTGGTTTTCGACCACCTGCGGACAATGGTTATGCTTGCCCTGAGTGTGGCACAATATGTAGGTCACAGTTAGGGCTGTGCAGCCATGGGAAATACTGCATTCATCACAGATCTTCAGACTCGAAGATAAGTCTTATATAAACTTATTTAAAGAGTTTTACAATCTCACGTAACTTGTTTGTTAAAAAATGAATTACTGCCTAAAGACACCGATATCTGCAATTCACATAACAATGCGCTATGAAGAATTACGATTCGCTTCTAGGATGTAAATAAATAAATTTAAAAAAATTAAATATAAATAACAATTATTAAACATCTGTTACCGATGTTCAAATTGTGTTGCAGGTGTGCCTCAAAACTCAAACTCAAAAATAGGTTTACAAAATTATGTCTTCAGTAAAAAGAATGCTAACATAGGAGGCACAACAGAGATGTGGCTGCATTTGAATGTTTCAGTAAAATCCCAAAACTTTGGTCGAAAATGGAATTATGTTTTAGCTTTTCCATCAACATACATGGTTAACCTAGATTTAGTGCATAACAAACTTAATGAATAAGCAAAGAAATAGGCTGGATATAGCCACTAGATGAGACCTTCGCCTTGCTTTGACTAATTTAAAGCTTGAAATTGAAATTGAAATAATAATGTTTAATTAAAAATATAAACACATTTACAATTAAACCGAAAAATAGTAGGCCCTAATATTCAACAATTTAAAAGGAGACTATTCTTAGGATTTGAAAGAAAGTCATGACAATGACATTAATTTTTGTGTGTAATCACTGCAAATTATTTGACATAATTTTGTTATAATGATAATATTGGCAATGCCTTCGATTCCGAAGATTAAGACTAAGTGCAGTGTTTCATATAACTACGCAAACCTAGTTGCGACTTGCATAATATTTCGAATTTCGTCTGCTAGCGGTCAATTTAAGTTTTTTTTTCCATCTTATGCACCTGTCTTCAATAATGACGTTTCTTTAAGTCACAAATGTTTTTCCCGCAGCTTTTGTGACAACTCTCCAGCTGCCTCTTTCAGAGGACATCTGCTGCTAGGGAAGGCTGTTAAGTACGGCTGTTAGGTACTTTCCTCTATGCCAGTGAGGGTGAAATGGCGCCTGAGTGGATCTTTATAGCGCTAACGAGGTGGGCACCTCTGTAACTTCTCCTACTCTAAGCTTGCCAAAGAAGATCGCCTTTGGCATGCGGTCGTCTCCCGTGCAGGATACGTGTTATTGATTGCATAAAAATTAATAAATTGATGATATTTTGTTCATATTTGCCTTCTCACGATTCACGTGTTTTTCTTAGAGGGGGGCGCTGGCGGAATTTTTTATTGAAAAAATACGAAAAGGGGGCGGTAGGCCAAAAAAGGTTGAAGACCACTGGTATAGAAGATGAAGTCTAATGTAAATTCAAGATGTGATAGCTGAGCTTATAGTGATTCCATTTCTTTTTATGAGCTTGCACAACTCTTCATGTGCCAATTATGGAACCTAGACACGATTTCGTAAACGGCTCTAACGATTTTCCAAGAAATTTGACAGTTTATGTATATCTTTGGGAAAACGATTGCTAGCTAATTGGCCACACATTGAAACTTTGATTGGACCGTATTTTAGTTGTTGTTGTTGTTAAAAGTAAAAAAAAAATAAAAGTTTCCCTTTCAGACCCTGTGGTCTATAGGGCAGATGATATAAAGATCATCTGATTCTCTGGCCGACGGTTAACGGGGGTGTCATGTGGCCAGCACAACGACCAACCGCCTTTACTTTTCCCCAACTAATGTCAGGTATCCATTTCAGCTTGGTGAACTCAGAGGCGCCCAAGGATCCCGAAATAAAAATCCCAGTCTTCACCGGGTTTCGAACACGGGACCCCAGGTTCAGAAGCCAAGCGCTTTACCGCTCAGCCACAGCGCCTCCTATGATGTTGTTAATTTGTTAAAATTTTGATCATTTTAAAATTAATTGAGCTATTTCGACCTTTTTGCTAGCTGAAGGGGGAACTCGTTGCATTGTCAAAAGTGTCAGCTACTGTCTCGAGAATAAATATTTTCTAGTCAAAAAACATTAACAAATTTGTTACGAGAAACATTTACTGAACAAGAAAAAAAACCATAAAAAATACTTTCAAAACAACAAAGCTTATATTAATTGGAATTGTATCAATTAGTTCGAGCAGTGACGTAATTGTAGTTACACTGGATAAGGACATAATAAACTTGTGGAAAATAGAAATATTTTTTACCAACTGTTTTTGTTTAGCATTTAGCTTTCTCGATGCTCTATGCAGTGGCATATCGAGGTACCGGTGGGACCGAGTTCAAGAACATGTTGATCAGCCCCTTCCCCTTCCAATATGACACATATTTTTTGTGACAAAGAAATCCAGTAGTATTTATGTATCATTGACTAAAAGACATTCCAATGCAAGTTCAATAACACAGCTGACAGAATCATTGAAGACCACGTTTAAGTTCTGTTTAGCAAAGTAAACCTAATGTGCAAGTGGCTGCTTTTGTTAAAAATATAACCATCCTTGCCTTGGCATCGTAAGCAATTTAAAGAAAGATGGTGATATTTTATAACTTTAGAGTCAATCCTACAGACTTCTGGTTCTCACAAATAGGAAATCTTACAAATAATTTTCTGCAATTTCTTTGGGTAGTTCTTCATCGGAGATCACAAAACATATTCAGAAAATAATGCAAATTTAATACATTTTAAATTCTCAATGAGTGCTGTTAACCATGATAGAGGAAAAAGGCACAGATCTGGATCTCCTTTAGATGTAAATTGCATTGCCCAAGTCCATTAACTCGTTTAGAATTTGTGGTTTGAGGTAAAGAGTTGCGTATTTGTTTTCTTAAGAACTTATGTACTGTTTAGACATTGTTGTTGTTTGTTGTGTCACCTACCTAAACGATTCACTTTGCGATGACCACTAAATGAAAGGTTCTTGCATTTTAAAGTTACAACTATTATTTACTATGCGACGAATTACTTTCAGTCAGTAATTGTTAACTTTCCCGATGTGCTCTTTGTTTAGACCATCCACCGTTTTCAGTCATTCAGGATGTCTGTATGTTGGACAAGCTTGTTGGAGTAAAGTAATTAGGCCTATCAGGGGATAACTGTATCCGCAGAAATAAGAGTGTGATCGTTCCTTGTCTTCTTTATCGTCCAAACTCTTGAGGGAAGAAGAGAATTATATATATATATATATATATATATATATATATATATAGATAGATAGATAGATAGATTGATAGATAAATGCATAGAAAAAATGAAATAATCTCATAGCTAAACCCTAAATGTAAAGGGAGACTGTAACTTTTTTTTTAAATTGGGCTTGCATGTCTTTGTGTTAAAATTAATTTAACATTAAGAAATGATTTTGAGTTGCATCGCAATTAATATTTCAACATTTGGAGGGGAATCTGTTAACATGATTGTGATTTTTTTATTCGACAAACGAAAACAATCTTTATAAATATAAAAATAAATAAATCTAATTATGAAGCCAGCTATAAAACTTGGAGGTGGGGCCATGATATTACCGCCTTTCTGTACTGTAACGTTCAGTGTACTCTTCCAGAATAGTTAATGGTACTGTCTCTTGTACTTTTTGAGGAATAATTATTTTCTAATTTCTCAATGCCATTTAGGAGATTCGTTTCCAATGACATACGCCCACACTGCCTGGAGCTATCTTTACACGCAAGCAGATTTTTTTTTGTTTCTTTATTGGCGTACTCAGTGTGATGGGGGGGGGGGGCCGGGCTCAAACATTTTTACTTTGTTCACGTTATATTTTCATTCTTTTCTTAGAATTTTATGCAACATAACAAAAAACTTTCATTTTTAGACATTGGCTGACTGACCGTGTGCTTTGTCTTTTCGTTAGTAGTCAAGATTGACCACCAGGTCAATCCCAATCCACCGCTCTGCAGGAAGTTTAAAAAGTTTGCCTTCAGACCTTGAGATCCATGAGGCTTATGATGTTAAGGTCATCTGTTTCTGTAGCCAATGGTGAAATAGCAGGTAGCCAAATAGCCAACAGAACGGCCAAACGCCTTTACTTTCTCCAACTAAAGTCAGGTATCCACTAGAGTTGGGTGGTCTCAGGGGCGCCCTAAAAATCCCGAAATTCAGAATCCCAGTCTTCACCGAGAACCCTTGACCCCAAGTTCGGAAGCCAAGCGCCTAACCACTCAACCATCGCAGAAGGTTTTGCTTAATAATCTTCACGTCTGAAGGAACATAAGTTCAAGAGATTGTTACCTTCAGGCATTTCAAAAACTGTACTCAACAATGAAGCTAATCAATTATGTTACTTCAATAAGCAAGGTTGCTTTTTTTTGTTTGTTTCCAATATCATTAAATTTCGAAAGTCTAGGAGACGAATATCCACGTAGTAAGGATAGACTAAATTTTACGCAACAGTGAGAATTCTAATATGCTCAGATTAAACTTAATAGGAAATATTGGCCACAAACTGGGATTGAAATCTATTTATAGAAAGTATACCAGAACGTTTGATGGAAGAAACTGGTGAAGAAGATGTTTAGACTCTAAGTTCTCTTAAAGAAAGGTAAAGAAGCAAATGTAATAATCTAATCAAATTAAACACATTTTCTCCATAGGTTAAGTTTAGTTATAGTTTGATTTCTTCTCAACTAAATTTGAGAATTGATTGACATTTGTTCAGCTTGTATCAATTGATATATTTATTTTTATAGATCAACAATTAAACAAGAAATGATGTGAACTAAACTTAGTCCCATACCTTGTTAGAACTACAAATATAACTAACAATAAAAATACATGAAGCAGAGGCGTCACTAGGGTGGGTGTCACCCGGTGCGGTAAAATCAGGGTGTCACCCCCCCCCAGCGTTCCACTTATTCTTCAAATAAAAAACTATCGTTGTTCAGTTGTTGTTTTTTCTTGCGCAATAATACAGTTCGTTGATTGCTGCTCCACAAAGTTTAAATGAGTGTCGATTATGTTTTTTTTTCTCGTACATATTATCGTTAATCATTACATATTAACATCTACGATTTTTTAAATAGAAAGAAATTAAAAACCAACTGAGCATGCTTTCCTAAGTAAACATTAAACAGCTCTTAATGGAAACTTTTGAATATTATGATCACATATAGTGGTAGTTTCATGAGGACAACTAATGAAAAATGCAACTTAATGAAAAGTATATTGATAGGTACAAAAATTTTTAAAGAATTTTTTTAACATATAAAAGTTTACAATAACTTTAGAAAATAAATATTTAAATTTCCTTTTCAGGATTTCAAATTAGAAAACTTATAAAAAAAAACTTTAAACTCAATATATCTTGCTACTTCGTTTTCAATGGACAGAATTGCTTGATTTGATTTAAAAAAATAGTTGTTAATTAATGTTGTTAAATGAGAGAACGTTGTTAATTAAAGTTTTAATAAGAGACCGATATTAGTTAATGTTTGAATGAGAGAACGTTGTTAGTTGATGTTTTAATGAGAGAACGTTGTTAGTTGGTGTTTTAATGAGAGAACGTTTGTAGTTGATTTTTAATGAGAGAACGTTGTTAGTTGATGTTTTAATTAGAGAACGTTGTTAGTTAATGTTTTAATAAGAGAAGGTTGTTAGTTGATGTTTTAATGAGAGAATGTTGTTAGTTGATGTTTTAATGAGAGAACGTTGTTAGTTGATGTTTTAATGAGAGAACGTTGTTAGTTAATGTTTTAATCAGAGAACATTGTTAGTTAAATTTAGTTTTGCAAAGCTTCTTTTCACATGACGCCTTGTAAACATGAATATCAAAGGCTGGTAGAGATTCGTTGCCGTATTTCAAAACTTTGCTGCATTCTAGTATTCTAGTTTTAGTTTTTCTGTTCACATATCTTGCCCTCAGGCCCAATATAAAAGAGATTGATGTACTCAGTATTAACTTTTCGCTCTCTATTTGAATAGTAAATCTTAAGAATACTTTCCTGATATTTTCATATTGTTAAAACGTATTTTTCTTTTGCATTAACATGCTAGTTGGATTTGAGAAAAGTTATCTTAATAACATTTTGAGCTAACTTTTCAAATATTTCGTAGAGTAAATTTTTAAGTGCTCGAGCTTAGCCACCACTTTGAAAATAATTAACACTTTAATTTGAAGGTACTTTTGTGTTTAGTTTATTTTTTTTTTTTGAGTTCATCTGCCAATAAGAAATCAAGCAATGAAAGTTATGCATGTATTCACTATTCACAGACAGCTGGCAATCATATTTGTGCTGCGCCTCTAGTGTTTGTATTTTCAGAGAGACGGCAAAGATTTTCGCCGTCACACTTTCATAAAATCGTTCTTTCATGGATCTAACAAAAACACCATGAGCACACCAGCGAGATGTTCATATGACACGCTGTCATTAATTATATTATCCTTTCTATTAGTATTAGCGGCAAAGAAAGAAAACCCTTTTTCTAGAGAACCAAGAAAGTATAATTAGAAAATAGTTTCCAATTAAGAATTTGGACCACATAGCTTAAGTAAACGGTGTACACATCTATTCAAGTTTCTTTTCTGTTCTTCATTTATTACTGCCTGCACCTCTTCACGAATCCTTGACATTTTAGCTGCATTACCATGCCCCTGAGCTCATCATATCGTTACGTTAAGCCCATCTCTTTTCAGTGGTTTTAATTAAATTATCAGAACTGATACACCAGATTTGGCCCACATTAAGAGGAATATCCTATATTTCTGTCATTTCAACATTACCATTGCTACTGTTAATATATCTTACAACTTCAGAGATCTATGTTAGGTCTTATCTTACACGTCCACTATTTATTAGAGAAACAATCTTGCTATTGATGTTTTCCCATTTAGAATAATTTTATTCAACAATTTCTAAGCTTTATGATTTTGCTTCTGTCACATTTTAAAGTTGGTATTTTTTTTTTAAAGTGCCTTTTTACACTTGGGTGTCACCCCCTATCGGGAGTCACCCGGTGCGGACCGCACCCCCCGCACCTGCCTAGTGACGCCTCTGACATGAAGTTTAGTTTCAGTGTTGTCGCGTTAAACATTTCATAAGAATTCGCCAGCAGGACAAGCCTATCTTCAAATGTTCCAAAACTGGTTGTTCGCTTCACTGTAAGTAGATTTAAATAACTTGTTCCACAACATGGAACTCGTTCAAAATATTTTCATCCTTTTTTTAATCCATTACTATATATGAGCGCCGTCTGTCTGTGTTTCCATGTGTCTGGTTACATTTCTATGTTATTTCTCCCACACCCATTCTAGATTTAATTTCAAATTTACAAAGTTATTCATTACACCCCACCCCTCGGTCGCAACTACGGATGTTAACAAAAAGAAAAAGAATTCAATAAATGTAATTTTATTATTAT
>JADKLZ010005243.1:17914213-17929082 GCA_021533235.1 Biomphalaria straminea
AAATATCTTATGTAGCACCATTGACAAATTATGAATGTAGCACCATTAACAAATTACTTATGTAGCACCATTGACAAATTACTTATGAAGCAACATTGACAAATTACTTATGAAGCACCATTGACAAATGACTTCTGTAGAACCATATAGGGGGTTTACTGAGCGTTAGGGTTGGGGTTTGGGAAAAAATCACCCCCCACCCACTACAATAGTGGTCTATGGCTTAGATTTTGTAAACACAAGAAACATTTGCACACGAGACACGAGTTCTTATAGCATTTACACCTCTATGTCGAGTAGCAACTCGTAAAAATACATATAACCTTGATCTTATACAAGCTAGACATATTTTTTTTTTCATTTAGTCAACAGGCTTCATTACATCAAATATTTTTTTGTAAACAGGAGAAAATGAATCAGGAGGGCTTTACAAATACTTACCCACCAGTTCTTGTAGCATGTGCACTAATGTTTCCAATAAATACTTACCCACCAGTTCTTGTAGCATGTGCACTAATGTTTCCAATTATAAATCGTAAATTAGTAAACATCGTTTTTTATTTTCTAAAACCAAACATTTAAACAAGCAACGAATCGAGACTTTCAGACAAGACAATCAATTGTTATTCAGAATAGAAAAGTTCATAAATCTTTTGCCGTTGATTCATTTCTAACTGAAAAAAAATGTTTGATTGCTTATATTAAAAACCCCACATAAAAACGGAGTAACCTATGCCCAGGCATTCATCTCATGGAAATGAGATGATCCATAGTCGCTTCGCGACTGACGGTGGCCATAGAATAGAATATTACCGAAGATTAGTTTTTTGTTGTTGTTTTTTTTTTTTTTTGGGGCGACGTTTGAATTAAAATGAAATTGAACAGAGCTCAGAAGATATAAGTCATAAAATACTTTGGAATTATTTTTTTTAATCCGGAACACCCTATTATCGATAGTTTGATGTTTTGACAATAGAGGAAAAAAAAGGAAAGATAAGTAAAAAAATAAAGAAAAAATCATCAAGTGTTAAATTGTTTTTCATTAAAAAAATCAGGAGCTTCCTAGATAGATATACGTTACATTTTCAAACAGTTATTTGGCGTTCATTTGGTTTTCATTTTTTTCAACTCCCGAACTCCCGATCATCGATAATCACAATTTTGCTTCGTTTTGGCAACCCAATGAAATTTAAAACAAAATTTGAATTCTTTCGTAACATTATTTTGAACTTTTGCTTTTAATTAAAGAATATCTTTAACAACATATTATTTATAATTAAACGTTTGCGATGTTTTGGTAAGAAAATAAAATGTAATAAAAGTTAAAAGAGCGAATTCTAAAAATTATTTGGCGTAAATGTGCTCTTTTTAAAATTCCCTGAACAAACTATTATCGATATTGACATTTGTGTGTGTTTTGTTGCTAGACAATTAAATTTTATATAAGTAATTATAATTATTAGTTAGTGTAAATGTGCTCCGTAAAATTCCGGAACAACCTGTTATCGACAATGAGATTATGAAAAATGTGTTAATATAAGTTAGGAAAGCAATTTAAAACCATCATTCGGCTTAACTGTGTTTTTTTCTTTATCCTGGCACAGTCTATGGATATTGAGATTTTCAAATCATATTAAGTAAAATCAGATTTTCAATAGCTCTGTGTAAGGTGAATAGACGGAGGATAAAAAAAAAGTAATGGCGGCTTTTAATCTTAGGTGACTGCTAAAAGAATAAAAAATAGTATCTGATGATATCGAACTTTCTGTATTTAGTTTAGAATATAGTGGTCGAGGACGGAATGCACGTTAAAAAGTCGACTTTAAAAAATGCGCATGGCATTAGCTTTTAAATTTTTATCTTTTTTTATAAACGAAAAAATATTTTCTATTCAATTTTGGTAGCTTACATATAAGAAAACACAATTAATTAATATTTATAATTAATTTCAAATACTGTTTCACATTTTACACAGAAATCAATAAATATAACTCTGATTTAGTGCAAAATTATTTGCATTATTATCTTTTTTTTTTACATTTATGTATTGTTTTAAAAGTGAGGATTTTGACGGACGAACGGACGGACCAAACACACAAAACTAATAGCGTCCTCTCCCTTTAGGGACCGTTAAAAAAATAAAAAAACAACCTAATTAAATTCTTAGAAAGACAGAAATAATATAGGCACATTTTTTACTACACACAGTAGGAACAAAAACTCAAATTTTCCCTAGTGCTGCTTGAATATAGAATTGGTTGTTAGAATAAGCCAGGTAACAAAGAAGTGCAAGTCCCTTATTAACATGTTTAGCTAGAGTGATGCATGAAACGTGTAAGGTGTATATATCTGCTCTTTTCTGTAATTGATAAGAAAAGATCTAATTCACACGATCAATGAGCCTAAAACGCTACTAGAGTCTTTGTGTGGCCAGTTTTCATAAATTAAAGATTTATTACTTCTAAAGTTAGATGTCACAGTGAGTGAGTCTAGAGCTACATGGATGCAACTTGCAAAAAAACAAACAAAAAATGCATCCACCCATGTTCCTATTCTCAGTAGGATCTGCCACAAAAGTACTGACATTTGGAGATAATTAGTTTCTAGAAATGAATACATGTATGCCCACTTATAAAACTAATATCCTTCCAAAGGGAGAAAACAGCCATTTCGAAGCAACGAAAAATCTAGAAATATAAATTAAGCCGGTTGTCTCTCTTAGCTTAATACTTTATAAATGAATTTGTTAAGCGATTAAATTTCAATATGAGCCTAATACTAGTAAAACAATATAGAAAAAAAATAGACTTTCGGTTATGTAGAGTTAAAAAAAAGAGAAGAAAAAAAGTCTCACATTATTAATATTTATTATTTCTATAATTTAGTGACAAATTATTTCAAATGCGATATAATATCATACTCTGGGATGTGCCGATTTTCTTTTTCAATAACTTAACAGATAGACATGCTTCTATAGTGAAAATTTGTACTGGGAAATAACAACAAACATGAGTCCCTTTGAAACATCTCTGTTTTCAGTTCCTAAAGAAATTCAAACAAAATTACGGTGTGAGGACTGCTGTATTCAGATAAGTTGAGATAACTAATCCAAATGTACATTACCTGATCTCTAGTGCCTATCTCAAGTGTAGCGTAGACCTGAACCTATTTAAGAATGCTAACAAACATCAGTGTTTCTAAACAGGACAATGTCAAGCAATATATTGTATGTATATATTACATGATTTTCTAATTCTAAAGTATTCTTTCTATATGCACATAGACACTAAGAAAAAGTCGTCCCATATGCTAGGACAAATTTGTACAAAAGCTCCTTCTACCCTATCGTTATTAGAGTATGGAATGGATTGCCTCAGCTAGCCAGGAAAACCAGTGACTTGGCAGAATTTAAGTCATTGGTTAATATGCATGACTGAATGCATGACGCGTAGGACGTAATCATCTTCTTTTTTGAAGTAACGTCTGTATTGTATAAGATGAGAAGATACATATGATGACAAACACAATATAATTTCAATCTTAATCTAGAAAATACAAAAAAAAAAACATGCATTAATGTATTTTTCTATACAGTCGTTTACCCCTGCAGCAGTACATTTTGTTTTTTTTTTCCATCTTAATCTAGCAAAGCACCGCATCATTATTTATATATCAACGATGCATATCTTTTAAAGAAAAATTCAATATTTACTCAAAGTTATCATTGACCCCCTAAATGACGTCACTACTTGACTTTTCCCCCTTTTTCAAGTTTAATTTTATTTTAAGATTACATTTTAAAACAGTAAAAAATGACTACGTGTTTAGAATAGAGGACTGCGTGATCTTGGTCAGAATGCACTCTGATTGCCAGATTTATTCAACGACAGATGCTAAAAATGTTTCTCGCAGTAAAAAATAATGCTACAGGTAGTTCTAACCTCGCTCTTCACCCGACCCCCCCCCCCCCATTTCTCTCTCTCTCTCTCTCTTTCTCTCTCTTTCTCTATCTATCTATCTATCTATCTATCTCTCTTTCTTTTTAATTTTTTTTCGTGCTATAATCTTTTTTTGTGTTCCTAATAAACACTCTATAAAATGAAAAACAACCTTGGATTCTCTCTAACATTCTAACGAACTTAACTGGCAAGACTGTGAATGAAACAGTGACGAAAGAAAAGAAAGAGACCGGGGGGGGGGGGGCGGAGAGACTATTCTATAGAAGGGAGAGAAAAAATATTAGACTTAAGTGGGAATGATAAAATAGGAGAAGCAATCGAGTAATCTAATGCTGTTTCACTGATAGAAGTGCTGTGTTTTTATCGGCTGTCATTACGTCCTGGACCAGTTTCCTTAACAACACCCACGACCAGATCTTATGGCACCATGCCAGACTGCCGTGTAGGATGTTGAGTGTTGGCCAGATAGCTCGTGAAGAACACGGGGACACAGTGGGGGGGGGGGAGGGACAGAGAAATCAAATAGAGAACCACTGGTCTTTATCGATAAAACTTGAACTGAGATGAAGGTCAATGGTCCGTTTAACGGTCATTGAACACAATGACTGTGGACACAACGTTTCCATGCAAGACTTAAGCTTGTTGGGCCAATAGATTTAAGGACGAATCTAAGAGGTGCTTTTAGTTGACTGGGTCACTATGACATTCTTATCGAAGGGACACCAGCTGTAAAGAAGAACGAAGCGAGCAGGTGGATACACGTGGAAACATGTCCTAAGAAACATGTCCTAAGAAACATGTCCTAAGAAACATGTCCTAAGAAACATTTCCCAAGAAACATGTCCTAAGAGACATGTCCTAAGAAACACAACTGGACTGGGTAGGACTGGGTTCTCTGAACTAACCACAGTCAAAACAAAACGTAACGAGAAAACTGAATGAGAGAACAGAACACAGGCAACACTTGATACATGTCGATATAGAACAAAATAATCTAGCAGTTAATAAACATAGATCTAGAACAATAAATTGGGACATTTAACAAATATATTACAGATCATGAACAATTAGTTACCTGTTACCTGTTACCTATCCCTTAGTCTGGTGGACTGTTGGGGTACCAATTAGACGGACATTTAATAAACAAAGATCTTATCAAATTAATTATATGCTTCTTACTTAGACTTGTCAAGTTTCCATAAAGTAATAAAAGTTCCGGATGTATACTATTTATTTTTTGCAAACGTTACATCCACTCTGTCCGTCTGTCTAGGTAGAATCTTGTACACGTTATTTCTCCCACTCCCTCATTCTCGGATCAATAATTGATCCATTGTCGATGACAACCAATAGGCATAAATCTATCAAATAATTAACCATTTAGGTAATCAATTAGTCCAAAGTGATTCATTTTGTTTTCTATAGAAAATGTACTAGGCTTAGGGAAGATGAGAAATGTGTAGAGAATTAGGACGTTTATTAAACATTTTTAAGAGTAAACTTTTTTTAGACTAGAAAATCTTCAATTTTTATAAGTATTTGAATGACTTAGTGGCTAGCGCGTCGGCCTTCCACCATGAAGCCTCAAGACAGCGAGTTAGAGTTCAAACTCGAGCATTTTTTTTTTAAATACCATTTGAAAGAACAGCAATGAAACCTTCTCCCAACCTTCCGCTATTATGGAATTTGACCAGTTGCAATGTCGCTCAATAATAAGCGAGTTTTCTGTATTATTATATTTCTATTTGACAGTTAACGAAGGTCGTATGTGGCCAGTACAGTGACAAGTTTAAATGGGTATTTGTCTAAGCAACTTCTCAATCAAATTATTTCAAACCAGAAAATTTCAGTTCCTCAACTTCGTTTTCTTAATTATATTTGGGGAAAAGTAAAAAGAAAAGAGAGGGGAGGGGGGCAATTGATCTGAGATAATTATTTAATCAAACAATCGAGCAAAGTCTTTGATGATGGATTTAGTCCATTGGTTTCAAAAGTAATTAACAAGATTATATGCTTATCTGTCACGGCATTAGATATCGTGACTTAAGTCAACTTTAAAAGTCAAATATTTCAAGAGAAAAAAGTTTTAAATCGAAAATCAATATAATATCACCAAGCTGTCAATGATGTCAAGTATTGATTTAGTTCTAGTCTAATACACGGATTTTGTTAAGTTGTATGGACAAAGACGTGGGACTTGTTTAGTTGTATGGACAAATACATGGGACTTGTTTAGTTGTATGGACAAATACATGGGGCTTGTTTAGTTGTATGGACAAATACATGGGGCTTGTTTAGCTGCATGGACAAATACTTGGGGCTTGTCTAGTTGTTGTGTCTAATACACGGATTTTGTTTACTTATATGCACAAATGCTTTGGGAATGTTCAGTTGTATGGAGTAATACACGGATCTTATCCTGATTATTGTTAAAATCTTGGTCTTATATTGGTAGTTTGTCAAATAAAGGGGGTCTGTTTAGTTAATTGTCCGAAAATGTTACTTTATAAATTGACCATAAATGTAAAAAAAAATAATTGTACAAACGACTTATTCAGCGAAGTTGGTCATGGCGTTTAAATTAACAAATCAAATGATTATTTATATTTTCCAGAGAAACGTCTTGTTAACGTTTTTTTTTCCCTCAAATTATTTTATTATATTCTTAAGGTATTAGAAAGTTTAAACAGTTACGAATTCTAAAAAAAAAAACAACAGTATAATCTGATAAATATCGAATAGCGTATTAATGTGAGAAGCCTTGTTTGGGGGTGTTGCACTTTACTCTGGACCACCATAAATTGAGCCTATCTTGCGCCACTGTAGCGCTATTTATTGCTACGTCTGACCAATTATGAAATCGATGCCGTCCAGGAGTGCTGGGACACAGTGGCGTGACCCGTAGATCGGTTTCTGTTTCCTAGAGGTCAACACCCTGGCCACGTGACGCCCTCTGGGACGCTTACTCTCGTTTACATCTGATCGTCCTTAGACACGTGCCCTAAATGCTCACTCGATGGCCTACGTGTTAAGTCGATAAAACCTGTTTCTGGGGGAACATTTTCTACACGCTATATCGGGAACATTTAATGGTGAATTTTCATAACGTCAGGCTTCGGCGTATCTGGTGATCAAGACGAAAGTGTACTTTTTAAAATATGTAAGAACTTGTGTGCACTTTTCAGCACTTTAGAACCAAAATGATAAGAAACGAGTATGTTACTATAATAAGTTTTAGTTTTAAAATAGCGTGTTAAAGTCATTGGTATTCAGGGTATTTTCAAAGTAGAAAACACCAAACTTTCGGATATGGATTGACAGAGAAATATAGAGGTGCAGAAATTAGAGAGAAGATGGAGATGGATTGGTCAAACCCAAAGAAAAGATGCTAACAACAGAGCTAGGCAGGCCTTGGAACCTCCTTGGAATAGTTGGAACAATGCAGAGATGAAGACCAAAAACAAAAGTGGCGACGCAGCTTACTAGCTGATTTTGCGCGGACAGGAAGAGATACAAAACGACTAGCAATAGACTGTGGAGACTGACGTGTTTTTACTGAAAAGATCTTCTCTCGAGACGTAAAATACCACAGACTAGACTTCACTAGACCTATGTTGTAATAGAGGACAGGAAACTAGACTTCACTAGACCTATGTTGTAATAGAGGACAGGAAACTAGACTTCACTAGACGTATGTTCTAATAGAGGACAGGAAACTAGACTTCACTAGACCTATGTTGTAATAGAGGACAGGAAACTAGACTTCACTAGACCTATGTTGTAATAGAGGACAGGAAACTAGACTTCACTAGACCTATGTTGCAATAGAGGAAAGGAAACTAGACTTCACTAGACCTATGTTGCAATAGAGGACAGGAAACTAGACTTCACTAGACCTATGTTGCAATAGAGGACAGGAAAGAGATATTAAAAAAAAAATAGCACTAGACCGCGGAGAGTGACAAGTTTTTACTAAGATCCTATGTTCTATGTGGAACAAAGAGGACTGATGATGATGGAAGCAGATATTCTTTTTCACGTTGTATATTCAGTATAGTGTGCTAATAAATAATAAAGAAACTCGAAATAGTTGTTTGTAATTGATACTTTGAGCTAAATAGTCCTTTCTTTGCATTATAAAGTATTATGTTTGTTTTCCTTAAAAAAGGGATGGTCTTATATTTACAGTGATTTATTTTTTGGTATACGACCAAAATTCCTGTTTCTATTAGTAAACAGAAGTATGGACTGAGACACATGATATTAGCACAGGGAGATACAGAGTGAGTGAGACAGACAGATATAAAGACAGAGAGTATGATAGACTAATAGCAGGGGCGGACTGGGTATCAAAATCGGCCCGGGCATTACCATATAGACTGGCCCACAAATGGCATGCCATATATTTTCGGTGTGTGGGGGATTTGTACCCCCCCTCCGCAATATATATTTATATAATAAGGCCTGTCTTCAAGTCCGTGTGTGTGTGTGTAATTAATTTCATTACATTCTGATCTTTCATTCTTTCAAGCGTTTTATTCTACCCTAGAATACTCTCTTCCTATAATTAGTGGAAAGACAGTACACACCACCAAGGGAGAGCTAGGGTGTCTGGGGGAGCGCTGTGAGATCCTCCAGTTGGGTTCGGGGCGAAGCCCGGATCCAAGCATTATTTACGTTATTTTAAGCTTTAAAAAAATGCTATTCTGAAATATTTACAGTGCTATTGGGCTGCTATTTTCCGCTAAACAAAATTCAAAGACCAAAAATCTGCTATTCACTGGAGTCCAGCGACTGGTAGAAAATGATAAGATGCTCTAGTTGTTGTATTGGAGGGGGAGGGTAACTCCTTTTGGCTACCCTCGTAAAATTTGGTGACTGTAGTTTGCTTAATTTGGCTGCACTGGGGCAGTAAGTAAAGTTTCCCTTTCAGATAATGAGGTCTGAGGCCTTTGCTGGTTTGAACCCCTGCCCTGCCGTCTACGCCCCTGTGTCATATTATAGGTGTAAGCCGTAAGCCTAATTCACTTCAAAATATATAAAGTTTGATGCATAGAAAACTGAATGTATGCATGCGTAAGAATACAAAATGTATTCTATTTATACATGTTTGTCGTCTGAAACTATAAACAATACAATAGCAGCCTCAATGAGTTTGAAGCTTTTTTGGTATTACTTATAGATTACATACATTTCTTCAAAAAAATAAGATAATTACGTCCTACGCATTTCATGTGTCAGTCTAGTCATGCATGTTGATCTGTGACTTAAAATATGCTAACACAATTAATTGTAATAATAATTTTAAAAATAACAAGAATACGTATTCGGGCCTTTGTGTCTTGCTGCTGTCACTTATTTTAAAAGTTGACTGCATTGGACTTTTTTTTTTCTTTGGTCGCGACCAGATCGGCCCATTTGGTACCGGCCCACCGGGCATTTGCCCGTTTGCCCATATAGCCAGTCCGCCCCTGACTAATAGAGTTAGAGTGTGTGGAGACATAGGATACAGATAAAGACAGAAAGAAAGAGAGTTTTAGAGAGATTGAGAAAAAGAGAGACAAATTGACAGATTTACAGAGAGGTACAGAGATGAGGAGAGAAAAAGAGAGAAAGAGGGAGAGAGAGAGAAAGAGAAATAAAAGTAAGAAAGAAAGAATCCATTTAAATATTACTCCAAGCCGTCAACTAAATAACCTGATACTCCTCACTGCTTGGCATCTTTAGGTAATGACCTGACTTGATTCAATTAGCCACCATAAAGAAAAGTCAATACTTTACAGTAGTACATATGATTATCAATTGAAGGGAAAATCGCTTGGGAATTACAAGAGTCATACTAAAGGAGAATGGAACAAAACATATAGAGGGTCTAGTTCGCTAGAGCAGCAACGTGACATCGTTACTGATGCATGGGGCGTCACTAGCTCAACAGATTCTTTTTCTCACTTCCGTCCTTAACATAAACATTTTGCTTTGAAAAAACAACACAATTTTTTTTTTCTGAAAGGGAAGAACTCTGTCTTTAAAACTATATCTACCAATAATGTACAGGTTATGTCCCTTTTCCGATATCAAGCTAAATAATTAATTACCAATAAACACAAACAGATGATCTTAACATCATCAGCCCGAAAGGTCTGAAAGATATAATTTAATTTTTTACTTACTTTCATTAATTGATTAATTAAGTATTTTTGCTTACTGATTCATGTTTTATCAGGTACATTAAATAATTGTTTAAGTATCGACTAGATCAGGGGTGGGCAACCTTTATCAACCGAGGGCCGCATTAAGAAAATTTAACAACTAGGCGGGCCGCATAAATATATATAAGTCTTTAATAAATTACATAATTTTAGTTTTCCCCTTTATTTTGTATTTTTCTTTTTGATTCGGGGCCACCAAATTCACTAAAACTAAAATTATGTTATTTATTAAAGACCTTTTGTACTTCGAATAATAACACTAAGTATAAGTTTCGCTATTCCTTCTTTACGATATGGAGACATTTCACATAGATCTATGTGAGGCCCATGACAATCATGGACCTTAGCAGCTGCATACTTTGACTAAACTAGGGACGGTCAATGTCAAATTTAAATGAATACTATTGAGCTATAATGCACACGAATTCATTGTAGCTTTGTGTAAGCTTTCTAGTTACTATTTTATGGTTGGGATATTTTCTTTATGTTATTAAAAAGTTGTTTTTTTTTTAAGTCTATGCTCCATCAGTTGTTACCCTTGCCAACCCAACTCTTTCAACTTGGTTTTGTATAGCATTGAATAAAAGCTGGCCTGGGCTTATGTCTGCTACTGAATGTATCGAAATATTGCTATTAAATATAATCTTCGTTTGGTTTAAACTTTTTAGAATGACGTTTATAGTCAATTTTTCTTGAGCCTCTTCATTATAAGTAATGAGAATTTAAAAAAATCTCTAATTTCAATACATATTTACAATTATTTATTTTTTTATGTATTTGCATATTGATGTGTAAAGTGTGGGCACACCTGATTTCTTTAGGTGTCCGCGGGCCGCATAAAACACTTCGGCGGGCCGCATGTGGTCCGCGTGCCGTAATTTGCCCACCCCTGGTCTACATAAATTAAGAAAGTCTATTTCGTATGAAAGGTTTTGGAAGTTTCCTTGTTGACGGCTACGTCTATAACGTCGGTAGTTATTAGGTTCAAGGAATGTTATACTTAATTGTCCTAGATTGAACACATAAATATAATGTTCAGGACAAGTCCCAGGGGAGAAAGACATTGAGATGGAATCAATAAATGCTCAATGAACGAGAAGTTACGAGGGGTTGATAGAAGTCGGTTTAGAGAGCATAAAGACATGAAGGAGAAATTTAAGTAGAATATTGAGATCTATCATTTCCTCGTTTCTCTTTACACCTTTATCACTGAAAATCTTTTTTTCTCTCTCTTTTTATTTTTTTCTTATACTTGTTCTCTCTCTCTCTCTCTCACTCTCTCGCTCTCTCTTTCTCTCTCACATACACATTTATAATGGCTGCCTTGTTTGGTGTGAACTTCGGTCTATCATCACGAAGGTCTCAAACCTAGCTCGCTTCCTCACCTTGACCACTTCCTTACCCCGGCCACTTCCTCACCCGGCCACTTTCTCACCCCGGCCACTTCCTCATCCTGGTCACTGTGCAGAGAATTTTGGCTAGATGTAATAATCTTAATCTTCATTTCAAAAGGAACTTACGAAACTTAAAATATATTTTCTAAATCTTTCTTTCTCTCTCTCTCTTTCTCCCTCTCTCTCTCTCCCTCTTTCTCTCTCTCTCTCTCTCTCTCCCCCTCTCTCTCTCTCTCTCTCAATCCTTTTAACTCTACATGTACAATCGTATCGTGTCTTTGTGTCTTTTTTAACAAAGTTTTCTCTAAACTTTTAAAATCTCTCTTACTCACGCACAAACACGCACACCATTCATGTATAGTATTACGCAGAACAGAAGATGAGTCTGATGAGGCCATAAACCCCAAGACCCAAAAATATCCATGGGTCGAAGTAAATATCTTCCTTGCACAAAGATGGTTTCTATTCAACTCTTTCCATTCACTCAGAAACTAGGTCACAGCATTGTGGAAAGTTTTCATTTAAAATTTAGATAGCATCTAAAAGAAATTAACCGCGTTTTGGCTGCTGACCCCAAGCATTGAACACAACCTTTCATTCTTCTCTGAATACATCATCTAGAGGAGGCTAAAGGCAGCTTTGTTAAGGGAGGTAACATAAAGGAGAACTATGTCTGAGTTAGCTTAGAAAAAAAGTGAACACATTGTATATCAATTATCATGTTGTTTTGTAAGCCTAATAGAATTCTTACTCCACAAAGTAAACTAATTGAAATCATATGTCTGGTAAGCCTAATAGAATGATTACTCAACAAAGTAAACTAATTGAAATCATGTTGTTTTGTAAGCCTAATAGAATGATTACTTCACAAGACAGGCCTAAGATCTGGGACAAGCCCTCGATCTTAGACAAGCCCTCAGTTTGGGATAAGCCCTCGATCTCGGAAACGCTCTCGATCTTGGATGAGAACTCGATCTGGGAAAAGCCATCGATCTGGGATAATCCCTAAATCTGATGTAAGCTCTTGATCTGGGAATGTCCAATGCTCGTCTTCTTCCCGTGTGAGACAAATAGTAAAATATGACGTAACAGAAATGTGGGGAAAATCATCCTGTGTCGCACTTGAATCAGGTAATTGTCTATAAATCATGTCAAGAAACTCGACAAGAAAGGATTCCTTGGCCTTCACGTTCGTCATCAAATAATACTTAGAGTATAGGCTACTAGTCTCATTGTCTAACTAAACTACATAGAGATCTCTTTAAGATAGTAACGCTTTAAAGATTGTATTTTTTTACCAAAAGCAATATGTTTTAGTTTTTTTTTTCCTTTCCCTACACTATTTGTCCATGGTCCATAGATAATTGTAACGTTTAGAAAGTACTAGCCGGATATGACCCTTGGCCCGCGGGCCTTACTTTGAGTATCACTGATCTAGCGCCATGTTCAATTACATCGCTAATATAAAATGCTGTGAAAACGGGTTTGCCCGATTTGTTACAAAGTTTTGATCTTCAATTGTTTTTTTTTTTAATTTTGTTTTTAGGGCTTCCGGTTGTGGGTGGGACATAAACATACACTACGGTCTCCGCAGTGATCCAAGGAACATTCATGCCAAAATTTATCAAGATTGGTCAAACGGTTTTGATTTCTATGCGGGACATACATACATACGCCCTACTTTGTACATGTACTAGCGCAATGCTATTTATAACAATGACGTCAAAAAATGGAGAAGAAAGTATGAAGTATTTCTATTAAACTAGCATAGCCCACTAGCTTAAAACATAGCCCACCAGCTTAAAACATAGCCCACCAGCTTAAAACATAGCCCACCAGCTTAAAACATAGCCCACCAGCTTAAAACAAAGGACCACATGTAATCACTGCCCCATACATTGCTACTTTTATTTTTTGTAAATACATTTTTACACACAAAAACATGTATTTAGTCTATGTGGCTTCATGTGACAAAAGAACATTGTCTTTTACACTAATACAAAAGCAAGGTTCTTGCCATAGAAGCACTAAATTAGTTAAAATATACTTAATATTCGTGATTTACATGTACCTTGAGAGTCTTCACATTTTAGTAGTGGACAGTGTCGCCGCCTTTTTTGACAAAATCCAAAATATTTTTTTTTTCAAATTACGTTTTATATGGTGTGCTGTCGACGCCAGGCTGTTGCATTTGTGCGGCTCTAAATACAACTAAATCTTTGCTACTCTGACCCCTAGAAGTTCACAAAAATATTTTCTTTTTACCTGGAGAGGCATCACAAATAAAAGTTTGAGAATTACTGATCTTAGACCTTAGTTCTACGATGACGTCCAAGTGCTAACATTTTAATTCTGAGTTTTCTAACTAAAACATTTGAACTTAAAAAAATCTTGGAAAATTTTAATTTGAAAATATCTATTAAATATAAATCCTATTCCTTAGTCGTCTATTCTGAGAATGTAAGATGATTGAAAAAGGTATTATGGGATAAATTGTTTAAGTCATCATAAATGTAATTTAAGAATTAAAAAATTATTTTTGCCTACGGTCATGTTTGCTCTCATTGTCCAGGCCACTGGTCAGGTCATAAACACGTCAAACTGAAGTCCTTTGAAACAGGACATGAATCAAACCGTTCAGCTCAACAGTGGTTAGTAATTGGCTAGGGGCCATCACTGAGTTCAGACATTGTTTATGACTTTAGTTTTTGTGTACAAGTCATTGCAGTCTGGATTCCTGACACGTGATCACCTTTGCAACCACCCAGTTTTTGTTGTCAAATGAAGCTATCAGGGGATTTGAATTACCCGGGGCAGAGTAGAGATGTCACGCTAAAGTGTTCAGAATTTAGGGGAGGCCCAGTTCTAATAGTTTGCACTTGTATTCCAAAGATAGTAAAGACAACTCTATGGGAGAATGAGTTTGAAATGGAAACAGTAAAAATAACAAACTATTTTCGATTTCTGTTTTAGGTTATCTCAATTCCAGTTACAGGTTTATTCTTACTTCCTTTCAAATGGTATTCTTAATTCGTGTCACAGATGATTCCCACTTCCAGTTATTATCACTTCCTCTCACAGGTTATTCTAAACTCAATACAGGTTATTCTCAATTACAGTCACTGTTGTTTTCACTTCCTATCACTGATTATTCTCACTTCCTGTCACAGGTTATTCTCACTTCCTGTCACAGGTTATTCTCAACTCAATACAGGTTATTCTCAATTACAGTCACTGTTGTTCTCACTTCCTGTCACTGATTATTCTCACTTCCTGTCACAGGTTATTCTCACTTCCTGTCACAGGT